>CAJFCO010000086.1:3749767-3884779 GCA_904066015.1 Synergus gifuensis
GTACTTTTCCCACTAGTGGGAAAAGTACTCACTTCTACCACTGTGACGTCATCAGTTGAGAAATCGACAACTTCTCCCTCTCGAGATGAGCCTCCGAAGTCGCATTTCCATCGCGGGTGTTGGACAAAGTATATTAAGTGAATAGTCGGTGAACAACTTTTAATATCGAATCAAAGTTTCGATAGGTAGGCATCGTTGCATGTTACTGTACCTTTTCATTTACTGTCACACTGCAATAAAGGGACTTTCCTTATTTTCCTCAAATTTCGCGAGTATTATTCTCTCCAATTCTGATTAAGAAAAGGTTGAGACTAACGATTTCAATCACTGATTCTCAGTTAATTTTCGCTGACTGGAATAGTGAGAAAAGAGTCACTGAGAATCTGTGTAATTTGACTCAATTTTAGAGAAAACTAGAGCGTCGTGAAAGTAAAAATGAGGAGCTTATCGACAGCGATTCGTTCCTCAGTGTCTGACCATATAATACTTTCTCTACTGCACTGAATTCTCTATATATAGGTCCGACACGATAACTGTCGCTCTACTATCATTGTCACACTAAATTGAATCACTCTACTAGTTTCTACTACTTATGGTAAATCAATGTATCAACAGTTTACCGCATTTTTTTATAAAATGGAGTAAAAAAGTCATAACATTAACATTACTAAAATTTTGCAGTAGAGAAATATCTTAAATTTCCTTAGAAATATCTTTGAAATGACCAATTATAAAATAGTATAAATTTTACCGTTAGACGTTTTCTTCACTTTACCGTGACCGCAAAAACAAATAAAAAACCAACAAAGTCGGAATTCCTTGAGTAAACAAATTCTTTCACAATGGTGCATAGACACTACACCTATGTTGAATAAAAGTACCTATGTCTATATGTCTATATCCTCGATGAGCTGTAAAGGATGGCGCCTTATTATAAATGGCTCCTCGAAGGTCATTTACTTATTTATGGAAGGAGCTATAAACAGATATATACCAGGATCCTTTGTCTCAAGGATATTATGTTTTTAAATAGTGAAATTCAATTTACCGAAGTTGGCAACGGTGTTATTAACAGTATAGACTAGAGGCGTGTAAATACTGACGTTGTCCCTTGAGCTCCTTACACCTAATTGGTACTGGGAAGGTGAATCGAGACAATAATTAACTTCTTATGTCGACTTTTTTTACTGCGTGTAATTTACAATAATTGAATTTAATTATCATTATTAACATATTAAAAAACTTAATATGATTTATCGGTTTATGTTTGCATCTATCAATGAAGTTAAATATTATATATTTAAAAATATTAGTCTCTCTCTGGGATCTTTAGTTATTATAATTTCAGGATCAAAATTAATTTGGTATATGTCTAAATTAGCAAATTTTCAGAGAAAGATCTATATAACAAAATATGTAATACTGACCACAAGTACAGTTTCAATTTCAATTCCAATTTGACTTGCGTCAAAATTAATTAGTATATACGATCCTCCTAAATTAGATTTATTCAGGAGAGAAATGTGAACTTGTTTCTATAAAATCCGATATAGGTCTACTCTTGCAAACATAAGACTTTCCGTAACACAACTTTACATGAAAAGTTATAATGAGTAGCTGACAGTAATACGAGGGACATGCTGAAGAGACTTTTACGACAACTTGTATCTTCTTCTGAAAATGAGACATGAACTTATTCAAAGGATAATCAAAAAGTTTAAACACAAAGCGATAGAGTTCATAACTAATTATTACAGAGATTACATTTTGAATGATAAAATATTAATAAATTAGTAGATAAGAGTCCATAAAACTGTTAGCCCTTTTATTAGACAAATTTAATTTTTTCAATATCAACGTCAATTTACGCATTGGAAGAAATTTTTTAAAATAATTTTATACCTATATACAATTGTTAATTATTTAAACAAATGAGCTTGACAATGATATCGGCTTTTAAGACGGAAAGTGAGAAGATTTTCTTTTCTTTTTTCCTTGAAATATCGTTCATTTTTATATTGAATTTCAATTATCGAATATCTTTACTAAAAGCATTCATTTATGCACATAAAAAGGACAATTAGACATACAATAAATTTGTTAAAATGGCGCTTGAATTGCTTTAAATACATTGTGTATTATATAGCCAAGATTCATTGTTTATGTTTCTTACGAACATATTTTAAACTGTGTGCAAATAATGCTCCTTACGTAATGTTAATGTGAGTAATAAATAATAGTATACTTCGGAAAAAACGTAGTAGTCATTAATTAGAACTTTCCGTCCTTTAACGAGGAAATTGCTTTGCTTCATATGGTACAATAACTTCATTAACTTCTCCTGAACTTTCCGTTCGTCTGTGCTTGATTATTAAATCCTGGCAGTAGAGAATGAAGGAGCAAGTATGGTATCTTCAATTTCGTCTAGTTTGAAATTACTCGTTCTCATCGTCAGCTTAAGAAAAACATCCATTTCGTATTTTAATCAAAGTCTTCCACCTTCCTTCCTTATGGCAATGAATTTCAAGTCCTGAAAAATAATCAAAGTATAAGTAAACAGTTTTTTGCAAAGAAAATACTGATTTAATTTTAATTATCGCCGATAATGGATTTTTCAAACTTTGACAGCATTGAATTCTTTTATAAAACATTACACACATTTTTTATTTATGGGCCTTTATGTAAACAAAGTACTTAATTTAAAATAATAAATGTTGCTAATGAAATCTTATAGCTTAATACCAACTATTATTTGTGTTGAAATAAAATATATATTTCATTTCATTTTATTTCATTGGCAACATTTATTATTAGTAATTGAATATTATTTTGACCAATTCCTAAATATTTCTTCTATTCTAGGAATCGGAATTACAATATAATTTATTCCAAGTTATTGGTATTACTAAAGATATACATTTATAAAGTTTTCATACCTTGCTTTATCTAGTCCAGGTTTTTAGTCCAATTATATGATTAATGTTGGACATTCGTTAATTCTCAGAAAGTCGCACCTGTTATGCGTAGATCCTCTGGATCCTCTCATAAGATAAATTACGAGAACCATGCGTTATCGACAGAGATGCTGGTGCTATAGATGTGAAATAAAAAAATTTAATTAATGGGAGAATATTGTCAGACAATTAATCAAACTTCAAGCCTACCTTTGTTCAATATGCTACCAGTCTCCTTATTTGGTTGAAAGTTTCATATTTTTCTAGAAAATCTAAAATATTTTAATTATATACTCTCACAGAATGAAATTAGGAATAATTGCTAATAATGTGTTGTTTTACTTTACAGTTTCAAACCAACATCGCTTTTTAATCAAAAAAGAATTTTTGAGGGTAAGTCTTCAACTCTTCAACATTAAATGATAGTAATCCAGCATCATTTTTAAAAGTGCTTATTCAATATTTAGTCAGCTTTTTAAAATTGATGAATATTCTTTCCAGGCTAGAAATTTCCAGACCATTGTCATTCAATTTATATTAAAAAAAGTAAGAAAGAAAAGTCTATTATTGAAGTAGAAAACAATATTCGAGAAAGTTTCTTTAAAACTTTGTATTTGTGCCAAAAGTTGTTTGTGTAGATTTTTGAAAAAATAACTCTTCATTTATTTGAAGAATTCTTTTTGTTTGAATTTCCATTTGTTTGAATTATTGAGTATATTTATTTTATATTATATATTTATCCTGTATTGAAATTATTTTATAATACTAGAGGATCTTGTAACTATAGATGAAAAGTAGTATCATTTGTTGTAGAAATGATTTGAAGCAATGGAAATGAAAAGAAAGATATAGTAGTGAGATCAATTTGAATTTTAAGTACTGATGCTTGATTACTAGATTGTATTACTAGGGTAATGAGATTATTTTTGGTTTTTTTTGGATAATGAGATATTCGACTGTATATGATAAACAGGATTGAAGTACGGATTGTGGATGTGATTTGAAGTAATTGAAATGAAAATGAAGCAAAATATATAAGAATAATAATTGAAGGAGAGTGAGAGAAAGAGAGGAAGGAAGAATGGGTGATAGAAGAGTAAGATAAATTTGAGTTTTAAATACTGATGCTTTATTTTATATAAAGTATTGTATAAATGTATAAACGCTATAAATACGTGGTATCTATCTATGGTGGTGGTGGGGTGCTAGTCGTGATCGCAAAGAAAGGGTATGACGAGGGCGGGCGGGGTCAGGGGCCGGCGGCGGCGCGCCATCTATGTACATTCATTCACTCACGGGAACGGCTGACCTACCATAATCTACCGGTCTCCTTCACTAACATAACACGAGTACATGTATAGCATATATATATACGAATAAACGGTATACAGATATACTATAGTTTGTGGTGTGTATGTATACACTTATATATATGTGTGAAGAAGAAGAAGAAGTAGTAGTACATATGAAAATATATACTGTATAAAGAAGACATATATGCGCATGGACGAGTATGTGATAATAATATGTATGCTTGGGTGCAGCAGTGAGTATAACAACTGTGAGGTACAGGGTGCAAGCACCAAGTGCCTCATCTCGAGGGGTGGTGGGAATAAAAAATTATAATAATGTGCGTGAGAGCGGCGGCCTACGAAAGATGGAACACGTAAGGTAGAGTATGGAACAACAATGGATGTTCAGAAAACAGAACAAGCCCAATTGTTCCGCTCGTGTGTAAGCGCCAAAGCTCGTCCATTAACTGGTACATGAATACATCACCGAACCAATGTGATGTGTAATTGGAGCACAAGTGGGGCAGTTGAATGTCGAAAAATCGTCGATGCTGGCAACTGGCAGGTTAGGCGCTCGCGGTCTCAGGATGAACGGGAATTGACTAAATTTTCCTGGATCCCAACTACCGGAGGGATCTCGGCAAGGATCGCGACACGCGGTTACCCTGGATCGGTTCGCCCGTTCCCCCTGCCAGAGCAGGTGTCAATTTGACTTTCTTCCGTCCCACTGGCCGTGTCTCCTTGGAGGATGTCCGAACAGTCGGACTGACTATCACTGTGTGACTGACTGACTACTTCGGTGTGTCCCATGCTCCTTGGTTCCATGGATCAAGCTTTGGGAAGAAGACGTTGAGCGCGTTGAGGATCATTGACCGGTATAACTGTGGAAGGTTGCCGCCGTCGCCGAGCCGAGATCGCTGAGGTGTTGACCCGTTTACCACTTGCCAATGCCTCCGGGGATGATAGCTCCGTGGGAGCCGAGTCCGGCGTGGATGGCACCAGATGGTCCGTTGATCACAGCAACTCCGGCGTCGTGTCCGCCAATTCCTCCAGCGATTCCACCACCTCCTCCGATGACAGCGATGGCACCTGGGCCTCCAAGACCAAGACCTGCATCAAGACATTTTCATTATGTTAGATGATGAATCATTTTTCAATGTAGTAGTTCAACTGATTGAACTAGTCAAGAAGTACTCACCTCCAAGACCACCTCCGGGAGCAGCAGCGGCGGCGGAGCCAGAGCTACCGTCATCACCGTTGATTCCACCGGATCCGGCGTAGAAGGCAACACCACCATAGCTGGGTCCAACGAGGTTAGCGGTAGCCTGGGATGGTCCTACGAGGGTGGCAGTTCCTTGGGATGGTCCTACGAGGGTGGATGGGCCGGCAGCGGGTCCAACAAGGCTGGATGGTCCAGTACGGGGTCCTCCAATGGACTTGGCTCCTTCTTGGGGTCCAACGAGGTCTGATGGTCCAGTTTGGGGTCCTACGTTAGCCTTGGGTCCTTCTGCGGGTCCAATGTCGGACCTTCCACCGAGCACTCCTCCGGAGACGATCTGTTGGACTCCCGCGGAACCAGCAGCAGCAGCTGCTCCAGCAGCGTAGCTGGCACCAAGACCACCGGATCCCAAGCTGGATGCACCACCCTGAAGGGAAGCTGCGGTTCCAGCACCAGCGGCGAGTCCACCACTGAGACCAGCTCCTCCGTGTCCTCCAAGACCACCTCCATAGCCACCACCGTAACCTCCGTGGCTAAGACCGGGGTGAGCCGATGCGACGGCGAGACATGCGAGAACGATCTGCAAAAACAAGCAGAAGCTTTAGCACTTTCGTCTATCCAGTCGTCCGGATGATTTCACTTTAACCGAGTGCTTCTCAGCAAAGGAAAGCATTTTCCCACAATTTCTTCTCTCCATCCTTGTCATCCACTGATCGATAAAGGACTTTTCACTTGAGATTACACGTTTCAGTGATTGCGTATGTAAATGTCAGACTTGTACTTCCTTTTTTATATATATGTATTTACTTCTCGAGTTTAATTTTAGTATTCAATTCGTTCACGGAAGCGTTGTATACTAGTGCGCGATCTTGATGGGCAAGTGCTGGCGATTAAAGTCTAGCATAATGTGCATAGATCTGATGTGCATAACCGCTTTCACTTTCAATACACGTGGTCAGCAGGAACCCGGTAACCGGTCAAATGTACATGAAATATTGATGATTATTGAAATGAATATTCTAATAAGTGAATTGAAAAGAATTGTAAAAAGAATGCAAAAGAATTGAAAATAATTGAAAAGGAAAGTTGATTGACAGTATTTAGTTGCATGAAATGAATTGAAATCAAAGCAAAGGAAGTTGAGACCCGTTCGAGCATATTGAGACTACGCAGAATTACTCTAAGGGTCGTTATATCATAAAACAGTAATAAGCAAGCGGCACAGTACAAGAGAGGAAATTTATACGGTGCGGTAACGTTTCGTAATTGGAGTGATAGTGCACCGATTGCATTTTCGCATAGTTAACGATTCGCGCCGACAGCCTCGGTCACCGCCACGCCTAGCCAGACCATATTAGGGGAAAAATTCTCGAGAGCTGGTTAATAGAGTGACTGTAAGCTTCAACCAATCGCATGCACTGCATTACGATCTTGCTAGAAAAAATCGCGAGATTCGATTTTATGCAATCCAGGTAACGTAATCCGCGAGTCGCACGAGATTCATAATTAATCGTGTCTCGTTACCTCGAGCTTTGTAAGGTAGTAACTTGAGGATAGAGGACAGACTGCTTTCGCGATCTAAGTTTGAATTACAGGATTCTAGAAGTTAATCCGTACTTAGAAGAGAATGAAATCTCTATTCGAGGAAAAATCGCGACGTAAGTGCAAAAATACGGAAGAAGTGAGATTTTAGAAAGGAATTTATGTATTGGAAAGAGCAACTTGAATTTTTCTGGTTAAGACTTTCGTGAGAATGTCCCCGCTGTTAGATAAATTATTAGAAGCCGCGATACATGTGTCACGCCCTCTTCTAGGAAATGCAACAGAAATGGGCGTATAGACTGAAATTATGCATATCTAACGAGCTCTACAACTTTCACATCCCGTTCGTGCAGCTAAGGATCGGTTGTAATTTTCGTTTGAGACTTTAGCTTTAGAAATTAAGAATCAAGAAGAAAATTAGAAATCGAAAATTTGAAATAATTAGGATTTCGAGATTTGACTTTTTGAATTTGAGTAAGAAATGCGTTTTCGCAGTTTCAGAATGAGCACGTTGGTAGTTCTAAGATTGTGCAATCCATTGACGGTTAGTGAATGAAGATGTACCGAGGACAACGAGTCAACCGGTAACTCTTGCTTCTCAATGATGATCCTACTACGATTTATATTACTACTACCACCGTTAGAACCCGAACCGGTTTGCGAGAGAGTAATTCTTCTTTTATGAATGAAAATCGCGTTGGAGAGGAAGAGCCAAGAGGAGATCTTGCGGTTAGTTCTTTGTCATTGAAAAGCTACTGTAGTGACACTGAATTGAAATCGCAATGTGAAGAGCAGTTTTAAAAAAAAAAGATATAATAATTTCTTCAAAACATTTTCGAATTATTAGCAATATCGAATTTTCAAGTTTCTTTTGCAAGTGAAACTGCTTTTCATATTACAAGTTGAATCTATCTTTATTCTTGAAAACAAACTTTAAAAATGAGCTATATTCTTATATGGAAATGTTGAGAATATTTTGAAAATTGAAATTCAAGTCAGATCAGTGAGAGTGAATCGAAAATATTGACTGATGATTGAAATGATGTGAATGAATTTTGAAAAGAGCGAAATTGAAAGTTAGATATCAGTAGTGACAAGAAAAATAAGAAATGAGTATGGAAATTCGGAAAATTGGAAAACAACCCCAGATGAACAACCCCGGTGAATACTCACAAAGGCCTTCATGATTGTTTGGTTTGTGTATGGTGGGCTGGTAGTCCGGTGAATGACTGACTTAGGCTGGGTCGGTGGGCCTTATATACTCCTAACTCTACTCTGGCCACGCTCCACAATCACCATCCTTTCGAAAGCCGCGCACCGACCACCCTCCTCCCCGCTGAGAAAAACCATAATCCTCCTTGTGCCGGTGGTCGTCCACCCGTAGGTAAGGGGAGGGTGGTGCAGGCGGACGGTCACCAGCAAGGCAGGAATAAGTTCGATATAGGTGGTTCTTTACTTCGTCTTGCCCGTCAGTCGAGACTTGCCCTAGTCCTCCTCCTTCCCTCCAACACTGCAGCATGCTGCACAAGTCGGTACCGAGACCAAAGACTGCACCAAGTGCACCACACATCTCATTACTTCAATTCTTCTCAAAGGATTCATCTTCAAAAACTACCATCTATTCATCTTTAATAAATAATGATCTTCTGTGGCAAATCTTTCATAAACCACTTATCCGGTGATTTATCCTCAATGCCCACTAATAAATTTGCTTGGTCTTTGGTTCATCACTATCATGCGATGTTAAAGATGGGTTCATAATTATTGATACGATGAATGATGCTCATTAAAATAATAGACTAATTGTTATCAGACAACTACTTGTTGCTTATACTATATCAAAAAGGGTTTGGAAACAGGGGCCAAGATCAATCACTCTCTTGATTATTTTCATCAGTTTCCATTGATCAGTCGGTATATTCCTTTGACTGGAGACTAACAAAAAGTAAATAATTTTAATTTGCAGATTTAAGAGGAGATTGTCGCCAAACCTTATGAGAATAATTTTCTCTCCTTCTAATTGAATGATGTAATCCTCTTTCAGCATTGCAAGATAATCAGCATAATAATAAGTATCATTGATCCCTATTTCGTATTTCGAAAAACCTGCATTATTGATATAAAAAAAACTTAATAGTAATATTCGGAAAGCTGTTTATTTCGAAATTTCGCTTAGTCAATGTGTCTTGGAATTCAGACTATCAGTCTCGAGTAAATTGTCTCTCAGAAGCATATTCAGTGTCATTTTTTTAGTTGGGATTATCAGGAGTGATTTAAAATCTCGTGAGAGGATAGAAATCGTGAAAGAGATAAATCTCTTGTCAGACAAATTCTGACTACTGAGATTCACTTTGGTACTTGTTGCTTCACGACTTAGACTTTTCTTCTTATCTCAAGCTCACAAACTCATTATTTAGGATCGCTGTAAATCCCCAACTTTTTGAATTCTACTTTAGATGACGTATTCAATTTCCTTTAGAGTTTCATTCCTAGAATTAATTTGATTCCTAGAATTAATTCGATTCCTAGAATTAATTTAATTCCTAGAATTACAAAAATTAATCAAACCAGCTATCATTTCAATTAAAGTGTTTAAAATCTATAAAACGTGTTATTCCTTTTTGTTCTTTTAGTTAATATAATAAACGTGTATTATGTGACTCGAATTGTTGATCAATGACCGTGAGCTATTTATTTTCAGTCTCTAATATAACTGTAGTGAAAAATTACAGGTTTAACAAATGTTTGACTAATAGAAATAGTTTTCCCTTTGTTTCAGCTTAGAGTGACCCCTGTCTTTAAGAGGCATTCATATCGTGCAAAAATTGTTCATATGAATTACAAGTGCACTGAAAATACTTAAAACTACGATTTCTTAAGTGGCTTTGAGAGACCTGAATTCTTTTCTTAACAGTTTTTGTACCACCGTCACCGCTCGTTACTTGTTACATCAACTCAGTAAATGCATACTGATATAATTATTTTTTCTTTGCTCGATAGATGAAATCTTATAAATAAAATACATAATAGAAAAATCGACAAATTCTTCTTTACTATTTTTACAATTTTTCTAAATGATTAAGATTAGAAAAAGTTGTTGACAATCGATAATTATGAATAATCCTAAATGATGAGGGCTGAGAACATAAATTTAAATTGTCTTCAACTTCATTTACAACAGACTCCTGTAAAATGACGAACTAATCAAAATTGGGTTATCTCCCTATTTTGCAGAGCACAATTTTTTGGAAAGTATCTCATGACACGAATTTACTATTCGTATCATTAATGGCAGAAAGTGAAAGCTATTATATTATTTCGAAAACGACAAAAATGTAAAAACTGGGTGCGTATCTTTTTCCTTGACAGCCCTGACCGGTTTCGATGGGTAAATATATAAGCAGTGCGTTGGGCGTGCAGAGAAGGTCTTTCGTTCTCAGACACCCCCAAGTTTCGACCGTGCCTCGATTCCAATTGGTAGAAAGTAATCACTGATACTGGCTCTATCACGCACTAGTACGGATTAGTTAATTAGTCGTCCTTATCGAGATACGTGAACGATAAATACAGAGAATGTGTGCACTGTACACATGAAAACTCATCGACGCGTGCATACACCTTTGGTCACGCTCACTGATATTCTTCATTTATGAAAATTGACTCCGCATATTTAAAGTGATTTAATTAGATTCGCGAGGCTATGTGTTATTCGATTTCGAGGGTTAATTAATTAATTAATTGCACTTGCAACGCGCAGTCGCACATTTCTCATTCGCTAATACACAGAAGGAATTTTAGAAACTTTTTCAAGTAGAGGAATTAATGATAGTTAATACAATTTTAAGGAGCTACATTCAATGCGCTAGAATTTATCAAGTTTTAATAAAAATTTATTATGTCTACATGTATTTATTTGACAGTACTTTTTCTCGTTGATTTTTGGGCGAAAATTTTTATTTTAAATCAGTAGAAATTATTTTTAACATTGTTCATTTATATTAAAGTTATCAGAAATAAGTAAAACAGTGAAAAAGTGTGTCAACTTGGTAAAAAAAATGTTTAAATAAAAAAGTTGAATACGCTGTAATGAAAAAGTAAAAAACGAAAATTTATTAATTAATGTATTAATTATTAAAATAATATTAGTAATTAATATAATAATAAGAGTTAATACGCGATTTATGACTCAATTTGAAGTAAATAATTTATTTTTTACTGGTTTTTCATAAATTGTAAAATTTTTAATCCAAATTGATGAATCAAAGAATCAAAGAAAACCTTGCAAAGTTTACAAACATACAAGTCTCTTTTTGCTTCGCATATTCGACTAAAAATATTATTAAGATCTGCATTTTTCTCTTCATGAAAGTTCTAAACTTTTTTCCTCGAACTTCTAATTAGTTCATTTGTAAAAGCACCTTACGCTCAAGTTGCTCGTAATTTCATCAGCTCGTTCGTTGGAGCGAATTGTCGGTACTTCGAGGTCGATAAATTGATCAATATATCTAGTTACGGTAGATGAAATGACTTTCTTCGGTGAAAATCGATCGATATTGCATGCGACACTTCGTGAGTCGAATAAAAATAAGGAAACTCTACCATTAAAATTGCGTATAGTTGATTGACATTTTTTCGAAGTTGTATACTTGTCTCGCATTAATGAAAATAATATACCTCTAAATTAAACAGAAAATTCAAATAAAAATTCTTCACATAACAATACAGAGGCAAACTGAAATTATTATAACTAATTTAAAATGACAGTTCTTAAGCTTCGCTGGAAACATAAAACATGCATATGATAAAAGTTGCATATATATATTCCAAAAGGAATATGTAATATTTCTATCTCTTCCTGATTGTTACGTGACTGTCATATAACTAGTGAGTTAAACATGCAATGTCAAGTATTTCCCAATATTTCTGTTCACTAACATTTAATTGATGTAAATTTTCTGAATAAAATATTACAATTGGTTTGCATGAGATTTTATGAGAAAGTCATGAAAAGAAAGTATTAATGATGCTTTTCACAATAAATTCTCCCTTACATCATTCGATTATTTTATAACATTTTTTTTTAGAAGAGAGGATGATTCTGAAGTTGAGAATTTTTTATCAGATAGCCACAAGCCATTTGTATAAACGTAAATCCACCTTAAATGAAGTTTATCAGATTAACTTCCAACGGTCACCTGTATCGTTGAATTGAACGTGTAAAATGACTTTATAACAAGAAGTAATTCCTTTAATTAAAATTAATCGCCCAAGTAATCTCTGAATAGTACAACGTGGCTTGAAGATCCAGAAGTTTATCCAGAGGATGAATTTTAATCAGAGGTACTTGAGGGAGTTTAGGAACACTACTTTAAAAGACTTAGGGCCTCTGAACTTAATTCACTGGGTACGGAGGATGTCACGAAGCGAGCGCCAATTGAAACTGAAAACTAAATAGAGTATATTCAAAACTTGAAAATTCTCATTAGGGTCTCATTAAGGTTTCATTAAAGCTAAATAAAGTTTTCTTAATATTCAGTAATTTTTAGAAATTACCATGGATTTTTATTCTTTCGCAATATCTTCTACGTTTTTCATTAAGGCCGATCGATTCATTTGATAACCTTCATTGCAGAAGCTAAAAATTGAGTTATTTTACCAATTCCTCTGCACTTGAAATTGTTTAATATGTGAATGAAGTATGCAACTATTTCAGTAGTTCATCTTTGATGTCTTACATCAGAAAGTGCACATATAGATATATCTCTCTATGGGGTACACAGTGGAATCGTTCCGGCTGTGGTCAGACGCCCTTGTCTGACTCTGACTGAGTTGATGAGAGCGGCAAAACTTTTCTTTACCTTGTTACCTAACAGAAGTCAAAGTAAAGAAAGAGAAAAGCATTTCTATTGCTCTCCAAGCATTACAATTATCTTGTGCTTTTAAATATTACTAAATTCATGTAAATCGAAAATAAAATGTTGATTAACAATGTATTTTAGGATCGCCTAATTTCGGACATATTAAAATGAATAATTAGAGCCTCTTTCTCCAAATTGAAATGATATCGTGAGTGATTTTGGCAATGAAGCACTTTTTATTTTGAAAAGAGAAAGATTGAACAGAGGTATCTTCATTTAAGTTTCATTCATGTTTTTATCAGCAAGAAAGAAGTTATCAGTTATGAAAGAAAATTCGACTAGCGCAACGTCAATAAAGAGTCAGTGTAAATTCCTACCACCATGAAAAAAGTAGGATGAATCAAAGTGGAAATAAAAAGGCAGACAGTTTTTCCTCGCGAATTCGAGCTGGCTGTGTAGTTAAGCGAGTAATTCGATAATAAAATGTACGAGCATGCAAACAGATTCTTTCGCTCCAATTTTTATGTAACATGACGATTTTAAACCTCCAGGTTCTCGGAAATTATATTATATTACAAACGTTAATAAAACAGCTTAATAAAATGTTAATGAAATAATGTGCTATTATTTTTGTTAATTATACAGACTTATTCTCAAATAATATTAAGAATCATTGGATTAGTAATAATTTATTATGAAAATGATATTATTCAATGACTCGACATTGCGGTATTTTATGGCGCAATCGAGATTGAAAATTTGGAGATTACATGAACTTTATAAACGGAAAGTAAGGTAAAATGTGGGAAAGATCGATCAAATACTTTTGTACGTCTGGTCAGTCGACCGTCTACCATACATTCGATGACTTAGCTGGAAAGTCTCTTACGTAATTGGTGGAACAGAATAACGCAGACCTACTACCGTGCTTCCCATCATTTCCGTATTGTCGGTTGGCTGTGACTTACATTGTAAAGTGTTTTTGCAACATTTTATCCAGGATTCTGACTAGGCTTAAATTGAAGATACTCAGGTGTTACTATGTGAATCACGTACCAAATGTGGATTAATCTTGATTTTCGCTACCAATTTGATAATATAATTCAAATTATTCCTGGGAAACAATGATAAAACAAGTGATTATAATATTTGACGAACTTTCAATTGATTGGTTTCAAAATTCCTCGTTTCCCAAAGTTACAAAAAATCTATCACCATTAATTTTTGGAAAGTAATATACAGAGAATTCTATATTTAAAGTTGGAAAATCTTTTCAACGAAGCATTTAATTTTTATAATTTGAAGCAATATTTTACTTCGTAAATGACAAAGAAAAGCAGTTCATTTTGCAGACCTTGGTTTCTTATAAGCATATAGTATAACTATACGAGTCTGTGGAAATACACGCATAACGTTGTTAGCAATCAACTAGAGAGGAGTGATAAATTCTAGGCATCTAGAACTTGCAAACATGATATCAACTCTTTGTTCTGATTTTTCTCGTCTAAAGTGTCTTATTAAAACAGGATTTAGCAAAAAAAAAAAAAAGATATATCTCTAGTCAGTTTCGCAAGTTTCTTCCGGTTCTTCCTGCTCTATTTCTGACTTTCTATTTCGTAGTTTTACTTATTTTTTATGACCTATCAATATTGTATCAAAGCTGAAAGGTGACTAAAGTCACTCCGTTTTCACATTAAACAGGACTTTCCTGGCATTCTCGTCCAGGGTTTGATACAAAGAAGCAATCGTTAAACCAATTGAGTTTCAAAGGCTTGTTTCTCGTGGAATTTTTATTTTTCAACTTTATGGATAAAAATATTTCGTCTGTAAAAATATTTCTTCCCTTTTGATTCTGAGAATTCAATTTTTCTCATTTTTACTCGCAAGAATTTTTATCCAACTTTTACAAACGAAGAATTTTTATCCACTTTTTACATTCAGCCGTTCCATTAAAGTTGCTTTAAATTTTAAGACTGTATCTAGAATTTTCAGCAGTTTTTCAAAGAATTCAATTTTTCAAAAAAATGAAGAAACTAAAGAATGAAGATTTTTAAATTGATGATTAGATAAAATAATATATATTTTAGTTCTAAATATCATTATCCGAAAGGTTAAGAGTTACCTAGAAACGCCCATATAAATATAAATATACTTATTGTATAAAAACGAAGATTGTGTTGTATCTATCTATACATTCAGTAGCTGAGATTGTGGAACTACGGCGAGTAAAGTCGGGACCGTAAATTATTGCCCGTTGTCTATCGGAGGAAAACCTGTGACCCACGTTCAATCCGAGCCAGGCGCTTTCCAAAGATTACGAGGCGGCTTCCTAACTCGGAACGCGCAAATGCAACTCGCATGTAACTGTAGCGGTAACGCGTAACGCGAATCAAGTGTGATCAAGAGAATATTCTACGTCAGTCGATAAAAAGTGTTACCAATAAGAAAGAATGAAGATCGGTGAAACCTGAGGCAAGAAAAGAGTAAATAAGAAAAAATGAAAAAATAAAGAAAATAAAGAATCAAGAATTCAGGACACCGAGGGGAAAGGAATTCATTTATAAATTAAAGATTACTTCAAGAAGAATGACTTAAGAATGAATTACTGCAAACCTATATAATACAGTGAAATTAAACAATTCTTGATTCGTGCCTAAAGTTCCCACGTGCTTTGAGAAAAAACTTAGTGATGTGAAAGGAATGTCATTTAAATCCTGTGTATTAATTACTTTTTATTAGTGATTAATATTAATATCTTTAAATTTTTATATTAGAAAGTGACAGTTGTTGATAGAATTTCAAATTGAATCAATGATTCAATCAATTCAGTCCTATTAATCTTGAATTGCGAGTGGTAAAAATAATTTACAGTATAATTACATAAAATGAATGATTAGATCAAAGTATTCCGAAGAATTTCCGGTTTTATGATATACTTTATACGAAAAATTTGAGAGAAAATTGGTTTAGAGGAGATTTCTGTAACAATTTTATTTTGAACGATTAAATTTACGAGGATCATAAAACAATGTTTCATACTTACATGAGTCCTTCCTTTAATACATTTTCGCATAATTCGCTTCTTTTCAAATAAATCGAAAGTGCACGGAACCTACCTAATTATCTGACATGTTTTACATCACGCGCTACATAGTCTTGGGTTCCGTAATACGCTCATACATACAGCTATCGTATCGGCAACTTCTCAAGACACGACATAAATATTACCGTGTTTCGCTAGGAGAGTAGGAGATCGCTATTAAAACTCAGTACTTCGTAGCAGCACACATTTCACTTGACAGCTAGTGAGTAATTTCCATTCCCAAAGGGTGACAGCGACGTTCTTAGGTGCATGCATTCACCCTTCAATTAGTGGTTAATAAAGTGTAATGTGTCGTGCAAGGGACACTACTTCCTAAGATTGAAGAACATGTCACTTCATCAATAAAAACAGAGTTATGAGTCGCACCATATAATTTCACCCTATTCGACTAATCATAAACTCCACCTTATAGTCAAAGACATTTCTTAAATTTGTTTAACAGTTCTTTCTCACAAGTAAAACAAATGGTATACAATGGAATATTTTTTCTTTGGTCCTGTATACTTATTTCAGATATCAATGAAGGTAAGTTGATCAAGATTATTTAAAAATCTATACTTTAGATCCTCGCATCAGTTTATTATGGTAACAAATTTAAAGCTTCACGCAAAGTTTATACAAAATTTATAACTTTGAAGCCTATTTTTCTAACTATATGCAGTGTTAGAAAGTTCTTCAAAGATAATGTACTTTCTCACTTACTAATGTAAATGAAATTTAAATTCCTGGTAATTGGAGTAAACTTCCGAAAAGGTCACCACAAAATTTGCATTGTCATGCAGGCAGTCCCTTTTAATCCGTATAAGAATAGAAAACTCTTTGTTCCTCTAATGAAATTTACATTCATTAAGTATCTCAAAAAAGGGCTTTAAAAAACGATTTGTACAAGAGATGTTGATCTTATTTAATGTCGCTGAATAAAAGAAGGGATTCAACCGAATTCTTTGATAATTTAATCATCTTACATCACATCTAAAAAGAACAATTCTGATTACTTTCCCTTTCTTCTTTGAAGCTCGCACTTAATAATAATAAATAGCAAGGGAGTTGAAAGACAATGAGATAAATTGTCTATAGAAGTTATCTGGGAATCGTTGGAACCTGAGTTCCACGCACCGAGCAATCTCTTCCGTTCTCACTGGGGTCCTAAACGTCCAAACGATTACAAGCCATAAAGACACGGCAAAAACACACGACGACAGAGGTAGGAGTCAGTTTAGGGAAAGGTGGAGTTGAATTGAGATACGTGCACTCTGATTATTAGTATCGGCTCCTTTTACCCGCATATCTGTGTAAGTCTCGTACTTATACCTCGGAACTTTTTCGATTCATCTTCCGGTCGTTATAGCCAAGGACAAAGTGGTTCACCGGCGGAATTCATCAGTAAAGAAAGGCAAATGCTTCCAAGAAAGGAATTCCTCGCTTTTCCAATTTTCGCAGTACAGGTTTTCTCCAAGTAATTCCTTTCCTAATCATCGGTCATTTTTCACTGAAGAAACACTAGTATTAGTCCAACACTCCTAATGGCGAATCCACTCTGAAACTTGAAATTAAACAAAAGTGTATGAGAGTGTCTCGGAAATTTTGATTTATAAAATTTTTATTTCAAGCCGTTACTTCAGTGAGATGACCTATTAATTTTTACATTATGCAATAAAATTGACAATTATTTGTTTACGCCTTATTTAATTAATGTCCCATAAAAACTGGTAAAGTATGCACTGAATAATTGCTGCAGGCTTATACTTTATGCGTGCCTTTTATACCCGATGCTGCGTTTTCTTGTAATAATTTTCAATTATTTTTATTGTTGTTATTGTTATTTTTATTCAAATCGTGATGTTTTAAATCAGCGATATCAAATTTGAAAACAGGTAGAATTATACAAAACACATATAACAGTAAAACTTATAAGGTTAGAGTTATAAACACAGTTGGCAATTTGTGGATTTATACTCAACTTGGAGTGCTATAATTGAAGGAAATACTCATTTTTAATACTGTTTACTCTCTCACAACTCTCTCTGCTTTTAATCTGTAATATTGTTTTGCACTGCAGAGCTTCTAAAATTCATTGTAAAATACTTGTTTATGAATAATACACACGGAAACAGCTAGAGTATTAAGTAGAATTATTTGTTAGGTTCCAATGGAGATGCAATAAGGCAGAATACTAATGTGTGAAATTCACTCATTTTCGAAAATGTATATTTAAAGAGACCAAATTATTTCGTATTATTTAGATTGGCTGGAAAAGAAAGTATTTGTAATGGATGTATAATAATAACAAAGATATTGAATGAATAAATTCAAATTGTAAAGATTGTATGTAATTTGAAATGATACAATCTCTTTTCTATAAACTCTGTAAACATCTTGTTTAGATTAAAAGTTACGCCACAGCTCTATCTATGGTGACATTTTCAAAAATATGGAGTGTGACAGAACCTTTTCGCATACCATAATTATCAACTGTTTCCAAAAGAACGACTTTCACGAATATTTTGCTTCTAATTAACATCTGATTTTGACATTTTCTAAAGGAACCAGTTTTTCAGTGAGCCGCAACAGCATAGTTTTTTCCGCGTGTTGCATTCAAGTGGGACTTTATTTGAGATCTGATTGGAATTCCATTGAGATTTGTTTTTACTAAAAACAATAACAATGATAATGCCATCATAGAAACTGGATTGAATGATGAATAAAATTATTAAAAGTCTCGTGCCCAGCATGGTGCCTCGAAATTAGAGTTTTGTTGAATGAAGCTATACCAAAGTTAACGCGTTCAGTAATTTTCGTGGGTAATAAACTTGTGGTGCCACAAAAGTGCGACCACCAGCCGGCGTTTCCTGCATCGGCAACATTATGTAAATGAAACGCAAACCGCGAGGGGGTTCACATACAATGACTCTCTGTGAGTAAGTACATAAATATCATTATGTGTGCAATCGAGGACTAGTGTGGTGTTATAAACGATAGACAGCGAAGGTGGAAGAAAATAACTCTCACATAGTTCGCCCATCAGAAGTTTTATAAATAGAATCAATTGCCAAGTTAGAATTTCCAACGTTTTCATTATTGAAAATCTGGCACAAGTATTAACTTCTCAGTGTCTAATAAATACTTACAATCTCTCGTAAGATAAGCAATAGAAGATTAAGCATGAACAAAATACTGATGAATGCAATAAGAGAAGAGGTCAGCATGTTGCGAATCATGGGAACGATGAGGCTAAGGTCAATTAAAGCACACGCCTTTGCGAAAATTAGCGCGTTTGTATAAAGAAACTCTTCAGTTGGTAGGAATAAGTATTTCTTCTCTGTTGGTGTGTTCAGATTGGTGTAATGAGCAAGTAACTCGTTCACTTTTGCATTACGCAAGAACCGCGCCTAAGATACGTCGGGCTACGTGTTAGTAGGCTGTTGG
The DNA here is from genome assembly GCA_904066015.1 of Synergus gifuensis. Lineage (NCBI taxonomy): Eukaryota > Metazoa > Arthropoda > Insecta > Hymenoptera > Cynipidae > Synergus > Synergus gifuensis. Next base: position 3,769,162 of record CAJFCO010000086.1, read on the forward strand.
TAACTTATATACACCGCGACACAGCATTTTGTGGGATGTAAATTTACCTTCCGTTGAATCTCCTTTACTCGTATTTTGCATAAATGAAAGAGGAATAATAAAAACTTAAGCTAAATTTATAAACTTGATCATTTTAGATACAGCTAGATGCTGAAGTCAGTACCTGTGTTCTAAGTTTGAATTAAGCATGTGTAATAGAATATATTAATTTTTTCAGCCATATCTTCAGACAAGAAAAGTGTATTGACAACTTTTCGTTCTTCACGAAATAACTGATATTATCCTTTCGTAATTTATTAATAAAACAGTTTGAACAACAAAGTGCAGGTATTTATATATTTTATGATAGTGAAAGTAATAGAGAAAATGGTAATTATCAAAATTATTCATGTTGTCCTTGTGCGTCAGAACTTTCCGATAAAACTGCAAATATCTAGAAGTGACTGCTATTAAACGATGAAATTATAGTTTACTTCCATGTATTAAAGAAAAATTATGCTCATATGAAGGTGAAAGCAAAAAATCACTGAGTATAAGTTTAAAAAATGCAAATTAATAAAATAATTATGTAATACAACACCACACAAATGAAATAATCCTACAACTTAAGCACATGTTAGCATAGGCGGGAAATTACAGTCTTATACATATAAATTATAAATTATTCTTCCAAAACTAATATTTAAGTAACATTTATACGCTCCAGTAATTCTGTTTGCAGGAGGGGTGGGAATGTGCACTATAATCATTTCATACCTTGATAAAATATGATGCAGGAGTAAAATTTTTGAAACGTTGATGTTTTGAAATGAAAATAAAATTCTGTACCCGTGAAGACTGGAAAGACGGAATCGAAATGAGATCTGAATAGTGATTGAGATTGAAGGTTTCGGGTGCAACAAGAAAAAAAAATCAGTAATAGATTTCTCTGTGCCGACGTCCACTTCCTAACTTTCCCTGAACAAACGTATCTCGATTCCTAGAACGTACTTTTGAATGCTTAAATCTAAGTAAGTCGTTACCGAGTAATCCGGATGTCCACCTCAGACTTACAATTGATTAATAATTGCCTCTTTTGCAAGGCTAGGTGAGTCGAACGGAATTCTTTATGAAGCGCTTTAAAATTATCCAGTCGATTGGGTCAAGGTTTATACATCATAAATTTAGAAGAGAATATTGAATTTTTGACCCAATGAATTTTCAACTATTATTTTAAGCTGAGTTCCCTTTGACTGAATTGCCCGATGGAATAATGATAATAACTAATTTTCAGGAACAAGTTAATCAAACGCTTGGATTTGAATCCATCTATGGTGTATCTGCTCAAAGGACACTCTACCTTCGAGTTACATCGATTTGCTGCAATTATTAGTATTTCGTAATAGTTCAAAATGTTCTGTTACCCTGCAATCGCTAATTATTGGAATCTTTGTCTAGTTTAGTCCTTTGAAATCACAAGTACACACTTTTCCATTGATCTAAATGTAGCATTCATGTACACGGAAAAAATTATTTTCTTAAATTTTAAAACAGTATTTGCTGACTTTCGGACACAGAGAAGTCAGAGAAAAGTATTATAATATTTCAGTGAATTTTATGAGATATTAGAAAAGAGTTTATTAATTTTTAGAACAGATTTCCAAAATTTTTAGAAATCTGTTCTAAAAATTAATAAACTCTTTTCTAATATCTCATGAAATTCACTGAAATATTATAATACTTTTCTCTGACCTCTCTGTGTCCGAAAGTCAGCAAATACTGTTTTAAAATCTAAGAAAATAATTTTTTCCGTGTAGGAATTTGTATTTTACTGAAGTATACTTGACCTCTATTTTAAACAAAGGACCCTCGAATTGAATAAGAAAATTTTAAGTGATTCCACTAATAAACTATTATAATTTATGGAACTGCCGGAAATTTTTCAATTCTGATCCATCACTATTGAAATATTTTAGCCGGAAATGAAATATAAAGAAAATGTTTTATAATATTTATTGATATTAATATTCCAACATTGAGAAGAGTAAAAATATTTGTAAATAAAATATACACAAAAATATTTTGTTTATATTTTAAAGCAAAGATTTGTGAAATAAGAGATTACGGATTCTTGTTGCAAAAAAAAAGAATGTAATACACAGCAGTGGAAACGTAACACGTTGGTATAAGCATTCTAGAAACCTTACGAACTGCATGTTGCAATTTTGCATCGGTGGCTCATAGCAGTCTAAAGTTTCGCAGTGTATCCCACAAAATATATTGCAAGTGCAATATTACGCGTTCTACGTACTACGTTTCAAGGCAATTTGACCGCCCAATATCCTAGTTTTCATTACAGATCACCGCTACTTTCAGGGGTCATGAGAGTGTCGAATTTTCCGGATATCGAGTTGTCCGTTACACTACCAGAGAGAAGTAAGTTTAAATGGTCCACTTAAAGCGTATACAATTTTTAAATGCATAACTTGAACAAGAAATAAAGTAATGCTTTCCAAGAATGAGGCAAAACTTGAGGAAAAAAAATTGATGCAGTGCATTATGTCGTTTCTCAATTGTCATATGGAGAAAAAAAATGATATACTCACATGTATTCCTTTGCTCCCCAGGAACTTCTTTGAAATGTATATAAAAATAGAAATAAATATAAACGACAAAACAATATAAATTATGAAGTGATAATTTCTTAGCTGAAAGGTGTATTTTTTATTTAACTTTTTTTCTTGCTATAAAAGTATTTATCCATTAGCTACGGTTGTCGGCTTCCTAATTTCAATTATATTGCTGTCTATAAAAGCTTTTTATGTCGGGTTTGCTGAGACCTTCTTATGATCAGATGGTGACAAAAGACAAGCAGGAAAGTAAAAACGTGGAGAAAAGCGTAGTGGCGCTCGACAGCCTTGCCATTGAATTAGAATTTCCGAGTCGTTAATTTCCACGGCCGTCCCGGAAGATTGAATGAACACTGGCCGAGATAGGATGAAGGAAAAAAGTGAAAACCTAGCCTGGTCGTCTAACTGTGCCTTTTTCACATCTGCATTATTCTATCTTTCCTTGCTTCCTTTCTTCCTCATTACTTTTACCCTCACCGAGTTGATTTTTTTCCCTTTATACACGCCCGAATGATTCTCTTATAACCGACTAATCGAGAGACCTTGCACATTCAACGAACCAGACAATTGCATAAGCGTATTTAGTAACCGATGATACTGCATATGAAATTCAAAAGGAAAATTTACTATTACAATGTACAATGCACAATTCCTACAAAAGCAAACTTTAACCCAAAAACTATTTTCTCTTTATTAGTTACGTAAAAGAAATTAAAATTTGATATTTAGAACTCAGACCCAAAATTCGTGTTGACCGGTATTACCACCTAAAAACTTAGCATTTAAATTGATTATTTCTCTGTAAGATGAGCACATATATATTAATAAGATTCTATATTAAATAATTACTTGTTTTTTTTTGTTATATTGATACCTGGTGGTAAAGAAACAGTTGTTTTGAAAAAAGCGTTGATCTTCTGGTCCTACTCTTCTTTTTCTACTTCACACTCCACTTACTGGACGTCCGACCCGCCGCAGTGTTTCTCCAAATCGAGAACATTGTACGTCCATCTCCATTCAGAATGATTTTATCGAACTCTTAAATGAAAACTTGGTGTGCTTTTCATGGAAATGCATAATGAAATAATAAAGTCACATCATATTTTTAAATAAACCTTATTATTATAAATCTCTAAGCAATTTTTTAAACCTAAAAAAAATATAGCATAAGTATGTTTGGAATATAAACACTATGAGAAATGAAGCATCGAAAAATTGAGATTTCGTACAGTATTCTAATTTACATGAGAAGAAGAGTGGGCTAAAGTAAATATTGCTAAAGGATGCCGACAAGGAGAATTGTTATCGTTACTCCAATAGGCTATGGTAATTTTGAAAACTATGGAAACTATATGATATAGGGATACTATTCTCAGAAATATATAGGTGATCTATGTATTCTAATTGGAGCTATAAGCATGAATGTATGATGGAATTCGAGTTATAACTCATGTAGATGAAATATTTTCTGATCTTCGAAAGAAGGAATTTTAGAAGATTGAAATTCTGGCAGGAAATTGGGTTAAGTAGCATTTTTGTATAATGAAAATCGTTAATGAGCTAGTTCAATACAAAAATATCATGGAAATGGAAATAGTGTAACATATACTTTGACAATACGTAAGTTGGAAATGCATTGGTTTTATACCCCAGTGAAATCAATGAAATTCCTTAAGGGCATGTTGTATAAATTATCATAAAAGTAAATTTACTCTCCTAATCAGAATTAGAAAGAAGTTACTAATGAAATAGTGCTGACTCTTTTTCTAATTCATTTAGTAAGGGTAACTAAATCAATTAGTAAGCCTTACTAAATGAATTAGTAGCTTTTAATTTTATTAATAGTAGTAAACAAATCGGTGTAAACTTCTTACTAATTCAAATCGAGAGAGTAATTTCGCTAACTTTAAGTTCGTATATTTTACTAACACTAGGGCTTATATATTAGTATATAGTTTACTAAAAACGATAAAATAAGTATAAAAGAACAAAATACAAAAAAAAAATGTTAATAGAGACATGAATGCATGTGAAAATCTGTCATATAATGTATCTTGCTAAGAAATGTGGAATGATCTTGTAAGGAAGTAGTTAACTACTATTTCCTCTTACTCTAAATGTCTTGTTTCCTTTTTTATCTGGAAATGGCAAACTGGAATTAATTACCCTGTTAGTAATATCGCTACTTGTGAAAAGCAGAATCGACTCACTCAACTGAATTTTTTATGCATATTATACCTAGAAATTGGAGCACGTTATTTCACTAATTAGTGAAGATTCTATTATTCGTATAGGGTTCATTTACATTGGCACATAGTGAAATAAAATTACCAACTTTTCATTTAATTTTAATGAAGAAAAGTTAATATTGGTCATATATTTAATATTTATATAAAAGTTAATATTTAGGCTTATATATTTAAGAAAGTATTAAAAAAGTTGCGTGGAAAAAAAGTAATTTTAAGGATCAGTCGACTGAAGAAATATAAGAAAAGTTTCGTAAAAAAATAACGAAAGAGTAAAAAAGTGTGACAGTTCGAAGCCTGATTAAAACGATTCCAAGAGTTTGTAGCGCTTATAGGCTTCACTTCATCAAAAAAATATTTTTTTTCAACTTTATCAACATTAATTTGACATCAACGTAAATACTTCACTAACCGATTAAATACACAGTATCAATTATCACAAGAGAATAAGAAATTTCGGATTCTCATGCTCACGATTGACGCTTTTAAACTTAATGGTGGTAGAAACGTGTCGGTGTCTAATGAAATGGAAAACAGCATTTAGGTACGCGTAAATCTCGAAAAAAAAAAATGAAACGACTAAGCCAAACCATGAACGGACTAGCCGCCAGTTCAGCATGATAACATAATAATGCTTCGAGAAATTCGTTGCGTAAGAATCCCTGTGCTCCGCCCAGGTGATATATACAGGTATATATAACCCCCTTGCATTCGTAGATTCTTTAACGAGAAACCTGCCTACGGAGAGAATAAAATGCAGTTTTCCGTGTGTAATATAAGCTACACAGACAGTCGTTGTATGACTTCGTAACGAAACGCTTGCGATTATCGCGATTATAATTTGCACACGGCGTCACATCGAGCTCGTGTAAGAACGATTAGTTGTAATATCTTTCGCTATCACCAGCTAACTAATGATTAGAGCATACGCAGTTTTTACGCAACTGTAGAGCCTTAAAAAAAATTGCATTTAAAATTGTCGTATGAAAATAGTATATTGATTAAAATGTAAATGGTACTATTTAGTTGCTAGTGTTTTGTCGGTAAAGAAAAATAGCGTATAATCAATCAGTTCTGAATCAATAAATTTATGTTTTCTTACAGTTGAAGCATGAAGTGAAAATTTCTTGCATGATTATGTAAAAAGGTAAATAGGCCAGTCCAGATATGAAAAAAAATGAAGAGAGAGAGAAAGGAACACATTTTATAGTAAATTCTGCCCTGAATTAGTTTATGTAACATTTAGTCAAGCATCATATTAAATTGAAAAAAAGATAAATGCCCCAAGTGCGAATTGCCGGTACTGAAAACACGACTCAATACTGGACCAGTTTTGGCAGCCAAGTGTCGGCCAATGCTACTGGACCAATAACAGCAATCAAATCAGTCCAGTGTTGTCCCAGTACTGGCATTTCAAATTTGTCAAGCTTCTGCCGATGCTTGGCCCAGCAATGGCCTATTACCGGGACGAAAGTCGGCATTACTACGGCAAATCGTATTGGAAGTCAAAATGCCAGATTCCGGCCCAGCTATAGCACTTTAATGGTACTTTAAAGAAGTTCAAAGGATTTTAGGGATTTCATAGATACTATAAAAGACTTTAGAAGATTTTAAATGACTTTAGGGAATTTCAAACGAGAGATTTTTAAATTTGTTAAACAATTTCAAAACATTTAGAATGATTAATAAATTTCAAGAGATTCTAAGATATTTAAAAAGACTTAAAGGATTTTAAAGAATTTCGAGGCATTTTAAAGTTTTCATTTGATTGAAAAATATTTTTAAGGATTTTGCAGAAACTTTAAACGACTAAATAGTATTTTAAATTATTTAATTAAAAGTGTTTTATGAAAAAGAATTTTTTGCTGGTCCTGTTATATCAATCATTATTACAATATACTTTTCATCAATACTTTTACTTTCTGTAAAAGTGAAGATTAAAAATAGGAACATATTTTATTTATTGTTAACTCAAATGTGTTTTTTAATTAAATTATCTCGAAAAAATTTAATCTTTGTGTGTGAATGAGTATACCATGGAAAAAATGTAAGACCACCATCTCGAGAGCTTAGGGTAATGGTTAGGTAGCTGGACTCGCGTCCCGTAGGTTGTGCGTTCGATCCCCCCCCCCCCGCGTTGCGTGCGAAATTTTATTTGTTACGAGATTAGGCGCGCACTTGAGCGCGCGTGTTTCGCCAAGTCGAGAATACTCACGACTTGACGCTCACTTCATGCGTAACCAGTGTTTATGCAGGAAATGCATGTAAAGGTAACGCTATGAAGTTAGCCGAAATTCATGTCCTTTTTAGAATAGGATATAAAAGCGTTAAAATTTACAAATATCGATTATTTATAAGTATATGTATAATATATCTACGTACAAATCATGTTCTTAATTAATAACATTTTATTTTTATTTTTTTATTGTAACCTCTAAGTGTAATGAGCCAATGACGGGGAAGTGATGGGCAAGTGAAGGCGGCCAAGTCTTGGCCGCCGATTGAAGCCCGTAGATATCATTTTGGTGTCGGCGCAGTGCTGGCGGCCGAATCTCGGCAGTATCGTTGCCAGAACTGTGCCAACGTTTAGCCGTTTGTGATTTCGCACTTGGGTGGATTGACTGTTGAATAGTCTGCGGCTCAGTTACAAGTTTTTTCGTATACATCATTTTCCAGACAATATATTGTGTTAATATTCACTAGCTTTTTCTCATCCTCATATTTTTTCTTTGTGCGTATGCATGTTTCGATAGATAATGGAAAAAAATGTATAAGTGCACACGCGGAATGTGCAACATTTTGCAATTATCGGTCATAAGGTATGCCTACGCGCCTGAACTGATTTGAAAGGTCGATAAGAATACGGAATATAATTACAAATTCGAATAAGAATGCAACTGAAAGAACTGAACTATGGTTATTGCGTAATTTCGAAGTTTCCAAGTTCTTGGAAAAAAACAGAAGTACCCCTGTCAATTCTTTTATAACATAGGTTACATGATAATTATTGAGAAAAATTACTTTTAGTGCTTTGTAGTGTAATTTGTATGTTTCATATTTAATTTTCCAATGTAATTGAGTACAATCCAACTTTTGGAAGTAAAAATTTTTTCAAATAAATAATTCCTACATTTTTATTTAAAGAACAGGTTCGTTGTATTTCATATTATTGTTTTTATTTTGGATTCAACATGTATATATTTACAGTAAACTTTTTCTCAAACTTCGAATGTCTAAAGTAAACTTTACGAACTCGAAACATCGTTTACTGTACAAACAAGGATGCATTCTTTACTCAAGAGCAAGAGCAGATAGAGAAGATAGTTATTTTCAGTGCATTTTTTATTGTACTTTATTTTTGAAGATATAAAGTCATTATCAATATTTCTAAGAAAGTTTTAAACTTTCAGAATTTTAATTCGGAGATTCAGAATTCGGAATTCGGAAAGCAGTAATTTGCGATACAATTGCTATAAATTTTAAAGAAATACGATACTGAAACCGAATTTAATGATTTTTCTTGAGTCGGTAAGTTTAGAATCGTAAACGTGTGATCGTAGTTTTTACAATCGTAAAGGGATCTTACGATTCTTTATTCGATCGTAAAACTATCCTTTTCCTATACTTTTGTATGATCAAAATAGCCATCATGAATACAATGAGTAAAAGTGTCATCAGAGAAAAGTATGCTAGTCTGAAGTCTTAATACTGACAATAAGTATAATAATAATAATAAATTTGTCAGAAAAATGAATTTTTTCGTTACTTATTGAAAAATAAAACTTTCCCACTGTGCATTATAAGTTCACTTTCGAAACTGATAAAAGTTTTTAATAGCTACTAAAAGCATGATATATAGCATTATACAACTAGTATTTACTTTTTGTTTCTTCAAAACACTGATATAAGATTAAAATAATAGTAAAAAGAAAAACACATACAATTATGTTGTATATTTTGTTGGTTATTATTACAATAAACTGGACTTTTAACACGAAGGCATCCAAATGAAAGTCTTTAATGAGAATCTAAAATGAATTTAATGAGTCTGGATTATTTACTGGAGTTGTAACTTGTAAAAAAATCTGGAAGAAAACATACAATCGCTTTGCAAAAAGGCGTAAAACTTTATGAAGTCATATTTTTATGCCACTAAGTTAATATCTGCGCCTGAGTTTAAAAGACCTTTTCTACTGAAAAGGTTTTGTTTTCAAGGTTTCTTTTGGAAAAAAAACTTTCTCATCTCTTTCAGAGATAAAAAAATTTCTTAACCTTCTTCAACTTGAAATGGTTTAAAGTAGAGTGTGACCAAGTATTGTAATATATTATAATATGGACAATAAAATAAAATTATAAGTTTTCTTTGAAAATAATTAACATCTTGCATCATCTCTAAGATTTTTTTTCTATGGTGTAATCGTAACTTTCCAAGTATAACCGTATTTGTACCTATCCTTCAAGGTGAGCTTCCTTCTATGTCGTATCCCATGCTTCGAAATACCATACGTGTAACTGTACTCGGTTTTAACGTTTAACAAAAGTGTTGCGACTTTATATGCAACTATTACTGATTTTTTTACAACTTGCACATTTTATGACAGGAGGTCATAGATGCATACTTAAATCTTTTTATCATTCCACTTGATTTATCCTGTACTTATAACTATAAATATAATATCAAAGTGAATGATTGACTTTAAAACTAAAAATGATAAGTTCTGTAATTGATAAGTTTTGTAATTGTAGATTTTCCTCAAGGAAGTTGAGCGCCTCTGTCCAGAAAAATATTACAAGGTCCACCTGGTTTACCGCGTTAGAATTTTATTTCAGCAACATGATTTCACGATACTTTGAAATGTGTATTAATGCACGTAAGGTTCATGTGAATCTGTGTCGTATGTCTAATACTTCATATCTATAGAAGCTTGAACGATATACATATATAGGTATACAAGAAGAGGTTCTGTAACCAAGTCGGATTAACAATTTATTCGTCATTTTTCTTTTCTTATTTTATCAAATTTTAATTTCTTATCATGGCCAATAAAATTTTATTGTTATGTTCAGTTATAAAAAAAACTCTGATCAACTTTTCACGTTGATAAAGGAATTTCTAAATTAATAAAATTAATAAAAAATTTTGCGCTCATCTGTAAACAATTATTTTGACATCGACAGTGTCAGTTGCTGTGAGACTTTGAATTGCTCTTTTTATTAATTATATAATCTTCTGTAAATGTGTAATTATACATAAATATTTTTAAAAGTTCAATGACTGTTTTGGCAATTTTGCAGTCTCCAATATTTTCCTGGATTCGTCCACTCACACATATGTAATGGCATCTATACACCATATTCAAGAATCACGTGTCGTTGCAATTGCAGTTGTGCCGGCGAGTCAGTATATGAGCCTCTGTTCCCAGGATCGGAAGCACCAAGCTGTTCCTGTGATTGTTTTACCTTTTCCATCACTTCAGAAAACATCATATACATTTAAATGAAAATTTTCTTAGAATTTGTGTGAAACTTTAAACCAGTCATTAAAAACCATCTATAAAAAAGTGGACATTTTCTTCGTTGTAAATATAAAGCATATCATAATCACAAAGTTGTACAGTTTTATATATGCGTTTATATAAATGTAAGTATATAAAAAACCAATATAATCTGAAAAATTTTTAATTCTAGATTACAACCAACGTTGACTAAACTATCGAGAGATATGATTTCTAGATATTTGATATCCAGCATGAAGCTTTCGTTCTTTTTTCTTCTTCCTTTTGAATAATCGAAATTGTATAAAGATGATTTGCCATACAGACTTATACAAGCAAAGTCATGTGAATAAATTGGGTATAAAAGGAAGTTAGCAGTGGTGTTTCTACATAAATCGCTGTACGAAAGCGGCCCTGCATGTATCGATGAAACGGCAAATGTGTGAGTGTCATTACTCCCGTCATGCTCCAAAGGAATACTTTCACTATACCTTTTAGCCTCGAGTTCGCCTAACACGATGAAATTGCATTGCTGTTTTTTCGAAGTGGAAATGAACGGATGATACCGTACAACAGTGAACCTGCAGATCATCAGTCAAAGCGATGAGATTGTGACAAATTTAAAAATAAAGTAGAGAACAAACGTCAGTGAATCGCGAATGTGAATAATCTCAACCGTTGTATCTCGAATATTGCACTAGTTCGCGAGTTGAAATCAGGTGATTATATTCTTACTTAAAACTGAGACCGTTTATCACTCTTTTTTAATTGATTAACAGAATTTTATGTACCACTTTAATTGATAAGATTAAACTGTGCTTTCGCAAACTGTGCTTTCCATGCATTTAAAAATTCTTTCAAATTCATGCTCTAAAATGTTTTAAACTGTTTTTCCAAAGAAAAGACTTGTAAAGTCGGCGTTACTACCAACCTACCACGAACTTTGACACTTGAAGATTTATGACCACTTTTAGTTTGTAATTGATAAAGATAATTTGAAGAACTGTTTCCTGAATTGGTAAAATCGCGCAAAAGTTATAAGAGAGATATCTTCAGAATTCACGACGTGCACAATAAAATTCTTCCCTCAAGTGTTATAAGGTATCTTCGTCTCAGTTTCTTTTATCCTCTTCTCTTTTATATATGCATCTTGAAAAGGAGAAATCTGAAAATTGATTTGTGAAAGGAATGTAGCAATTCAGAGAATGGATGAAAAAATTAGCATTATAAATGCAATATACATATATACCAGAATATTTATAAATTTATCATTTTTAAGGTGAACTTTTGGAACTGAAGATTAAGTGGACAAAAAGTTAACATTGTTGAGTGATAAGCATTCCGAGGTTTTTCATCGTTTGGATTCGAATATGTTTCATATCATAATGAAATAACCTTGCAACGAAGGCGTATTCTGTTCCCACAACGTGGAATATGTCGATTCGTGCTTGCCATTACAGTTCTCCACAAGCATTAAGGTTAAACTTACATAAGAAATCTTGATACGAAGGTGCATTTTTACCCCATTGGTCCACCTATTCATTATGATCTTAACATTTAAATTGGTATCTAATATTTTCACCTATCTTCAACAATTTTCAGGTGTGTAACCAGACTCAGATGAAAACTCTCAAGAAGAGACGTAAAAAGAAAGGTTACAAACAAACTCATTCCTTTTCCTTTGAAAATAGGTGAAACTTTTAAATTCTTCTTTTCCTATCATTCGTAAAAGGTGCGCCCGCTTTCTAGGAGCAAAAATCAAATTATTTCCCTTTCATTTATATATCCTTCAGTTTTAAGGATAGAGGAACTTTAGTCAAAATTGTATCTAAAGATTTAAAATTCCTCCAGACATTTTCTATATTTGAGAAGGTTTTAAACCTTGAGGTTTTTAATTTAAAAATGTAAAATTAAGAATTTTTTCTTTACAACTTCACTAAATAAAAGAAGTTTTTACTTTTCATAATACTTGCTCTATATGTTCGTATTCTGTAAACTAAAATCACATTCAACGTTAGTTTATGATCCCAATTTCCTTTGCATTTCAGAGATGAAGACTACTCTTTAGACTACTTCAAGGGCCGGAGCTGAATTTCAGAATTTGACCGAAGATCCCTGACGAAGGAGATTAATATTCGGATTTTCGCTGGATGACAGGCAAAGCCATTATTATACGAATCTCAACTCTCCTACATAAGCACCCGGAAGACTAGCATTATCCTCAGCGTAATCTTTCACAGTGTTATCAACCCAGAATTACTCTTATTATTACTCCAACAGACAATGATATTTTATATCAAATTGTATTGCTAAAAATTTTCGATAAAACTTTAATATAAAACTGAATAGACCACACAATACACAACGTTTTAACTTTGTATTCAGAAGATTTATTTTGATTCGACAGGCGTTCTTTCATGTCGGTTTTTTCAAGTTTTCGCCTGCCTGGTTTCTAAGGATTTATAATAAATTCGTTCAAATCTATCTGCCAAAGAAAAAAATATATCGAAAATAAAGAAATTTCAGTATGGCCTATTTAAAATTTTATAAATCTTAATAAATCCTATTCGCTTCAACTACCTTATGCTCTTTTTTTTAAGTATTTTACATTATCAGAACACTATTACATCAATATTTGCGCAATTTTCAAAATGACCAGCATGGTGGCACTGTTTTAAGTCACATAACTTTTAAAGTTTATGACCTTTGAAGATGTTAGTTTTTCCATAGTATATAAAAAAGTCAGCATGACTCGCCGCAGTCTATTCTTCACAATTTATAACGACTAGTGGTCAGCTTTGCTCTCCACTAACCCAGATAAAACGACTAGGATTCGCGGTATGGTATCTTCGCCAGTTTAAGGGGTGTCAGAAGGAGGAAAGGGTGATGCGTGCGCAACTTCCTATCTCTCTTCCACCCTTAAATCTTCTCTCTCACTCTGTTTCTCCGTCGAGAGGATTTACCACCCTGCAAACCACCCCCGTATGATTCCGCGCTCGCGTCCGGGTAAATCCTGGTCGCCAGTGCCCGCGCGTCTTCCGCGATCGTCGGACCGCGTATTTGATAAAAGTGAGAATTGTTGCGTCGCCTGTGAAAAATCGCCGTCAATTACCACGTGAAATAAGAAAGAAGTCACACGCGCAACACGAACCTCGTGTTTTTCCATTTCGAAAAATACCTTCAATATATTTATCTACACTTGGAAAATTTTTGTAATCTACGAATTAAGAGGAATTAATTTAATGATTAAATGATACTTAGCCAGAAATTAACATTCATTAAAATCGAATACGGGAAGCACTTTTATAAAGGAGTAAACTTTGGAACACATGAATAAAAGTGGTTTAAGAAGTTGTCGAAATTTTGGTGGCTTTAGAAAAAATACTATAGTTTGGAAACAATGTAATGAAGATGCTATAGTTTGTGCTAAATTTTCGAAAAGAATAAATAACGTTTTATAATAAGAAGGAACTCTCGAAGTGTTAGGTGAAAGGGTTTTTTCTTCAAAATTCGGCATCGAGAACAACACATGTTCATTCTATGATGAGTTAATAATAAATGAAGTAATAATTAAGTAATTAGTTAATTAATGCATTTTTATATGGACAATTTTAAATCTATAAAAGTGGATTGAAAGTGAAGTAAAGAAGAAAGGAGTGATGTTATGTAATCGAGGCTGCATTACCAGGATCAAAATTAAGTAGTAATAACGTAAGTGTTACGAAAGATTCTATATGGTACGTAGGAAATTCTATGAAATTTAATAATCAAATAAGGGATTGCCCTCGATTGGCGAGGTAAGGCGAAAGGTCATTGGTGCGAAAGCACTTTGTGCACTTCTTTAGTGTTAACCAGATTGCTGTTTGAGAGTTTTTAGATTTTAAATTTATGTCCTGAACTTCTCACGCCACAATTTTAATGAATTATTGTTGATATTCGAATTCATTTACGTGAAAATTTTATGTTGCATGACAAATTATCAAATTCGGAACAATCCGATAATATTAAAGGGTATTGAAAATTAAAATTGATATTTCCACATCCTGATCATGAATTCAGCATTTATTGGAAATTTATCGACAAGCAGAGTGAAATCATAATTAATTGAAAAATACAAAATTGAATTATAATAATCACTGTTTGAACATTTTCGATATTTTGAAAGAATCAATAGATTTACTATATCGGAAATAAATGGTTTTACTCTCCGAGAACGTTGCCTGTGTTAACATCAATAATTGGCACTAGATTTTTTATCGAGTAGACTAAAATCACTGCAGTTTTAATTGAAATTCATCCAAGTGTAATGGTTATTCTAGAATATTTTCGCTTTTGAAATTTAGTCTTTAGCATTGAGAGTAAAAAAAGACATGTGAAAGAAATATGATTTTTAAATTCTAATTATAAATCTAATGCTAATTCTCATAAGAATCTATCATTAACTTAATTTTTTAAACATTTGAGTTGCAACCAAGTCGTTTAAATTACAAGAGCCAAACCACTTTGCATAGCCGTCTCCTCCATCCTCATTGCTCATATTGCTGTCTCAGACATTCAAATAGATGCCATTAGCTCAGAGTTAACTCCGAGCATTTATGTTATTACTAAGTCCAATTTATTATATATATTTGGCTAGAATGTTACACTTAAAGGCATAATTTAAGAGATAAGAGAAACGCAGAAAGAAGACAGTAAAGTGGATTTCATATGATTTTACAATTTAATAATGAAGTTATATCATATTTTACATTTTTTATATTTTATATTCTACCATTGATATCAGATCATCACAATTTTTACATCAATTTTGTTAAATTTTGAACGAGCCAAGTATACATTTGAATTAGTTTTTATTGAACTCATATCGCTCTGGGTTTACTATTTTTTTTTAAGAACTATATTATATTGATGATGCGCATGCTCAATAAGGATCATATCATATTCTTCTTTGAATTGTCCAATCGACTATCAGCAGCTGATGCGCAGATGACTGTTGCACAACTATTTTGCACAATCGCATATATTTCAGCAAAAACACCCTTCAGATTGTACTTCCCATACAGTCAATATTTTTGATCGTTATACGTATTTCAAAAGTTGTGAATAAAGGAAATATGAAGTGTTTCTCGTGAAAAATAAAATAAGTATCTACCTAAAATCACGTGTTATGTGCGATTAAAGTTTCACAGTCACTATCCAATTTTTTTCACTCACATCACACCATCCAGAGATTAATTATTCACGCGTGGATAGTATTTTGTAGTTTAAAAATGAAAGCATTTATGTACACTTTCTTCTACTGCTTTTTGCTTCTTTTTCTTAGTCCATCTAAATGAGTAACGCACAGCATTATTATTCAAGAGGCTCAAGCTGTTTTTAAACATTTCAAAGTGCTTTAGATTAGAAGCACGAAGTTGTTTAGAGATTCGAGTTTCAAATAAGGGTTAAAAAAGGGTGATCCATGACCTAGGACTCTCCTATAAATCGTGTGCACGTAATCAAGCAGCACGCTCAAAACAACAAGTCGAAGAAAACGGGGAACAAACAAAGTCACGGGAGGCAAAGTTACCCGTCGCTAAATTGGGTTAACTCAAATCCCTTTACGGTAACTCTAATAGTTAGACCGTGAGGTGCATGAATAGATGTGAATGCTTACAAGTCAGATTTCAACTTAGGAACCCCAACACGTTAGACTTTTCTCAAAGAAATACCAAAGCATCAAAAGTTTCTTCTCTATCTGCATACTAAAAAAAAAATATATACATATATATAAATAAATAATTGAGCCAGCCACCGAGGAAACTATAATACGGATGCCCGCATCGTACTAAACTTTCCTTTTCAAAGTATAATTTATCTTTAATGCGCTCCCATAGTAGTTTTTTATTTATCTAAAACCTAACTGCAGCTTCGCAAGAAAAATTACATTGAATAATAAATTCAACATTCTTTCTGTACTACGTTTTTTCCATCTGAAAGGAACTTAAGTTACTTAGGTACCAACTTTTGAAGGTTTTCACGGAGTAAAGCAATTTTCATATTTATTCTGCTTTTATGTGGTACGTGCTCATTGTCAGTGCATGCTACAAATTGAAGCTTGTTAGAAGTACGTTTATTTAATATAAATGCAGCAATTTCTGCTTTAATGTTATATATGCAAACGTTGTAAGTGAATAATCGTGACAAATCATTTTAATTTCTAATTAATTACTTTAATTGGTTCTTCAAACCTGTTGCCCTTTGAAAACCCATTGAAAAATATTGTTACAGTAGGTGTTTTCTTGTGTTTTCAGATAAACATTCGGATGATTTGGGACAGCCTTCTTTGCAGAGGACACGATGGACGAGGGAGAAGGGGCGTCCGTTGCGGTGTTAAACTGTCGTTGATCAAAACGATAACGGGTATTTTCGCAATTCGATTAGTTAAATTGGTGATTTCCTTTCAAATCGGTTCGATCAAGTCTGGAACAATGTCATAGTCCAGAGTGTGCAATAGTGCGCGAAAGTGACGTTAGCTTTAGGACACAATGGCCCTACTGTTTGTCGTTATCGTTATTCTGGTCACCACTGCCATGTCTCTGCCACCAGTTATAAGGATCGGTATGTCAATATTTATAGCCTCTTTAACTTAACATAATTTCATGCATTCTCATCTCTTAATGCTCTATCCTTTCAGGATTTTTATAACTTGGGCTTCAAAAAAAAGCACTCTTAGTAGAGCTTATAGATTCTATTAAAATGTAATTATGCAGATCCTGAGTAATTACAACAGTGTGGACTATTCTAGAGTTTGAGAAATTTTTATCATATCTCTTCCTCCAACTAAAATAATTGAATGGAAATAGCGATCCAGCGAAACTGTACCTTTATCATCTCGTCGTCATACTAAAACCGGACTTGCTTTGTAGGGAAATAATAGCGCGACCTCAACTTCAGCATTCAAAATTATATTTGTAACCTTTACATGACAATGCCGTAGGTTGTCACAATGAGGTTTGCATATTCCTGGCAGATTATAAACGAAATCTCTCTCGTTTCGTACAATAATTCTCCACTTGGAGTTTCGACTTATGTTTTCAAATACAGGCATGATTTACAGATATTATATCTTTATTAAATCGAACGTTTTGAAATTTTCTAAAAAAAAACAAGATCTTCGAAATCTTCACTTTCCGGAATGTATCTTCATTTAGTTTTAATTAAACTGAAATTAATTTCCGGCAACTAGTTGCAAGGAGCTTGAATCGACAAAGCCTAGAAGCTTCGGGTAAACAGAACCAACATATATATGATGTATATAGTGAATATTCAAACATGAACTAATAATTTAGGACCATTTCAAATTTATGTTATTTCAAAATCATTGAATTTGTCGGAATTTATTCAATATACAATATTTTGAAGTTTAAAAGTCTAGAATCAATATAGAGCATGCTCGAGTGAACTTTTCGAAATAATAAGGATCTAAATTTAAAAGCTACACTTAAAATTGACTGGTATCCAGTTTATTTCATGAACCATACAATTTTTTCTAGAATTTCTTTTTATGGATTGACTATCTGCTTAAGATTGTCTCCTTAATATTCTCAAGTTGCTTAAATATAAACCCTTGGAAGTGAGAGGTTTCCAGCTATTTAATTGGTCGAATTTCAACAGCGAACCGCGAGAGAAACTTGCCGGCAATTTCCGAGGCCGGTAACAACAACAGCGACAGCTCGGCTGCCAGTAAATTCGAAAAGGAAGGAGAGTTGGATAAATAGAGAGAGAAGCTGAATCTTGCGAATGGTATGCGCAAGCGCGAGAGTAATAGGGGTGAAGGAGAATTCAAGAGTATCAAACTAGAGTGGGAAGGAGGTTGGCGAAAGGTGGCGGCTTGAGGGTGGGATGCTCCTTTGCATCTAGAAATAATTCCAAAGACGAGAATTATACGGATCTGAAGAGATAATGGGATGCACCTAAGGGAAAGTAAGAAACCTAAGGGTTTGTAAGAAAATAACGGAGGATGGTCAACTTAATTGTATTTGTGTAAGAGAGTGTGTGTTCTTTTAAAAATGTCCTTTTGCATTTCGTCGCTCACCTGCAAAGAATGCAGATCTAGATTCTGATTGGCACAATTATGCCCGAACAACGCTTTCCTCATAAATTTTTCTCCCCTTTACACAAACGCAGAAGATGCTTCAACAGGAAAGAGAAAATGAATTGGAAAAATTTATTCTGAGGAGAGGAATAAATTACTTTTTATATAAACTTATATTTTTGTCTTATTTCCTTTGGAATAAATTCCATTTTCGAAAATTATGGTAATAAAATACATCTCGCTTAGAACAATGTCTTATCTATGCTTTCTGGATGGGGTAAAGTAATTAAAGTTAATCAAAATACTTGAATTGTTGCGTTTCCCAAAAAGTGAACCTGCGCCAAGTTATAAAAATTAGGCAATTAGCATTGTTATATACCTCGATTTTTTCATAATTTATGATGGGACAAACAATAACTAACTTATTAGAAAAATATAGAATTTCAACTTTATATAAAAAATATTTATTAAAAATAATGATGAAACAACCCTATTTAAGTGCAAAGAAATATATATTTTTATCCTCTATTTGTCGTGCTTCACTAAATTATTTAGGAGTGCAGTAAAATCCTGGACACATTTGTGTTCGCTGTCTCTATCTCTTTTACACTCGATATGGTTGGCCGCTTGCCATAACATTTACATTTCCGCGAGAGAGTTTCATTGTTCCGCACTTTCATAGGTTAGTCGGGTTACACGCAAGTACCATTGACGTGTGTGTACAGTGTATAAATGTGTAAATTTTAACGAAGATTTTGATTGAATACAATTAATGTCTGTTAAATTCTTGATGGAATGTAGATTGCATATAACTGGAAGCTTATGACTTGCCAAGAATTTATCATCGTGAACATTCTAAGGACAGAAATTCTCATATACTAAAACATTAAATGCTTCAATTTTAAATCGTTGGCATTTTTGTGGAAGCTTAATCTTATGAGAGGTTTACGAGGCTAATATGTTGAGTTAAAACCACACTCTAATGCTCATCAAACCGAGAATCCATCGCAAAGATCTTTTTTTTCAAAGAACTTTATACTGCCTCTCTATATAGAAAAACAATTCCTTCTACCGCCATTAACATAATAAATCCAAGCGTCGAAGATTTATGGATAAAATATATGAAATGAGTTTTAGATTCTGTTGAAGTATGAAATAATATGTTTCTGCTTTTTCATACACTTTTATAATCAGATTGAATTGTAAAAGGGGAGTAAATGGAATTTGCAGAAACTATACAAAAGTCGTTTAATGTAAAGTTATGTTCCAGTAACGAGCGGAACCTCGAATATTCTGAGTTTTCAGAAGCTACTGCAAAAAAATATTGGCACTCGAATCTCCTCGTGTTCGATATCTTTGGCTCGCATTCTTTGCAATTGCGGTTGCAATTGCGACTAGGAATCATCGCCGTCGTAGAAGACGCGACTTGCTCGTATTTGAGGCACGATCTTACGACGCTTCTGGAATTTATACCCAGACGTTATACCGGTTACCGGTACGCTCGCGTTTTATTCACATATTTATCGAGTGGAACTAGCGAAGGGAACTCCGTAGCATTCAACGAGATTTTCGATGAATTGGCAACGTGATATAAAGTTGTAAGATAGATGGGTACAGATAGAATTATTTGTAACATCATCTCGTGATGGGCAACACGTCATATGCATTAAAAATACAGAGGAATAAAAGGTTTTATGCGGTTTCAAATGGGCTGTCAATATTCGTATTACATATCATATAATCAATTCTCTAGTGTATATAATATACATATATAGCATTTCAATTAATACTGCGTAATTTGACATCGTTCAATTCCCGATCTGTTTTCCCGATGATTAAATCGATTAAATGATTAAATGCGATCACCGAGAAAAATAGTTTCTTCGTTTAAGAGGAAAATTCCTTTTATGGAATCCTCTCAAAAATGAGCATATTCCTCTATGAATTAGATAATTTTCCTCTACTTTTAAGAGAATTCCTCTTTATTTGAGAGGAATAATTTTTAGAAGAGAATAATCCTCTAAAATTAAGAGGAAAACTTTATATACCATATTGTAGAGGAAAACTTGCATCAGAATAAGAGGAATATAATGTTTTCATTAGAAAATATTTTTCTCGGTGATTAAATGTTAAACGATTAAATGATTAAATCGAAATAAATTTGCCTGGTTGACGAAAAATAAAAAAAATGAACAAAAATCATATATAATAGTAATAAATTGTTATTGAACCATTCTTAAGTCTAATTGAATGTAGAGAATCTCAAAAATACTATATATTTACTCTCATGCACAGCACACTGCCTTAAAGCTCATGAATGTGAGCAAATTGATCAGTGTATGTACTTTTCCTCTGCAGTAAAATGCTGAATTGCAATATTGGAATTTCTTGCAAGTAGATATCGGTTGCAGCCTTGATCCACATTGTGCACACAGACAAACTCATCTGAACAGCAATTGTTTTACATGCTTCTTTAAAATCGATCCACAAACATGGCGCAAGATATTACAAAAAGAATTTCATGTTGAAAAAATTCTCAAACTGTCGGCCCAACGCCATGTTTTTATGACATCGATTCGCATGATGTTGCATATAACTGTTTTCACAATATTCTTTCTAATAATTTCTTTAAAAAACAAAATCTATACAGAAAAGCTATGCTCTCTATTTGAACTGAAACATACATTTTTTTGCAATAACTCTTTCAAATTTAGTCACAATTTTGTCAACTTTTGTCACCGAAGTTTGTACGATTCTTTATTTGGCTGAAATTTGGTGCCCTTAAAGAACTATTTACGGAATCTCACGTCTTTATCGCCACCAATGGGATGCAAGTCGTCGATGACGTCTTTGGAACTCGGAGAAGAATTCCTATATTGAATGATGTCTAGATTTTCACAATTGATCACGTATTATTCGGCTTCTCGAGTATTCGAAAGATCATAGCGGAATTTTTGGTACCCTTAATTCGATTTCATAGGGATAGTTTAATAAATAATTGAAATCAATATACTGTTGAAATGTTTAAGACCGGGGCTACAACAAAATTTTTACGCGGATATATGGATATTTCTATAAGACTTGATCTGGATATTTGTAACGCAAAAATAGTTACACGAATTTCCATAAGCTTTTGTTTCTATTTCAGAGAGTCTGCATATAAATTTCCATTCAGCTATAAATACTCGCTTATAAAAAATTGGTATTTCAGGTGGAAATGAATATCAAAAAGTAGTAAATATTTATGAAACTATAATAAAAGAATAATATAATGATTAAGGGCATGTGATACTTTGCCATAAGAGCAAATTAGTTATACCAATTATACATTCATAATAACAAATATTTTTAGTAAATAAGAGTCAATAAACCTTTGTCTCATGTAGACGAAGGTTTATTGACTCTTATTAGCTAAAAGTATTTATTATTATGAATGTATAATTGGTATAACTAATTTTCTCTTATGGTAAAGTATCACATGCCCTTAAACAATGAAAACCAATTCCGTTATTATTAAAATAAGTTAAAAATAGAGCTGCATAGAGAATAGGTTCAAATTTGTAATTCCTACTTGACATCAGCCATTCTTTCATAAAGAAGTCTTTGAAAAAGTTGAACTATAGATGCGTATCTAGTCTTGTAAGATAAGAAAAGCCTAAGTGCACTCGATGTATTCCAAACTGCTTTGACCCACCTTCAGTACTCGCCACATTGTTTCCTCATCGTTTTCAATCAACCTTCAATATATGTATATATTATCTGTATAGTATGTATATATGTATAGTATATATATATATATAGTATGTATATATTATTTTCGCAATTTTATATTATTATTTTCGTCAAAAACAACTTCACCTCTTCTATATTCATATTTTCCATCTAAATCAAATTTCCCAGTGGTATACATGTTTCCATTCCCTGCAATCAAAGCTTGAAAATTATTCTGACATATCGCTTTTTTATCTTGTCAGAATTTCAGCAGTTTTTTATTAAAGTGTCTTTCTTGGTGAATAATTATTGTTTCTATAATGCAATTTGGACGTTCCACTTGAGAAAAGAATTTCCTTATCTGACAATCACTAAAAAGTATGAACTCTTTTGTATTTTTATTTTTTTTTAAACAAAAAATTCAGAGGGAACAGTGCCTTTGGAAAATGGGGTTGGAAGGGAGAAGGAGAAAACGACCAAGACAACGACGACAACGACCGTGTGGAAGATAATAGAGGTCGAAGGATCAAGACGATAGGAATCAGAATGGACAAGGGCAGGGTTAGCAGGCTGATATTGTCGGGCGGGGTGTGGAACAAGTAGTCATTTCGGCGATGAGATCAGCCTGTCGAACTCGGCACCGTATCTTGCAATTGTCATTTCTTCAGATTGGCAAAGTGTTTCTGAAGATAAAAGCACTCCCTTTCCGAATCACTGATTTTGCAACAGATAACACTTTTATCAAGAACTCAACATTGGAAGAAGGTGAATCCATCTATGAATCGTTTATATTCCTAGACATGCTATTGACATTTTGAAATCAGAAGACAAATCATGGAAATATTTATTACATATTGAATACTCTAATAATTAATGATGAAAAGTAATTATTGGAGGTGTGAAATATTTGTTTTACTCCGAACTTTGTAATCATTATATTCTTATGTAAGACCCTTGCATTTTTAATATAGGTAGATAAAATTAATTAAATGAAGGAGAATTTCAGAAAATGGATTCTGAAAGACATGATAATAACTATAAAAACTGCTGAATTGACAATAAGTTCTCAACCGAATTTTATTTTTATTTTACAGCCGTATCCTTATACTTGTTCTATCTGTTAATAAAATCACTATTTGTCCTCGTTTTCCAGCCATCGCCTTGCTCGATCAGCGGTGACGATATTTTAGGATACTTTATCCTTATTCATCGATTCGGGAAATAGCCTATAAAGAAGTACTTTATTGCTATGATCTCAGAACCGGAATAGGAAACTTCTTGCAACGCTGTCCTGGCATATTGATTTGCAAATGAATGTAAATAATATTTTACTATTTTTCCATCTGAATGTTTATGTATAGCTGCGGTATCTCGCTAATTAAATTTTTTTAATTAACGCAAATAACTATAGAAACTTCCATTATCTCTTCACGATATCTGGGCATTTCATAAAACTTCATATTCATGACAATATGTTATTCATATCTCGCTATTTAATATCTAGTTGTTGCTTGTTCGTGAATAGAAGTTCTTTTATTTAAAACATACTCTCGTTTGTAATAATCCACCTTTCTGATGTTATTTCAAAGAACATTTGTGTATTTGAAAGTTATTTTTATTGCACATTTTAATTTCGTAACAATGCAAACGTTTGAATAAAATTCCTCATTTTCCAACCATTGAAAATAATTAAAATATATTATGCACCATCTACTGGAATCCGTTTTTCTGATTTGGTAAAACAATTATTACAATTAATTTATTTTCAACTTCATCGACAGAAGCATCACTTGCTTCCAAACTCTATAAATTGATGAAAATGTCAAATACTTTTTTCTTCTCTTTCAATCTCGAAGAATTATATATAATGAAAGTTTGAATCTTAATATCGAGTTTTCTGAGAGCCTCTGGAGAATCACAGTCGTGCCAAACTGGGGTGAAAGAATAACACGATAGCAGTGACTGGGAAGGTGATATCCGGTGTAAGGGAATGGACTAGAGTAATTTCGAAATCCAATAAAAAGTCTCTGATTTTGGCAAAAGATCACCAGCGCTTAAGAGGCTTGGCTGTAATGCCAACTTTTTTTTTTATCTTCAATATCACTACGATACAAAACATTAAAACATTTTTTCAAACCGGGAGATTCGTTTCTTCGAATACAAAGTCTATAGAAACATATTTCTAGATTGTTTTTCATTCAAAAAAGTTAAATACAAGATCCTAGATATAATCTTTTAAGTGAATTTTAGACCATTAGAATGAATCAAAGAAGAAAAAACGAAAATTACGAAATTGGGC
Source organism: Synergus gifuensis (assembly GCA_904066015.1). NCBI lineage: Eukaryota > Metazoa > Arthropoda > Insecta > Hymenoptera > Cynipidae > Synergus > Synergus gifuensis. The sequence goes on from CAJFCO010000086.1 coordinate 3,793,599, forward strand.
TTTTATGGAAGAAAAGGGAAGATTAAGTTCACACATCTTAAAAGAAACCAAGACTAATCCTCCTGAACCGACTTCAGTTCCTTTCGCACGGTAAAAGTAGAAAATGGTGTTAAACATCAAACATAGGTTGCACTTTTCTACAAAACCACACATTTTTCAGAAAGTCCAATTTCCTCGATGGTATGATTTGTGCCATTATGAAACTCTGGCACTTCGCTTTTGAAGTTATAAACTCAGAAAGAAAGGAGATTCTGTTTCCCTGTCAACAAAATGTATCAACCCTCCGTAATAGTGAATTCGATCTTAGGTGTTTCATTTAAGGTATTTATATTTTTATGTGCTCATTTTTTGAGCACTTTGCTTCCTCAATTTATCTACAATTGTCTGTAAGTTATAGGGGCTACTGAGGAAAGTTTAATTAAACTATTTTAAAAATATTGGAAAATGTATGGTAACGACTACAAAGATTCCTCCATGAGGAAGCAAAAATCAATAGTATAATTAGAGAGTATTATAATTCGACTCTTTATCTCTCCATGTCGGTATAAATTGAAGAATTCATTAATTAGGACGTGAGTAGATTACACAAAAAGTATTCCAACTCTTTCTATCCTCTCTAACCATCATATGAAAAAAATAAAAGCTTCTGCAAAAAATATAAGCGCAAAACAATCCTCTCACAAAATTGACAAAACGATTTTGTGATGGTTTTACCTCGGGTTTTACTTTACAGAGAGTGGATACACAAGTTATTAAAGTTGAAGTTTAATCATTATTTAGTCTACATATTTTCTCATGAATTTTCAACTTAATCGAATTACGCTGGAGAAAAGCGAGTGAAGAAAAATATAACGCTGATAGATTTGAAAAAATAACATTATATATGTAGTTATCATTTCTTAGATCCTTCTGCATTCTTGATTACTTCTATCATCTTTAAGAGGAAAATATATTTTCCCTCAGAGGATTACACTTTGAGGAATCCAAATATTCTACTTTTCTTCATCTCCTTTCCTCGCATTGCCAGCAAGAGAAACAGTGCATCACAGGAACTTCTGCCTCTTCGCGGTCGCGGTTTAAAGGTGGAGGGTAAGACGTCGTCGTAGATAACGCGAGTTGAAGCCATTTAGATAAAAGTTATATTAAATTTACGCTCAATGTTGATCCCAAACTAGATTCTGCAAAGTGGCTTTAAACTAAACCTGCAGTAATATAACTGTAGTGTTGAATGGTAGCCTGCTGAATACGAATAGCTCTACAAAAAAGTGATAATAAGAACGATAAGTTTCGCACCCTATTTTTTAGCTTTAAAGTCCAGAGGAGTCACAGGAAAAATTACTACATTGCTTCAAATTTTTAACATTTATCTCGAATATGGAATTCGTGTGTTTGTACACTTCTAGAAAAAAATCAGATTTCGTCAGTGTTCAAGCGCCTGTTATCCGCCTTTTCCGGTGCTAGGAGCGGACAGGAGCCGGAAAGACAATAAATATTCGATGTTTATTTAACTTGCCGCAGAAAGAGTAGAAAATTCTATCGTATAAATAGAACCAAGTGAAAGGAGTCCCGAGGGAGACTCAGGGACTAGGAACGGATTTATAATGCGAGGTGGGACCCGTTGATGAAAAAAGGCGAGAAAAACGGTTCAAGAGACCCGGAGGCCTTTTTCAGATTCTCTTCCCAGTGCTATTGGAGCTGTTTTTTTGTTTTTCCTGTCTCGATTCTCGTACTCTTCAACACTCAATCTTTAAAATTCTATTCCTAATCAATAAACTGCTTCCCTTCCTCTTATACTCTCCGCTTACTCCTTTTCCATCCTAATTTTCCAACCCCCTTTCCAAATCTCTTGTCCAAACTCCTTTTTCAACCCCTTTATCATCCTTCATGGTGAAACTAAGAGGGAAGGGGTCACGTCCTGAGAATTTAATAGAATATTTAAGATTAGAATATTTATTAACTGAAAAGACAATGACTAATTATGTCAAAATCTGTAGTTATATATATATATTGACGAACTTGTATATAGTTCGAATCCTATATACTTAATACGCCCTTTATCGATGGGGCGTATGTTACTCACTCTTTTTGATCACGTTCCCAGGTTGGGTCATAAAATTGTTTTACCGCTCTCATGGGCACGTGCATTGTGGATTGTTGTAAAACCAGTATATCCAAAAAGAAGTTCGATGTGTGATGAGCGAGTGCAGGAAACATGATTCACGATGCGAAATATTTCATTGACAGTATACTGATATCGTAAAAAAAAGGTACACAAAGCTCTATTGTGCTTTAGGCGTTTTTTTTTACACAATAAACCATTAACCATTTGCTCCACTAAAATGTAATTTGTGATCGAATTATGCTCCACGGCTATTATTTTCAGTCTTAATGCAATGTATAATAAAGTATGACTCGGATGCGCTCGTTCGATCTTGCGTGAGAGTGACTACTAATCTACATCGCTGTGTGTGTAGTTTATTAGACAATAGAGTTCGTTCTATTGTGTAAATTATCCAGTGATAAACCGAGGTTGACTCCGGTATAGCCGCGAAATCAAATTCGGAAACCGTAGTTTCTCGGCGACAATGATATCGGATTAACGCGACCATGAGAACATCCCGCGAGAAATTATTACCGATCGATAACGGTGACAACACGACGAATACTGCATCCCTGTAACTCGAGCTCTCCACTTTTAGTTGTTCCTGTCTTGCGATTAATTAACAGTCCCTCTAGTTTCCCAGAAATAGGAACAATTTCCCAGATGACATTTCGAGGTGATTCTAGACTACTGAGGAAATATATCCAGATGTTTTTCATACAAGTTATTTGTTAGAATGAGCACAATGTTTATTGTCTATATTTCCACATGCAAATGTAAAATGTTTACCAGTATTATTCAGTATTATTAAAACATCAGTATTATCAAACTTATCCTTCTAAGGAAAATTTAATTCCAGGTGGAAGTGTTTGCTTAGTTACTGTAATTGTTCAGTTAATTGAGTTTTGTATTCCACAACATTTCTAAGACCTCGATAACTACGAAAGTTAGTGCCCAATGATGGCCAATGTTGTAATGCTTGTAATCCTTTTGCTAGGAACTTGCAGTTTCCAAGTCTGATGGTTGGATCGTTAGAAGGATTTCAGCTCGAGGGTATAAGATGCTTCTCAGGATCAATATCTCATTTGCATATAGTTCATGGAATAGCAATATTGAGATCGTTATACCGAGATTGATGTGGTCGTGTTTCTTGAATTTTAACAACCTCTACCATAAACTCAATAACTCACTATATATTATTTCTCTTTCTTTATCACTTATTTTCTCCAGAAGACATCAGTTATATTTTCTAATGTCTTTAACTCAATTGGTAAGAAAAACTGTGTTTAGATTTTGAATATTATTAATTTTAATTAAGTGCATTGTTTCCATTTCGTTAATTTACGCGAATTGCAGTTGCATTGTAGTTTGTCCAATTTAACAGTTTTTGCACTCCCTGTTTCTCCGGAAACAGATTTCCGTGGTGCCACCCTCTAGTTACACCGGATTGTGTAGCATTCAAACCTTGTAAACTAGACCGAGATTTACGTACGTTTCTACCGAACCAGCACTTCTCCATTAGTTACTGTGGCGCAAAGCATAATTTATAATTAGTCAGAAAGCAATGACTTGATGGCAGAATAATCTTCTGACCCTTTTCACTCAACATATGAATGCGGAAATGTAGACAAGCAAAACTCGCCTAAATCAACATGCTCTTCGTCGTGCACTGAATAAGTTTCTAAAATTAATTATACACTATATTTTATTAATAACTAATTCGAGTTAACGAGAGTTACTACTTTTTGAATAAAATAATTTTCTTCTGTGTAATATTTCGTCTGAAAACTCAGCATCAGAACTAGTTCCAAATAAAATGAAATATCCGTACAGATGGTGCCACTTTTTATGTGCTTTCCTTGAATTCAAATCTACAACAGACGTCAACCCCATGTTCTTTTTTTAATCACTTTTTCGTTTTATTAAAAGTCATAGAACTCTCACCTACTTTCGCGCTCCTGTTTGAAAAGATTGTGGAACACAGGAAAAGATTATTGGACCAACTCCAGTGGAGTAAAACGCGGAATAAAAGCGTTACGGAAGTCGACGTTTTTGCAAATCTAGCCTTGCCAGACGATAAACTCGACAGTGATGCGACAGCGAACAGTTACGCTAATGGTATAGTCGAGTCTGAAAGGTCCCCTCGCACAAAAAAAAATATGGAAAATTTGTCTTACTTAAGACACAAAGGAGAAAAGTAGGGAAATGTTGACATAAGGTGATTGCAAAAGATCTTCACGAGCTCTTTTGATGAATAACTTTACTAATTTTATTAAATTGCACACTCCAGAGCTCTGAAAGTGTATTTATTGGAATTGCTCTAAATTAAACAAATTAAATCCAGAAGATTTATATAACAAGTCATAAAGCGGATTTTACATTTGATCAAACTTTATTTGATCGTCCATTACACCCTACCGATTTTACTAGTACGAGTCAGTAATCTTTCTGTCGGTCCAGTAAAGAATATGTACTCTCAAGACAGTCTATATAATACTGAGCATGATACTTTTGGACCTCTTCCAAACAAGACAGAAATGAAATAAAAGATGTTTGAAAAATTGCAGGGCGATCTTTCATCGTATTGTATTTTAATTAACAGATTAAGCAACTCTTTAAATCATTTAATATACAACCAACTTTTCCAATTGAGTTAAAAAATGTGTATTAGAGAAAAAGTCATATAACAGGCATAAAAAAGGTGATAAATTGCTATCACATATTCAAAGATGTTGAAAAGTGTCCGGAACCTTGCTTTTGCCTTTTGGGATGTTGGGGCGTATCCAGAGAAAAAGGGTGTAAATCCTGCGAAAATAAGTTTTCCCGACGGTACTTCCCACTTTATTCTTCATTGTACCCCACAATAATTCTCCTCTTTATCTTCTTCTTCTTCTTCTTCTTCTTCTTCTTTATTTTCTTTAACATTTCCCTTTAGAGTATTGGAACAAAAGCGTATAGAAATAAGTTGAACGTCAACAGGATCAAATTGGAAAGTCGTATGTCTGTTCAATGCTTGAAAAACTGATATAAGAACAACAGGCGGGAGAAATCGCACGTTTATTTTTTGTTTCCCATGCATTGAAGAAAGACACACGATTTCCCAATCCGAGCCTGAAGGTCAAGGATCATAGAACGTGAAGTAATAATGTAAAAAATAAAAAATAAAGGGAGGAGAAAAGTGGCAAGAGGAAGTACTACTGGAGAAAAAACAAGATGATTTATTTCTAGTAAGGTTACCCTCAACTATAAGTCAAACGAGTCCGATAACCATGTTCCTAATCGCAGTACCGTCTGAACGCCACCAAGTTGGTCTTGTGCCAATTCTTGTACGTAGCCCAGGAACAAGACGTGGTAGAAACCGGACGACCGAAAAAGTCAAATGAAAGGAAACGGAAGCTTTCTAGATGGTCGATAGGGTTAAAAAACTGGCAGAAATAGAAAATTATTTAATATGGTGCTCTTTTCAGACAACATATATCCAGGAAACTTTCATTTTTGTATTTTTTTACAATATCCTCAATACGAGTCAGCAAACTTTTTCATGAAACTATCGTTTCCTGGTGTGGTTTTCACTGTACATGCATTTGTCTGCATGTGCGAATTGTGGTCTGATCGACATTTAAAACAAGAAAGCTGTGACACGTGTTTGTTATTTTCGCCGGCATTGGGATGAAGGCTCACAGTCAAATAATCCATGAAATTGTTGTATGTGATCCACTCACATTGTGTGGTAATTTTCATTCGAATTTTCACAAGTTTCCGAAAAAAGGACGAAAAAAAATTACGACCTATCAAAATATCAATGTACCAGATGAAAAAGTTTCTGAACCGCTACCAAATTGATAATCAGATTAAAACCACAGTGATTACTTAAATGTTTACCGATGAATCTTTCACTTCAGCTCCTTGCGATTTATACGGCTTTGCTACTAATGGTTTCGAGGATAGGTTGCTCACCGCATTTAAAACAAACGACCGACCATGTGTCCCAAACCATTTGTCTTTTGGTCAAGAACGAAGACGAGGAGTTTATCGCTTCTTTTAATCACTTTTATTGCCTGATTCGTAAACTAGATTGCACCCAACTAGAATTGAATACCGTCGTTAGATATTATCAGTGAAATTACGCACGCTATAATCAAGAAAAAGAGTTCAAGGGTAGAAGATAAGTAGCGAAAAAGTCTTATTAAAATAGCTATATCGAGATGAGATGTGCAATTTCTGAAAAATAATTTCATAGTTGCTGAATGTTCAAATTGCGTACAAATTCTCGACAAAAGTTACCCTACATGTTTCTTATAGTTATATCTGATTCAATTGGCTCTGGGCCGAGAAGCCTTTTTGTAGACCATTTCCCTTCATCAGGTTTTCAGATACTTTCCTTTTAAGCCATTTCAAATTGCATGAAATGAATTCAATGGTCAATGAACCCTGACCGAATTAATACAGCTGGCAAACTTTGACGTCAAAACTACTTGTAGTGCTCGAAGTATTTATGAAAAATGGCGACACCCGTTTACATTTTTATGACCGAAATATGAGTTGACTGGGAGAGAAATCGTTCTATTCAACCAAACGAAGCGAGAAAAGTCTAGCTATTCTCAAATACCCCAAGTAAAGCGCATTATAAAGGAATCAGGTGCTCATGTCAAATTCATGAACCACTTTTATTCTGAATTCTCCAGTCCCAACTCTTGGGGACTATATATATATATATATAGATAGACCATATTCTATGAAGAATGTTATATGTAACGCGCAGGAAAGTATTAGAATCTGCAGTCATCAGGTGTGAATACGACTAAAATCAGTCGAAAATTACAACCAGATACTTGAAAGACTCATTCTGGGTGAAGGAGAGACATGGTTGAAAAGGGCAGGTGTTTGTTTCCAACGTCACAACGGTGAGATGTAATATACATGCTCGACTCGTTCGAATTCGGACGGATTTGCATCAAGTGGTCGTGCTTTCAAGCATCTGCAACGCCCAGACCTTTTCGTTAATGCAACACAAGAGCTTTTGAAGTGACGACATTCTGCGTAATGGAAGTGACTGTCGTTCCTGCGAAATAGGGTATCTTCAATTCGACTCAAGAAGCTCGAGAAATAAGTTTACGTTCTAGATAAATCTTTATTTAATTTGACAAGTGTAATGAATGCAGAGTCAACAGAAAAGTTAGGAAAACCGAATTCGTTCACTAGAAAGAGATAGAAATCCTATCAGTTCCTATTCAAATTAAACTAATGAAAATTATAAAACCTTGCAAAATTATGAAGCGTAGAACTTTAGAGAGTTTCAATTACGAATTCAGAGAAAAATGGAGCTATCAAAAAATTACATACGGTTCCGTTTTATTTTTCAACTATCCCGAGACGAAATTTTGCTCGAATTTCTAGATCCTAAACTTACAAAAGTAAGTCGAGAAATTTATAGGTATTAATAGGTATTCATAATGATGATAGGTATTCACCCCGTCTATAATACCCCAGGGTGGAATGAGGGTTAACTACGAAACTTTGCGCTCGGACTTCATGAAGCCCTTTAGAAAGATTAGATTATCCATACACCTCGTATGTATACTAAAGTTCCACAGTAACTTTCACAAACTTATGAGGATTTCGAAAAATACGTTCAAGGGGCAAAATTTCTTATTTCTAAGAAGAATTTTATTTCCTGAAATATAAAATCCACTTGACTCCTTAAAGCACTTACGTGAAATTTAAAGCTCCGTCGAAGAAGACCAAAGTTCGACTCTACAAAATGAACACCAAGATCCCTTGAACAAACTTCTTCCTACTTAAAGTGCACGCTAGTTGCGTGTTGAAAGCAGGATTTAAACGAGAGATCGGATACCTTAGATGTCACGCTCCGCCAAGTTTTATGCACCTTTTACTGACCCTTCGACCCGAAGACCTGGGAACTAGCTGCCGACCAAGGGGATGAAGACACAATGTAAAAAATGAAACAGTGGAGGGTTCACCGCAAGCCTCTCCATACATTATTCATCGCGAATCATGACTGATACTTCCGACGTGGCATTTTTACTAACCGATTTTACTTTCAACTCACGCTTTGATGATTCTTGCACTTCATCTTACGCTAAAGAGTTTCGATAAAGGGAATGACAATTCACTTTATATTTCATTGCATAATTGATTTAATGGACTTTACTACTGTTTCATTTTTCTCAGTTTATGCATGCTGTAGTACACCTCTTTCACGAAAAGTCGAATAATTGCCATTTCGATATTTACTTCCAATGTATTCGGTACTATAAAGTACTATAAATACGATACGAGACTATAATCAATAATTAATGCATAGTTTCAGTGAAAGTTGATTGTTTTACTTATCAAGTAGCGAATACTTTACTACACCCATGTTCGCCGACAATAAATTATTTTATTTTCCCTTCATATGTTTCGTAATTACAATTTAAATTTTAACTCGATGAGACAAAAACGTCGGAAGTAGTAACGACTGTTGGAGTCAAGCATCACGTCCGTCAGGCTACAGTCAGAACAATACCACTGAAAAATCCCATCGCTGCCTCTTTCTCTCTCTCTCTGTTTGATATTTTCAGTGAAATTTGCCTCAATGTGCTTTAATGACGATTCTACCGAGAACTCGAGCGAGAATCCAGATGAGAAGAGTCAATCACAACAGAAGAGAGAACCTAGCTCAGCCGTGATTGTACAAATGGAAAATTTGCTGCACAATAGATCCAATTAGCTTCATTACTAGTTAGCCACAAGTACATTGCGGAAGAAGTTGCTCTTTTTTATCTGCGCATGCAAATAGCTGGATACGCCGATAAGTTGTACACGTAATGCCGCAACTGAGAATAGTGCAAATGGTAGACACTTGCTCCCAAGCGTAATCTCTGTGGTTGTACTCACCAACAGTACCAAAGCCGTCACGTTCGACATTCGACATGCACTCCTTGCACGTCGCAACCTCTTGGTCCGTTTATGCCAAACCACTTGCTGAAGGGTCCTTCAGCGGATGTCCCTCAAGTGTGACCCAACGCTTATTCCCATAAGTGGCGCTTCCAAAGGGGTGGTGGATGCTGGTGCGAATGCGGATAGTTGTGCTGGTTCGTCCAAGCGTCAAGAGTAACGAGGTTCTACGTTTAACGAGCCATACCATGCTATTCACGTCTTTCACTGAACTTGCTTCAATCCTAGTTGAAGAAGTAGTCAATGATACACTCAAAATAATGTACGACACTGACAAGAAATCGCATCTAGATTTTTCTCATTTTTATCAGATGATAAAATTATTTTTATCATTATTTTTATTATTTTTCAAGAACGTTCAGGAATGTTCTTTTCTTTACCTGAAAGGAAAAAGTTGGAAGTGAAGACTCTGGTACCATTTAATTTTCTCTGAGGTCACTTTTATAGCACTATACATTTGTGTTTCTACAGTAACTCTTTCAAGCAAGCAGTACACATTTTTCAAATTTTCAGGTTTTATATACATATATACTGGTGTACTTACATCCAGAAGGAGTGGAAATAGAACTTTATAATCCCTTATATTTCTGTCTATGAAAAATACAACGTTTTTACTCACAACTCAATTTGCACCTGGGAAATGCATTTCCCTCTCATTCCAAGATTTGAAATACCTCTTTGGTAAATCTAATAATACTCAAGAACGTTCAAGTTCAGTATAATGGTTCGCAATGGGACCTTGTCACATTGAAGTAACCGTGACTACGTGATCGTCATACGCTTTGCGAAAACGGTTACATAACACATAGATATAATTCCTTTCCTATTATCTCTGCCCCAAATTGTGTCTACTATTGCGTTTTGTAAAATATTAGTTGGATTTCACTAAAACAATATTTAATACTAATATTTTGCGAAAGTATTCCAACAATGCAAATTTGGAATTAATTAGTAGAAATACATTTTCTCCTTGAACTGAAGCTCATGCTAGAAATGATTAAATTGACTTCCTCTAATTAAATAAGACAGATAACAGAAAACAAGTAATTTAACAGATCCATAAAGCGAACTGTTACCAGAGATCTGTAAATTTGCTCTCCTTTCGAAAAATATCATTTTTTCTCATTTCAAGTGAAAAAGAGAATATTCTTGATGGTAATAATCGTGGTTTTTTTATTATTTGATATAGAGAAAGAGTTAATAAATGCGATTTTATCATACAGAGTAATAAATAGTGTGCACTCAGTGCGGACCACGTAGGATCAGACACGAGTGAAGCCGGGGAAGCCCTACGCTGCGATGGCACGCTTAGTTAAGTCGACTTCCACCTATATAAAGTACTCTGATCAGGGTCGACTTGAATGCAGGGTATATTCAATATTCTTTTCAAAACGAAAACCATATTGTAATTTAGAAAATGTATATTTTAACCATTTTTGGATCAAGATTTGACACCCTGGCATTTACTGTGAATTTAAATGATTGATTATTTACAGAAATCTTCCGATAAATAATCGTATTTGCATTATTTATATATATTTATATTTTTGCCTCTCATATGAAATGAAATAAATTTAACTATGGTTTTAGACTACAAGAGTACAAGATTCAAACTGTTAGTTTATCATGTGAACAAACGTCTTTGACACTTTATGAATGGACTGTACAGGGAGAATAATGCATGAGATGGCAGGCACGTGTCGTATCGCTTGATTCCCAGTTCTAAACGGGGTAAACACATAGGCATGATATAAATTTTGATTGTTATGCCAATTAGTATCTGAGTACACAGGACTAAAACAATCCTTAGATCAAGTGAATTTTTATTTAAAAAATGAACTTTTACTAACAGAGAAAGAAAATAATACTAGAAAGAACAATTAGAAACTATATAGAAACCACATAAAAGGAAGTTGGCTAAAAAAAACTTCATTGTAAAAAATGTTAATAAGTGTTCCGGTCATGACTTTCCACTCGTTTCATGTTTGAAATCTTAATTTCAAAAATATTCATGATCATAAATCAAATTAGCCTTCATAAAGTAGAGGTTCTATTTTCCCTGTGCAGTTTCTCTCGGAAAAGAAGACAAAAAATTTATGAATCAACTTCTGCTAAGTCGTATATGCGTACCGTATTATGCTCTGCATTAAGCATCCGCCATATTAGTTTGTAAAATTTTTACTGGCTAGAAATTTGAAATTACGGTATCATAAACCTAACAACTTTCTTATCTCGAAACAACTTGGTTATTCGTATAGACCGAAGTGCTCTGGCAATGTGTACCACTTTTAGCATAAGCGTCGGATGACCAAATTGCACATAAAACTCTCAATTAAGATATAGACTTTCTTATTACTGACGGCTTTTATCTATTCTACGATAGTGTTATATTTTATTTCTTTTTGTTATAACCACGTGCACTTTATTGAAGTTTGCAAAGAGGCTGATAGCAGTGATAACACGACGAAAGCTATAAAAGCAAAAGTAGAAAACAGTAAGACGCCCTTCTGCTTTTAATAAAGGTCGCATTCGAATTCGTATCAGTTCGAACCCACTGTCGTATGTGAATGCTGCCTTTGTGAGAGTCTCAGGAAGAAAACGAAGCAACTAAATAACTTGATATCGAAAATTCGATAAAACGGATAGTGCCAATAAAGTTGGTTCATGTTGTCGTCATACCGACTTATTCCAATGCCAGTACATGGCAAGAATGCGTGAGACTATATGTCAGCACAAATGCAGAAAATTGGATTTATCAGGCAGCTTTTTTCCAAGACAATTAATTTTTAACTCTCTTTAATCTTCAGAAAACGGATATCAAACTAAATGTGTGAATCCTACAGATATTTCGAGTCCACCTTTCGGATGAAATCGAATGAATTTATTCTATTCTACATCCTGCTGGATGTACCTGTTACCAATTCCGTGGCTCCTTCCGCTTTTCGCGAATGCAAGCTTCCAGAACTGAGTCAGCTTTTACACGACTAAAACAGATAAAATAGTCGGTAAAGTCCTTCCTCTTTTTCTAAGCCGGAAGCGATCGTCGAATTAGCAGCTTCTTGTTCAAAGAACCTTACGGGCTCTTTCATTCCTTCTTCTAACTTTCTCTGTGTTTTTTTTTCTTTTTTCTTCTTCTCCTAAGATCTCTTTACTACTAATTACATTGAAAGATGTGTTTTCTAATTCGAGTAGAGAGAAAAGAAAAAGACGCTTGAAAAAGTTAGGAGGAGAGAGGATTTACTTAAGTAATTAATAAAACGAACTACGAAACGAACAAGTCGATTGTCAATTCAGCATTTGAAACTCTAAAGTCTTTCTATTGTTCCTTTACCGATAGTAATAGTCAAAATTAGCCTTTAGTTATTTGATAGAAAAATATTTTACTTTTCTTTTTAGTAAAAGTTGATCGGAATTTTCTGCAAACATCATTTTCAGTTCGAGAAAAAAAAACCTTCTTCGAGTGAAAACACAGAAGGCGTTTATTGAGTCATTTATAGATATCTGGATAATGATTTACTCAGTAGCTAAATAAATATGGTTTCAGGACTGACGCAGAAAGCCTTCCAACACTTTCTTATTCTTCTCAGCTTACAGTTCCTTATTAATTTACTTTCCTTTCGGACCCCAAACAGAATGTACGACAGCCTGTCGATCTTCCTTTCCTGTGAACAGCTTTCTTGACTGATCTGATTGAGATTTGACCTAAATCCACCTGATATATTTACTCTCTTCCAGTAAATCGAAACGAATTGAATAATAAAATAAAGTTACTGCAAACTCGACACGAGGTTTCAAGTTAAAATATAATATAAAAATGAAATTTTTTAAACAATTGTCAGTATTTTATATATTATTTTTATACCATATCTTAAAAGGACAGATTATTAAATTAAGGACCAATTTAAATTAATGTAAGATACTTACATTAGAGCAAATTTAGTAGTTTTGCCAATTTTATGTTTGAAATAATAAATGTTTTTCACTAAAACGCGGCCATTTACTTCCGCTTGCACGAAACGGAAATAAATTGCCTAGTTTTAGTAAAAAATATTTTTTATTGCGAGCGTAAAGTTGACAAAACTAGATTTGCTCTTACGGTAATCACCACATGCTTTTAAGAGTTGAGTTGAAGTTTTCTACATGAAAATTGTTGTATGGAAAGAATTTGAATAAAAAAATAAGGCAAATGTCAATAAAAATGTACGAGGAGATCTTCTGTGACATAAAAGAGAATTTTTCACAGACGATTGAGTCGCATAAAGGTATAACAAAATCTAATTTCGCTAAACTTTCGTCGACTTCACATCCCCGTTAGAACCTATTTTGCACTGGCGTTACGGTTTAAAAGCTCGGTCTCTTGGGAATTGCTTTGATCCACATGGTGAACGATATCGAAATATTCATTTTTTTTTTTTTTTTATTAAGAAATAAAATGTAAAAATAGGTACTCTGAAAATTTAACATAATGTAATGGAAAATTCTTCAAAGACTAAAAGTACGTAATATTAACTTTGCACTTTAAGTTTCATTGAAAGAGGTGCAATATGTTTTGTTATATATTTACTACAAAGAAGTTTACCCCATTTCAATCATCTTATAATAAATTTCCTCCTTATTCTGTACTTAAAGAATAAAGTAAAATAAGAATAAAATGAAAAAAAAAATATCGTTATTATTATCAGTCTTCCGTGCTTACTGCTTTCTTATCACTTTTTGTTCTACTTATATATAGATTTGAAAACTTCTTCATCAGCGTGAAAAGACCAATTTGATCAGAACAATTTCTAAATTTTTTTTTTCCGCACTTCATAGTGAGAAAAGCTACAACATGTACTCACTCTAAGGACTTGAAAAGTTTCTGGTTAGGTAGAAGTGTTCTTGATTTGAACTAGAAAACTCGTCAGATAGAACGCCAAACTATAGGAAACTTGGAACTCTAAACTTGTAATCTGTTAGAAACTCTCTGGATTCTATCGGCTATCTCAATATGTGCCCTCATATACTCGAAATAACTTTGTAATTAGTTTAATGAATATACTATCCCTCTATGGTTTTCAGATTTCAATTGAAATCTGAAATGAGCAATCATTCTGTTGCATGCAACGTTGTTGCTATAACATATTACTTTTGCTAAGAATATATCAAAATTAAAATACTTTATTTCAAATTATTCTTTATTTTATACATAGCTAATCTACAATTTTAACTTATTGACCAAATTTTTTTGACAATGTTCAATAGGAAATAATGAAGGGATATTTCTCGTTTCTCTTGGTAATCGCCATCATCCTAACTTTAGGTAACAAGTTGTTAATTCGCGATACAATAATTTGCTAATCGTGTGATAAATCTGTAAGCACAGAATCCTGTTGTGACCGGAACGGAAATCGAGTAAAGCGGAACGGATCGATGCATGGACATTGGACACGTGTATATGCCCAGAATTTATACAGGAAGCACATTATCGGTTCTGCTTGAATTCAGTGGTCGCATTTCCCTAGGGAATATAACGTCGTGACTGTGATAATTCAGGGAACTAGACTGATACTGTTGCTCAGGTGTACACTAGGTATATTTTAACACTCGTGTAGTAATCCAACTTCTTGTTGATATATTAATCCTCTATTATCACGAGACGCGACATTCCAAGTGATGAAAAGTTAATAATTAAACATTATTCAATATTAAATGTAGGAAGACGAATCCATATCTTGAAGTTCAAATGATCACTTAAGTAACTAAAATATCTTCTAAAATTTGCAGCTGGAACTCAATTAAAGTTTCCATATATCTTTGAAATTATGAGACGATAATAAAGATTTATTGCTGGTTCTATAGGAATTAGATTATATCCTGGATATTAAAGAACTCTTTGAAAAGACTGCATGTATTCACAATTTAAGAATCGATCAAAGTAATCTTCCAACGTATACAAAACTCGTACTACTAGCCGCACTTTATTCAATATCAAACCGACATTATTTGTATCTTTTTCTCCTTCAATTTCAATAACAGTTTAATTTAAAAGGACCCTTAGGGCGATCCTAGATTGTAAGAATCTCTTTGAAGAACGAGACTTTTAGAGCATGTAGTTGAGTCGAATTCCCAGTCTTCATGAATCTCGCTTAATAAGAAAAACGATCGAAAATACTCTTTCCTTTTATCTAGAAATTTTATGATTTCAAGCATACTTACTTTGTAAATGTCTATTTTTCTTCAGTAATAGAACCGAGATAGATTTTTTCCTCCATGGGTTAAAACATTAATTAAGGAACAATCATAAAGTTCAGCAAAGAAAGAGTTTTTCGAGTATTTCTTACCATGGTACAACGTCAATGGTTCAATCCTTCAATATTTTTTTTGATAAACAAGGTTTTTTGCGGAATTACTATTATAAAAAACTGAGTAACATAAAACTGCTCAGCGTATTTTCCAGTATATTTAAACTATCTACTAGAAATTGTTATCTACTCTAGCAAATTTTTCCTGTAAAGGACCGAGTCTACGTTTATTTTTAACAAAACTCTACAAACAAATAATACAGAGTTTGAGGGGAAAGGGAATACTGCAGAAGGTCACGTCCTATGGAGGTCCAATTTTCGGACTGACCTGTCGATAATTAAGGAGAATACGTGAGCTGAGTTTTGATCTTCTCACGGATCTTACGGGACAAAGATACTTACACTACATACTATACTCAACACGTTCATATTTATAATATTTTACTGAAATCACTGTATTATAGTATCAATTTTCAAAATATTTACTCTCTACAATATTAATTGTAAAATTTTAAAAGTTAAAATTACTTAATAAAATTTATTAAAGTTAAGTTCAGCTCAGTAAACTCAAACTTTTTAAGCTAACTCAAACTTAAAAAATAATAACCCAAAATTCGTAGGCATGAACCAACGACATTATATTATTAATTAACGTCAAATTATAAATATCCAGCTCAGAGAGATTTATTAGTTTTAATTGATGTATACAATACAATTTTCAAGGTCACTCGGCTCAGCTTCCAAGTTAACCAAAGCTAGCAAAAGTTTTCCAGCTAGTTCAAGTTTTCAAACTTGTTTAAGTTGATAAGTTTTGTGAGTTCAACTAACTAAATTTTCAAAACTTTAACTTAACTTGAACTTAGAAAAACTCAACTCATCTCAAGCAAGTTCAAGCTAAAAAACTTTTGCACGCCTCTAATTTTGGTTCACAATAAAATTTGGAAAACTAATCTTTCACATTAATTTTTGTCCAACATTTTATGTCATTTTATCCTAAAGTACACCTGGAGGCCCAATCTTTAATAGCATAAAATATGATAAGATTATTCGTAACAAGTAGTGCAAGTAAGAGCAGAAACTAATTTATTATAAATGATCTGATTCAACTCGACAAGAACAAATGATCGAAGAGTAAATTACTCTCGTGTTTCATCCGGCTATCTTAAAGTAATTTTACTCACAAAGGTTACACGCTAAACTTTAAATGATGGAGGTACATATATAGTGTAAATCTTCAGGCTTTAGATGAAAACAATATTGCACAAGTAGAAAATTTAATTGGACAACGATATCTTTCAGCGTGGAAATCACTATTTAAATTAAAAAAAGGTTGACGTTCATTCTGTGAGATTAACGAGAGTCGGATTAGTCTTTGTAAATAGAATGAGTGATTTATAATCTGGCAGAACAACATAAAAACAAAAACAATATTGGTGTTGCAATCCACGGATTAAGAAAACCCCCAATTTATAGAAATATATTTTCTATACCATAAATGAAAATATCAGAGAGGATTAACTTATCCGAAACTTTTCCAATTTTTTTACTTTAACTATTTTTTTAGAAAATTCATTTTCTATAATAAAAGAAATAGCAATATTTGATTATTTTTTGTTATAGGTGCAATTTTTACCGAAGATCAAAAGGACAGCCCTACAGAGTTAGCTTTCAAATACGCTGTCTACAGAATCAACAAGGACAGAAATCTTCTTCCTAACACCAGTTTGGTGTACGACATTCAATATGTGCCTAAAGATGATTCATTCAGAACTTCAAAAAAGGGTAAGGAACACAGATTTATTGAAAAATTATACCAACTAAATAAAATGAACCCTATAAAGTAAACTCCGAATTCAAGGATCGTGAAATGCAACCAGAAAGTAGACTTAGACTTTCTTTGAAGCATCAAATTTACTTATGGAAATAAACCTTGTATTTTAGATGTAAATCAAGGGGAAGTAGAAATTTTGAATGCATCCAATTATTCTTATTCGCTTCTCACCTTTATAAGCGTAATTGGGCATAAAATATGAAGGATCCTTCCTACTTCCTTTTTAATGGCACGTAATATTTGAAAGGTACAAGTTACGGAAAAATGGAACATCTTTCTTGAAGTAACAGAAAATTACCTATGCCTCTCAACTTAAGTAAAAATAATGGCATATTTAAATTACCCGTCAAAGAAGCTTTTTTTCTACATCATTTTCGATTTGTTTCCTGTCGCCCCTTAAATAACCAGAATGTATAAATATATGTGTAAGTACGCAAGCCGCGTTCGAATATAAGTATGTAAATACATAGCATAGCTAAAATGAATTTCCATCACCACTCGACGTCTACAAGCAAATGCACGGGAATCTCACATCTCGTCCCGAAGCTCTAGGAGACATACTCGTCCTGGATATATCCTTCCATGAAATTTTCTTCATAAATCCTTTTCTCTAGGACGTGTTTGTATCTCACAGTTTCTACATGTGTCATTTTACATTTATTTTACAGGTTTTTGCATATTTTATTCTTTTCCTTTACGAGACCTTTGCAACTATATGTCCAGCGATAAAACTCGCAAGGATTTTTTTACAGGAGAATCGAGTCATAAACGATCTTTTTATCAACTTTATATGCACAACTTATTCATAATGCAATTTGCAACTGCGTGACCTAAAATGGGACACGTATAAAATCAACAAGGCGGTGAAATTTCATCAGAAAAAAAGGATTAATTAGATATGCAAACAGTAACAATTGTATAGGAATTGAAATTACTTCATTTGTTTAATATTATAATAATTGTCTATTGTATGTGACGCAGATAATTTTTTATTTATGAGCATTTTGAATTGACATTTTGATTTTGTTTTTTATGTTTTCATTTTCATATTCATGTTTGGTTATATGTGCGTACATTTATCTGGCCGCAGTAAAACGTATGTCGCTAAAAGAGAGACTAATGGTGATGTAGAACGTACCATTTTTCATTTTCCATCCTTCATCTTTCCTTTTGCTATTTTCTTATTTCTAAAATTACGAGCTCTCTCTTCTGCAACAGTTCGAAATATTTCTGCGGATATTTCTGTGTACTTCCTCAGTCTCTAAGTGATCAAAAAGCGTATTTATTATTTTCAGAATTATATTTATATTTTCGAGTTTTGACATAACATTCAATTTGTCAGAAAAAAATTAAAGGTATCAGTATGTATTTCGGTTCAAAGACTTACAAAGATGTTAGAAAACGTGCCGGGAATTCTTTGGTCGCAGAGAAGTAGGAAGCAAGCTGATAGAATTGTGCACGTCTCCTGCCGCAGGACGAAAGGATCGCATTGAGACGAAGCGGAAGAACCTACTTGCGGATGTATCAATTTCCTCTATACTGTCCACTGACGCTACTATTCAGTTCAAAATATGTCGAGTCGTTGTAGTGATATTTTTCATCAATTTCCAGCTATATTTATTTATCAGAGACATTTATCTCGTTTGATAAATTATACTCTTCACGTACTCTATTAAGAAATGTATGAATGTATTATGAATTATGTATTATGGAGGACATAATATCAATTTTAGTTTATAGAAGGAAATTTATGAAAAGAGTTTTCTCTGTCCTTCACGCATTAAGAATCCTAAATCCCTATTTTATGAAAGAGAAAGAACCGAAGTTAAGTATATTTGCAGACAATCTTGAGAGATCTGGGTGTGGCAGCATTATAGCGGAGACACTTTATACTGTTATGTGACTCGAAAAGAACAAAGTTCGTATAGACTTATAAATCCCAGAGTTCATAAAAAATAAAGATAAATATGAGAATGATCTTTTTTCTATACAAATATTAATTATATAACGTATTTTTTAACGTATTGTTGCAGCATGCCAACAGCTATCGAGATCAGTACAAGGAATCTTTGGTCCTTCAGATCCCCTCTTAGGTGCACACATACAAAGTATTTGTGAAGCACTAGATGTACCACACTTGGAAGCCAGAGTAGACTTCGAACCCAGCTTCAAGGAATTTAGTATTAATCTTTATCCTGCTCAAGATCATCTGAATAGGGCGTTTAAGGACCTTATGTCCTTTCTAAACTGGACGAAAGTCGCCATTATTTACGAAGAGGATTACGGTAAGCTTAAATCGGAGATTGTACGCTCAATCTATATATACCATATATCCAATTCTGCATTAAAAATTCTACATTAAAAAATTCTCTTTTCCATTTCCCTTTTCAAACTCCCTTTCCCAACATGGAGTGGTATTAGCCAATAACTATTGTGTTTCTTATTTGTAATTTCTCTTAATCCCAACCGGATAAAAAATTGGAATCTTTATAAACAAAGAAATGGTAAAATAAAAGGTATTAATCAACTTTCACCCCAGTAAAAGAATATCAGCCGCGAAAAGCTTTTATATTGTCAGGTGGAGAGCGACTTATCGGCTTGTTTTATCTGCAGGCCGTTTTCTCCTCTTGCAAGGGCAAATAAGAACGATAATATACTACGACAACAACGCCGACAACTACGACAAACCAGAGCTCGCGAAGAAGCGGAGATGCAAGCGTAGCTTTGTGTAAATTCAATTAAAGTCCCCTCTGGGCTTTACATGGAGCTTTTCTTCCTTTTTCCGTTTTTTTTTTCATTTTTTTTTTTTTGACACTGTTCAAGAGAAAAAGGTGTAAGTCAAGAACGACACAAAGCGTGAAACTATATCATCGTGTTTCTTCTTTTCTGGAGTATTTAATTCCATTATTATGATTTAAATTAAAAATATTCTGAAATTAGTTAACATCTTGTCTCTGCAAATAATCTCCCACTCACAAAAGACAATAGAGACTAAGACAATTTTCTGCTCTTTTAAAATTTAATTTTCCAAGAATTTGTTTCTCCGAAAAGTAATTTCATCAAATAACAAATTACTTCGATCAAGAATTTATGTCTTTAGTCACAAATCACCCTCAGATGTGCAATATCATTGATATACCATGACGTGAATGCATACTACGTCAATTTGAGTCACAAACACGTTATGAATACCACTTGTCATAATTTTTTTTTTTCTAATAGCTGCAAATACGAACGGACTTTAAATCCATCATATCCACTCGTATTTTATAAACCATCAAGGGTAAAAACGAACAATGGGCGTGAAATAATCACGTGAAATGGATGGAACGTAATTAATTTTTCGCTCATTGTGAGAAAAGAGTTCGTTAAAATTTAAAACGTTTTTTCTACTTTCCTCTTAAACCAGGATTATTTACAATTCTTTAGAACCAAAGTTCACGTACAATTACATTTATCAGCATAAAAAGTTTAACGAAAGTTTAACCATTTTCATGCACAGTATGTTTTTGCTTAGTTATTTTATTATGTCAACATTTTGATAAGTATTGTTTTATGAATACTGGTGGCACTTTTATAAATACTGGTAACACTTTGAAATTTAAAAATGTCAAGGAGAAATTAACGAGGATGCTTTAATTTAATTTCAGGGTTATTCAAGCTTCAAGATCTTGTCAAGACTCCACCCTCGACGAAAACAGAAATGTATATACGCCAGGCTGGTCCTGGAACATACAGGCAGGTTCTTCGTGAAATTAGACACAAGGAAATTTACAAATTAATCATCGACACAGATCCAGCGCACATGCAACAATTTTTCAGAGCAGTAAGTAAATTTCTTTTCTGATATTATTAAATAAATTCAATTATTTTTGATACGATTGTAATTTAATTGATAAGTATTATGTTTAAAAAAGTATGAAACTAAAGAGAGAGAAAAAGAAGAGGTAAACAATTAAAAAGGCAGTGGAGTATTTTACGTAGATAAGGCAGCCTGGGTCAGACTCTCCATTTCTATAATCATAATATGTGGAAGATTCGCAAAGATTCTGTAGCATTACTTTTCTTGTTTCAACGAAAGAACTTTCTCAGTGCACTTTGCAGCTATTTAATATAAAATGACGACGAGTGCGTATCAGACTCAAAAATCCCTTCAATAGGCTATACGTAAGAACTAGTTTTCGTATAATCTTATTGCAAAGAGTACCAGTATCAGTCGGATCAAAGTTAAGCCAAAGTGGTTGGACGAATGCCAAAAGCTCCGAGGAAAGCTCTGGATTTTCGATGGTTCTTTTTACATTTCAGACAATGTTATAGGTGGGATCAAAGTATTCGTAAAAATTGATCAGTTATCGTCAATTCTAAACACGAAACTGTTCGGTAATGAGAAAGACAAACATTAAGTATAATACGAAGTAAAATCTAAAACGTGTAATTTGAAATAAATAAAATACTTCATGCTTTACCTATAAATATCTCGAACTTGTTTGTTTCAGATATTACAACTTCAAATGAACGACTACAGATATCATTATATGTTCACTACATTTGTAAGTACTAAACATTGTTTAACCATTTTCCTCTGTAATTGAAATTAATATATTTAGTAATCCAGTTTCAATCTTGAAATACATTGAAGAGGGTTTCTCAAAGCTTTGTTGCACTTTGACGTTTACGTAGATATATAAGTTGGTATTTGCTCGGGAACCCAATTTGCACTGAAGGAAGCAAACAAGATGACGATAAAGACATAACTTCAAAACAAATTATTTAGCGAGATACTGTTGTGCTTACAGGATATAGAAACGTTTGATTTAGAAGACTTCAAGTATAATAGTGTGAACATGACTGCCTTTCGATTGGTTGATCTTGAAGAACCGAAGGTCGTCGAAGTTCTACGACAAATGGAACGTTTTCAACCCATTGGACACGCTATTCTCAATAGAACTGGAGTTATCCAGGTTGGTATAGAATTTTTAAATTGTTTGCAAACTTTAAATTGAGAGGCTACCTATCAATTTCAAAACTTGACTGCTATGTTTCTAACATAGCAGTTATGCCGTTATGCCAACAAATTTTAATCATCAATTAAAACCTTTCATGTTCTTCGATTCCTTTATTTAAATAGAATATATTATTGTTTTTCTGAAACTCTGAAAACAATAGTATTATGGTGCATTCAGAAATCGTATATTCATCTTGTAAACATTGGCGAACAATGGATTACGACAAAATCACGTTTTTTCCTAATACCCTCTAAAATCTATCGAGCAATGTGTTTTTGTTCTCGGTTCTCATTCGTTTAAAAGATTTATGCAGAATATGGTTTGCTTGCTTTGGCTCCAATCATAACATCACAGAGACGTATGTAAAACATTAGTTGAATAAATTTCAACATAGATCGTTTTAGACTTATTGAATCAATTTCTATTGCAAGCTAGTCATGAGTCGTAATCAATAGAAATGCGATAACAATTGGGTTCAGAGAACAGCCTCGTAAAGGTGGATAGTAGTTTGAAAGGACTTGGTTTACACAGACACAATTGAAATAGACTAGTGGCTGCATTATCATTAATTGAGTTATGTCTGCTGGAAATCGAATTTCTGTGAAAACAAAAAAGTCAGTCAAGAGGGACAGAAAGGATTTGTAGACATTATTCAGGTTGTTATTAATATAATTACCCGACTTTTACGTCCGGTGATTAAATTATTTACTTTTGTCAAATGAAAGCACGTTTCTTGTTACGAAATAATACAACGCTAATTTTTCAGGCAGAACCGGCTCTTGTATATGACAGTGTCCAAGTTTTCGCACACGGACTGGCTGCACTGGATCGCAGTCATATTCTCAGGCCTGCCAATTTATCTTGTGAAAAGGAAGAACCATGGGACGATGGCTTGTCCCTCTACAACTATATCAACGCCGTACGTAATATTTCAAATATTTTATAAAACCTATACAGAGAATATATCATTACTTTCTGATGAAATGATCCAATAAATGTACTCGGAATTGATGTGTAAACCAAGCATTGTATGGAAATTTATTTGTGAATTCAAGTATTGCATGGTTTAAAGCGAGAAATATGGAGAAAGAAAAAGAAAGAGGAATAAAAGGGTTTGAAATGTCGGGCTATTGAAAAATTAATAAAATAATATGAGTAGAGAAAGTAAAGAATGTAGGAGTATTAAAAGTTGTAGGAGAAGAAAGAGGTTTATGAACTAGAATAAAGAAAAGACGTGACAGGCTGACCAGGCACATTCTTACAAAGAGTTAGTAGAGGTAATTTTAGAAGGTACAGTTGAATAACGAAAGAGGAATGAACGATAAAGATTGCAGAATGTTAGATAAAATGTACACGAGATAGAAAACCGTAAAATATTTAAATGCAAAATCTAACTCTGATGCGAAAATAATAATGGAAAATTGCATCAAATCAATTTGCGGATTGTTGACTTTTTGATAATGAAAGTAATACAAAACAGAATTACAATCTCAATTTTATCAAAAATTTGATTAAAACTTTTTTTATCAAAAAACTCCAGTTATTTAATTAAACCAGAATTGTTGAGTATTTCAATCTACGATTCGAGAAATTCGATTTGTGTGAATTAGAAAAACAAATTGTAGAGATAAATATTCATATTTTGAGAGTTCACTTCTCGGAATTCTACAAATATATGTACTTGTATCATAAATATACAAGTAAAAACAGAAGTGAACGAAAAATGAAAGAAGGAAAGAAGAAAGTAGAAACTTGAAATGCAAATAATAATTCGAAAAGTATTATGGAGGAATCTACTTTTTGTACTGAGATATAATAAAAGGCGCATGAAAAAGGCGTTTCGCATTGGTCATTAGCGAGACAATAAATTCAGGATATAATTATTCCTGAATTAAAAAGCGGCCATCTCATTAGAAATAAACATAGGAATTTTAATTTCGACCCACATTTATGACAATAAAAATGGAGTGATTTCTTCTTTTTCATACAAAGAATAATAGAATTCAATTTATCGCGTAATGGAATTATTGATATTATCTTTACACTTTTTAAACTCATCATTTTATTATTCATTACTGAGTGCGAGCGACTCTTCCTTAATTAATATCCGAATTCTTATCTGACATCAGTAAATTTCGACATATTCCCCCATGCTGGTTACATAGCGGAAAATCTACGTAGACCCCTGTGACACCCTAGAACTGAGTGTTTGCAAATGGATTTATGTTGGTACGACTAAACGTAATTCACTCCCCATTGGCGTGTGCATGAGCTGATTCGGGATACAATGTGGAGTTAGTACCGACTCTGAGGTAATTAACGCACATATCTACCGGGTCGAATATACCGGAAAATTTCTGAATATCACGTCCTTTCACGGCTACATTGTTCACTGAAGATGAGTATCCAAAGTCCAGAACTAATACAAAAAGATCAAACATTATTTGAGAAATATCATCAGATTGTCGCAATCTACTTTTTAATTTTAATCAAAATCTTAAATTCCTAAGCGGTTGAAAATACTCCAGAAAATAATTTTGAATCCGAGAATATACAGAAAACCGATTTTTATAATATATACAGACAATAAAGTTATCGCCTCTGTCCCATGAGGGAACCTCACAATGTCCAAAATGTCGATATATGTATAAAGTTAAATATATTAGTACTCTCCCTCTATATGCAAAGTTTTTAAATCCATTTTTTCGAAATTCAATGTTTTCAGAATTTCATACGGCGGACAAAAATTCATTGAATTTCATACATTTTTAAAACTATATTTAGTATTTTCCATACTCTCGTTCTGTCAATTTATTATTTACATTATTATTACAGAGAAATACAAAAGTATAAGATATTTTAAATATCTAAAAGCTTGTAAATCTTCTTGTCCAAATGATGGTGATGGATGGAACTAAATCACTAGATAGTAGATTCTACTGTTGGCTTAGTAGATTTTACTAAATGAAGTAATGGGATTTACTAAACCCACTAAACCTCTCTCTCTCTCTCTGAATTGAAAATAAATTGCTTAATCTCTCTATGTACATTTCGTCAATAACGATTTTCATTTTATTATAAAAAAAATCTTGGTCTCTAGTTGTAGGTATTCAAATCCAAAAAATACCTATACATGCAAACTCGATTTCCTTTTTAACTACAAACAAAAATATAATTCAATTAATTTATTTGTTTTTTTATCGATTCGTATATAATCTAATTCAAAAGGTATTATATATAAAATCAAATAGATAAAATTGTATGATACAGGCAGGCTTACAAGGATTAACTGGCCACATAGAATTCAACGAAGGTAAAAGAAACAACTTCAAACTGGACCTACTCAAGCTCAAGAGAGAAGATCTCGTAAAGGTGGGCGAATGGAAACCCGGAAGTGGAGTAAACGTCACAGACGTTGGAGCTTTTTACGATACTACAGCCACCAACATTACCCTTGTAGTAATGACGAGAGAGGTAAGATTCTCCACTGAAAGAAGCTCTCAACATATTCGTAAGTGGAATCACATAGCTTTTTTATACTACTTTACACTTGATTGGAGATTAATTCTATAAAAGCATTAACTGTAATTAGCTAATTAAATAATTTGTTGAAAAATTATGAAAGATAATCTAATGACAATTGATATTTTTTAGATAATACTTTTATATATATATATATATATATATATATATATATATATATATATATATATATATATCCTCATTACTTGCTTCTATTTCGTATTCTATTACTCCTTCGATTTATTAGCCGACGAGAGGATTTTCCCACTTCTTAACTTTATCTTTACTTTCTATTAGCGACCTTCCTTTTCTGTTCTGAATTACGCTGATTTTCACTTCCACTTTATCGAAGTTTCGTTTTATTTTATCTTAGAGGAAGTCTATACTTTCTTTTTTGCATTTCATCCCATACATCTTTACATTTATTTGCTACTTATCATTCCTAACTTACCTGCATATATCCTCTGCACTTTATTTCTTATAGCTTCTGGTAACACGTCTTTTCTTCTCAACGTTGGCCTACTTCGAATTTCTTTTCTCAACCATCAATTGTAATCTTTCTTTTGTCTATCTATGTATGGTTTCCTAGCGCAGTTTTGTTGAACCCCTGTCAGCTCTTCAGTTGCCTTTATTATGTTTTATTGTTTTTGATTTTATAAGAGAAAATCCCCTACAGTTCGATTTTGAATGACTTAATTTTATTATTTGTCTTGACCTTTACAGGAAAAACCGTACGTTATGGTAAGAGACGACAAGAATCTTACTGGAAATGCGAGGTTTGAAGGCTTTTGCATCGACTTGCTTAAGTGGATTGCAGGGCAGGTGGGATTTCAGTATGCCATTCGATTAGTGCCTGATCATATGTATGGCGTTTACGATCCGGAAACAAAGGAATGGAATGGAATTGTGAGAGAGCTGATGGAAAAGGTCAGTCAATTTTTAATTCAGTCAACTTTGAAAAACAGATACTAAGGTATGGAAATCGTATCACTAAAATTGACATAAAAGGGATGAAAAAGAGAAAATATTTAGATTTCCGTTTAATCAACTCTCACCATTTTTTACCATCTAAAATAATTTCAGCTCGTCAAAAAAAAATGTACAACAAAAATCCATTCTTCAAATATTTTTCAAATAAACATGTGTCAAGTGTATAAATTATGATTTAAATATTAGCATCAGCAGAGGTTGAATAAATTGTGATATGGGTGCCTGTAGTGGATGTCTGCCACAGGATTTTTAATTCTAAAAAATCTGTTTCTTCAATATTTACCTTTCAAGCACTCTAGGAGTAATTTACGTTCCACTCTCATTTCAATGTAGCTGACATTTAGCAAACGTTATCGCTTTTTTAAATTTAAATCATATATGCTCCATAAATTTGTCTGAGAGAAAGAAGTTTCATCTTTCATAATAAATAAAAGAATCTCTCTAAATTTTAATCAGTTATAATTTTTACTAATTTCGATTACTGACTAGCTATTTTCTATATATTATAGTTATTTTTTCCTGATCATCAGTAGAAAATAACTGATTTATAACTAGAATTGTGTCACTAATTGAAATTAGTAAAAATTGTAACTGATATTCAAATTTAGAGAGATTAGAAATGATAATTTAGTATGCATTGTTTAGAGGGCAGATTTAGCAGTTGCTTCCATGACAATCAACTATGCGAGGGAAAGTGTAATCGATTTTACTAAGCCATTCATGAATCTTGGCATCGGAATTTTATTTAAGGTGAGTTATCGTAAAAAGGAAATTTCTTTATTAAATTTAGTAATAAGAAACAATTTTCGAAATCAATCTCGTCACTTGAATTATTTGGTATCCCATTTCCTGTGGAAATAAATTAAACTTTACCAGTAATTCAGTCAGTGATTAACTAGTGGTACAAAAATGGTACACACATTTCTTAAACTATAAATGTACAGTTACTAATGGAGATTGAAGAGTCATGAAGGAAAATGTCCGAAAAAAAAGGAATATGTAAGAGAACGAGTGGAGGGGAGTTTACTTAATCAAAGAAACTATTTTAGTTAAAAAATATTCAACTATGTAGTTGGAAAATTTCTTCATTCCCGAGATGCATTATTTTAAGAGGAAATAATTAAATAAACGCGCTCAGAAAAAGAGACTCTTGAGACGAATGTCGGGCCGAGGGCTTGAAAAATTTACGTCTGACCATAATCGACTCTTATCACTGACTTCGCCGTACAATGATGGTTCTCTCTCCTTATATAGTCAGACGTCGGTTCTTCTCCAACGTCCGCACTACACTTAATATCTTAATAGCACTTAAAGCTTCGCGATACCATTTCAAGGTCAAAATTCAACTACAAGTTAAAACGAATATATATATTCTATAATATAAACAACAGGTATCCATTTAAATTTTTTTGTTAAAAGTAATGAGACTCCCCAATACTGATAGAAAAATATCAAAAAAACGACAAATTGATGACTTCTTCAATTGTCCAAATTGCGAGTAAAACTCTTGGGGAACCATTTTAATTAAAATCGCAGCGTAACATAATTTAGGTACCGTCTAGTCAACCAACCCGGCTCTTCTCGTTCATGAATCCTTTGGCTGTGGAGATCTGGCTCTACGTGCTGGCTGCCTACATGTTGGTCAGTTTTACTCTCTTTGTGATGGCTCGATTCAGTCCTTACGAGTGGAACAATCCTCATCCCTGCCTCGGAGAGAGCGACGTAATTGAAAATCAGTTCAGCGTCAGCAACAGCTTTTGGTTCATCACTGGTACTTTTTTGAGACAAGGAAGCGGACTTAACCCTAAGGTATATCAACGAGGTGCTTCTCCATGGATTTCTTTTCGTTCTTCGTCATCTACATTATCGTCTTACCCATTCCCCGCTACTTAATAATAATAGCTTCGATGAAGTGAGATTTTTTTGGAACTGATTGATTTTGGAACTTTAGGAAAGCTGCAAAGAGATTGGAATTTTTATATATATATGGTTCTATAGATAACAGAAGGGACTAATTTTTCAGAACACAGTGTGAAATTTTGTGTGATAATGGATGATAATTCCACAAATTGTCCTAGAAGATCAAGTACAAAATCAGAATCGTATGATTGCTTCAGGTATCCGGTCGGATGCCTTCGCGACTCTTCTCATTCATGAATCCTCTCGCGGTGGAGATCTGGTTATTCATGCTGGGCGCTTATGTGATGGTGTCTTTAACAATTTGGATAGTGGCGAGATTTTCGCCATATGAATGGGTAGAACCAGAACCTTGCCCGAGCTGCAAATGTCCACTACAGGTAGGCTCCTGTCAAGTGGTCCTAGAATCAATTCGGAAGAACAGAGAGCGAATTAATAAGAAGCTGTCGAATCATTACTTCATACTCAATAATCAAAAATTAAAGTACAGTCGAATAATTGTAAGCGTTAAATTGAGTTTCAGTTGTTTTCCTCTATATACGTAAACAAATCACTCGATCAGACAATCACCAACTTTTTCCTGAACACCGCAAACTCTGAATACTGATTTGACCTTTTTCCTGACTCTACATCAATTTTCCAGAATTTTCTACAAATCAATAATTTTTTAAATTAAAAAAATCTAATTTTCTCAATATTCCAGACATATGGACAGTTAAAAAAATTAATGAATAATCTTTACAGTTGCTATCCAATTCTCCACAAGCAAATTCTAAATTGCGATTAATTGGACTTGAAAATTGAAATTGAAATGAAAAATACTTTGAAGTAAGCAATCAAGAAAACCCCGTGTAATTGCTCATTTGATTTCGCACCACTTGGCGGGGGTCTCGTTATCATCAGGGCGGTCATATCAACGCCTTGGATTCTAGCAGCGACGACATCCCAATGCCGAGAACAGTCAACGATTTCACTTTGGCCAACAGCTTCTGGTTTACAGTTGGCACCCTCATGCAACAGGGAAGTGACCTTAACCCGAAGGTAATCATTAGGTTGCCTCGTGAAATTCCTTTTTCTGGATTTGCTTTAACTTTACATCAGAAATTTCATATTATTTTGGATTTAAATAGAAAGAACTTTCTGACTTAGATTTGAACACATCCAAAAAAAATTCATTCCATGAGACACCCTAATAATCATGTTACACAGAGTCGGCGAACAAAAATTTAAGCAGAAGAACGCAGTATAACGCAAGAACACTATTTAAAATTATATATAATTAAGTCTGAAATATTTAAAAGATTTCTACAAATGGTAGTGCTCTAATTTCAAATATCATCACAATTAATATTTTATAAAGTCTTTTGCTGATTTCATTTTGAGTTAAAATATGAATCTTTAGATGAATAGAGTGAAGAAAATATTCTACTGGATAAAAGGCAAAATCCAAGAAAGTATCATTTTTTCATTTGCCAATGATAAGAGTGTCCTTCAATGTATACTGCGAACTATCTCGAGCACCATATGAATATAAACTTTGGTCAATCCATTCACATTCGAGTTCAAATTTTAAATAAACTGAAATCGTGAATTAAAAAAATTATTTTAGATTTTCAATAAAAGTAACATTATAAGAAGGTTCAAGGTAGATTGAATGAAAGATATTTATAAATTGAACGCATTATGTACGCATGATAACCCTGCATGCACACTGCAAGCCAAGCACCTTATGTTTAATGTTTCAGGCGTTTTTATTATTTTTTATAACTTATTTTTCATATTAACTTAATTAAAGAACTAATTGATTATGGTTTTGCACAATACTTCTTAATCATAATTATTAAATCAAATAAGTCAGTAAAAATATCTACAGAAAATAAATTTTTTTGCTTTCTTTATTTCTGCGGGCTTCACACTTTTACACTGAACGTAGATTTCTGTCGATGCCGATACATACGATGCTAAATTTGTATATAAATCGTACTAAAATTTATATTATGACATCAACAACGAAGTACGGAAGTAAACCTTATTTGCAAATTTTCGATTCGGTAAGTATCGGTGACAGAAATCTTTATTAATAACCTGCTTATCTAAATAAAATATATTTACTGCATGTATTCCTTCAAATTATATAGCATGCTGCAAATTCAAATATGCATGAAGTTATAAAAATTAGTTACAGTTTCTTGTCCTATAGATTCTTTTACAATTCGAAAACGGACCTGTACTGATATTGTTTCAAGGTCTACTCTAAAAAAACTTAAATTACTTACCCAATATGCAAATATATGCGAACTATATGTAAAAAAAAAAACTTAGAAAAAATTTACTAATATTAAATGAATGTAAACTTGAGATCTTAAAATAGAATATCTTTTGTGTAATAGCATTCTAGTGAAAATGAATAACACTCGCTACATAAAATCTTATAAAAATGTATCTTGAAGTATAAATATTTAAAATATAACATTTCAATCTAGTCTAATTCGTCAGAAATAATTCTATAAGACATATGGTGCTAGCCGGCTCTGTGGGCATGTGAATACATGCAGGGTTAATGTCGGTACATTTTCCCCCATGGAATTATCAAACAGATTGATGAATGTAATATTAATCAGAATTTTTAATTGAAATAACTAGAACGCTGGTTAAATCAATCAGAAGAAAATAGAAAGAGCATATTTAATTAAAACCAAGGTCAACCAGACGTTATTTTAAGTGAATTTTTGCATCGCACACTGTAATTATTAATTAAAATAAACCAATTTTTCGTTATTTTACATCGCAAGAATGAATTTAATATTTGCAGTAAGTATAATATGTAGTTGAAAACGTGTAGGCTATACTATAGCCGTATAAGTAAAGAAAAAAGAATGCGGAAAGCTGACACCCACATCTGACTACGTGAATTCCATGGGGAGAGCTATTTCTTCTCTGCCATTCTATAATTCGTATGTAATATGAGCGTGAAAAGTTTCACATTTTGCTAAATAATGTCCCAAAAGATAAAGTAATAAAAAAGTACTCAGACTTTTTCCAGAGTACGAGTGTACTATGGAATTTCTGGTATTCAGTTTTCTGGCCAGAACGTTGAGTAGAATTACCATTTTCAATAAATAGTAGCACAAAGCTGAAAATGGAATATTCGGGAGCTTCAGAATCTCTTTAATGCGTGGGAATGGATATGACAGTGTTTTAATTCCTTCATTATTTTAAACTTTAAAGTACATATGTTGATATCAACACCTAGGGAAAGCCGATTGCAGTTTCAAACATTTTTAATTATTTAAAATAGATGTAGATGTATGCATTTTAATGCGATTTTTTAAATTAAAAATATAATGAAAGCGAATAATTGCACAAATTTTCAGTGGTCTATTTTATTAAATAGATGGCGAATTTATTTATGTATTTATGGAGAATAACCACCTAAAATTCTTTCATCAAAAATTCATGCGTATACAATATACATATAAAACATCCGAACTGTAGTCGATCTTCTCTTTTAAATAGAGTGCACATTCACTCGCATATATATATAAAAGAATCTGATTAAATCCGAGAGATTTTTATGTTAAAAAATGCAGCTCGACTCTCTCTTCTTCATCATTTTCTTGTCATTCTACCTCTAATACCTTTCATCTTGAATCAAGTTACTGAATTTACATCGTATCATATTTTATCAATTCAAAGCTAAGAAATAATAAGAATAATAAATCAGGCAAGAAAAATAAGTGAAAGAGTAAAAACTGCACCAATCATTTTTATATAATAATTATACCATATAAAATACTCCTAAAATGTGCCTAATTCTATAAAAAATCTTTACATTCTTAGGCTACAAGTACAAGAATAGTTGGCGGAATCTGGTGGTTCTTCACATTAATAATAATCTCATCATACACAGCAAATCTTGCTGCATTTCTCACAGTAGAGAGAATGATCACTCCAATTGAAAATGCAGCTGATCTAGCAGAACAAACTGAAATAAATTATGGCACTCTAGAGGGAGGTAGCACCATGACATTTTTTAGAGTAAGTTACTTTTTTTTCTACACCCCATTGTTCGATTTTGTCGTGTTTTTCTTTGTTTTACGGTCGTAATAGAATTTCGGCTTACAGGATTCTAAAATTGGCATTTATCAGAAAATGTGGAGGTTTATGGAGTCCAAGAGTCCTTCAGTTTTCGTTTCTTCGTATGAAGAAGGAGTAAAAAGAGTTCTGGAAGGCGATTACGCCTTCTTAATGGAATCGACAATGCTGGATTACGCTGTTCAACGAGACTGTAATCTCACACAAATCGGAGGATTATTAGATAGTAAGGGTTATGGAATTGCAACTCCCAAAGGTAATTCATAACAAAAAATATCTAAAATTCCTCTTCCATTAAACTGCTCATATTTTTCTTAAGTTGAAATGCTTTCAAGCAATGCACCCGATACAATATTCCTCTATAAAGTCAGAATGCCTTTGAAAAATCGTCATTCTTCATGTTTCGTTTATATGATCGGAATAAAGATAAATTTCCAGCAGCATTATTCAACTTTTTATGTAAAGGTTCGCCTTGGAGGGATAAAATATCCTTGGCCATCCTAGAACTTCAAGAGAAGGGTGTGATACAGATTCTTTATGACAAGTGGTGGAAAAATACAGGGGATGTCTGCAATAGAGACGAGAAGAACAAAGAGAGCAAAGCAAATGCACTGGGTGTAGAAAATATTGGTGAGTACTGAATTAATAATAACTAATAGTTTATCAAATTGATGGAAAACACTATTATAATGCTAATAATGATAAATTCTTGAGATATTTGTCATTCTTAAAGTGTTTTCAATTAAATTAAAGCGCATACTATATGTAGATACTTAGCTTCATGAAATTATTGCAATTCAGTGAACTTTGAGATAGCCGCCACTACTCGAGTTCCCTAGAAGTTAGCTCATTCTAACCGACCGAGTAAGTTGCTTGGTACGAGTCTATTTAATGCACAAAACTCACTGAGGCTCAGTGGCCTTGTCTCAGTTTGTCTCACAGTAGATAGGCACGAGAACGATATCTCCACACCAGCTCTACCAGGCAGCGGAACTTTCACCCTCTTCCGGTGCCTCGGACGTTACCTAAATCACTACATCCTGGAATTATACAAATTCCAACATCCTAGCTCCTTATCCTCTTTCTTCCGGTGAAAATTCCCCAATGCAATAAATAAGTAGACTTTCATTTTAAAAATTTTAGATTGAGTCATATCAATAATCAATTGCAACATATTATGTACAAGTTTCACTCCTACAAATAATTACGTCACCTTTTGTGAAAAATGGTCGTATATAATGTTATATACATTATATACTTCTTTAAACTTTTCTTTTGACTCACTTCAAAAAAGTTTTACATCTAGAACGAATAAAAATACCTGAAATCTCTACACTTGAAAGTTTTAACTCAAATGCGGGGAACCAGACTCGAAGTCGACATGCAACAGTGTGTGCTGAGCATAGGGATGTCAGTTCAATTTTACCTATTACTATATATAGATAGTTTGCTGTACCGATTCTTATACAGATTCTGAACTCTGCTAGTTTGAAAGTAAGACTGGAGAAAAATAGCTAAGTTTTGATAAAGTCGAAAGCTTACTCGCACCTATGAATACATAGTAGGGATACTCATGCGGTACGAGTTGTTACAGATTCAAGCAATGTAATACAATGTAGAAAACTGCATTTAGGCTTCCACTTTTTACTGTTTCAAATTTAGGGAGTACAGTACGTAATACATAGGAATAACAAGCATTCACAATAAAATTGTGCCATTTGGCTTACGCTCGAAAAAAAGGAGTTGGATAAGGCCGGATGGGAAATAGGGCATGTGGACAGAATCTTTCGATACTAAAATAGCTATAATGAAGAAAGACTTAATTGAAAAACTTAACTCTTACGCTCGAAACGATTCAATCGAAACAGTAACTTATATATTAGATGAAAAAGGAAAGACGAAATCTATTCGGCAGGGGAAAAAGAAAACTTCCCTCGCTGGACTCACGGTTCACTGATGGCGGTCGTTGGATATTGCGCGCACGATTTCCCGTCTAGATTCGACTCCTCTTTTTGCATTTAACCATCCTTCGCGTTTTCCTGCGCCAAAGTTTTCCTTTCGTACAAAGGAATCCCACCGGCAGGGGGACTAGCTTCTGCGTACTTCAACAACATCAAGAGAACTAAACACTGATAAGAGGCAGCTGAGAAATGCATGCTACTTAAAGCTTATAAAGATATTTAACTAGAGTAAAATGACGAATGAGAATTGGATTAATTTGGGGGAAAATTAATTTTGAGTAAGTAATTACACAGCTAATGAGAACTTGTGATTTACTGTGTTACAGGCGGTGTATTCGTTGTCTTACTTTGTGGCTTGGCTCTTGCTATCCTCGTTGCTATCCTCGAGTTCTGTTGGAACTCGAAGAAAAACGCTCAGTCGGATCGCGTAAGTATTTTTTAATTATTCAAGTATCTACTTATACATATTAATAAAATATACATATATAATCTCGTCGCATGATTAATGGAAAGTGGTCATGACATTATAGATGCATATATCTTCAATCTGAAAAGGAAACATGACACCTTGAAAATTCGTGATAGATCGGAAGTAAACTTCTTAGAGTCATGTTTAAAATATTCAACACAATTATTATAATACATATGTCATCAAAGTTTCAGCTTCAATATACCGAAAAAAAAATTACCTAGTCTTATGGCATTTCAAACGATCTATCAGGAAAAAAATTTGCATGATATCAAAAAGTAGTTGATGTAAATATATGTGTCTTCTATTTTAATCGTTGTGCAGCTTTATGTAACGCTCCGTTGATAGACATTCATACTTGATTATCCTTTATAAGTTTATATTATTATGAGCGGTGTAAATAAAAGAAGAAAGAGTGCTATAATTTTTGTCATATTTGAAATAGTCTCTATGTGCTGAGATGGCTTCAGAACTTCGCTTCGCGATACGTTGCGGTCCACGGCAAAGATCCACTGCAAAGTGTTCTTCTGCAACAACTGAGATCATGTCTTGTAGTCATTGCAGTCCACATTCCTCAATGCAGAGAAGCCGTTATTACTCTGGAAGTCAAGAAGAAACAACTTATATTCCGAGCATCGAAATGCCGCGATTAAATGGTGTAAGTCCTGTCCCACAAGACAGACCGACAGAAAAACTCGGTAATCATTTTTTCCGAAAGACTACAAAAACTATTAAAGTAATTGATATTTCCGAGGGGTATTTCAGTTCGAATAATTTGAAAACAAATTTTTTTTCTACAGATCTTGCCTTCTTCTTTACCTCCGCTTTTTCATAAAGCTTACTTGTGAATTAAAACTATATAAAGAATTTCTATATGCTTTGGAGAATTCTTAGATTCGTTTCTACATTTATATGTCTAAAAGAATTACGAAACTTCTTCGGTGTCTTAAATCGTTTTTATAACAGTAAATCGTGGTTTACGGATCATTTGTGTCTTGTTCGTATATTATAAAGTTATCCCCTAAAGAATTTTTGTACAAATTTTTCGTTAACAAAGTGAGTATTTATAAGCAATATACATTCTACGTACACATATATATATGGCAGTTTAACAAAATCATTATTATGCATATACTCATTGTTGTGTAAGTGTTTGCACACAATTTCCGTATGATGCACGATCACTGTTTGACTTTGTAAACAAATATTATTGAGCAATATATTTTCTTTCATTATTCCCATATTTATATTTCGTATGCAATATTTTATGTGCGTGAAAAAGTAATTTACTGATATACTACCACTGATACACGCTTTTCTGATTTTTACTTTTATTTCTTTTTCCTTTTGATTGGCAGAAAACAGTTTATGCAGCTATCACAGATCCACCAATGTATATAAAATGCTTGCCCAACACTGCACGTTTAATTTCTTCTACCTATGAGCATTATATTTCAATTTTTTTTCTTTGACGTTAACTGGAATACAGACGCAGAATAGTTGAAATGCTACTTTCGATCAATAATAATTAAAGTCGCTGTACTTCTAACAAAATCTACCTTTTCATACATTTGGTAGAAAGAAATTCAATTGTTAATTAATGGGGGATGATTATTTAACTTTTCACTTTCACTTTTACTTTCACTGTTTGGTTTTTCACTTTCATCGTTAAAATAAAATTCTTTAGTGAAAGAATCAGAAACTTAAAAGTGCATTCCAAGTCAAATTAATTTCTGTCTTTCCTTAAACATACACATACATACGTCAAAAAAGTCTTATCGGAATGTTTCTTGGCATAATCAATTATATTCACCTCAATATCATCCACCGCAAATAAATTTTTCCTAGAAAAACCGTCCTCCCAAATGTAATTATCAATTATTATTAATTAATTTTTCATAATCAATCTTCGGCCCCGAAAAGACTTAAGATAAAAAGACCCAGTAAGTTACATATTAATGTGAATAAGCATGCTGAATATGTGTGTAGAACGTCTTTAAAAATATAAGAATTCTGATTCTCTCACAGTTATATGAATATTTTTTTATCAGCCATGGGAGGAAGCTAACAGGGAAAATTTTTAGCAGGAAACTGGTGCATTAGCGATGACGGAGATGAAGAAATCATTGAGCTTCGATCAAGTGACAGCGGACCATGCAGGGAACACCTAGCACAGGCTTCATTCTCAACATCATCAACAGCACCACCACTCTTGCAAAAACACGCCCACGCACACGCGTCATATACACTACCACTCACATCCTCACAATCACAGTCACAGTCACAGTCATACGCACAAACATCAACATCCCCCGAGACAGAGGCGGGGATCTTCAGGCATCGCTGTGGGGCAAGGTTCGTATTTATTTGCAAATGACCAATCCTATTTTAAGAAATTGATCTTGGTTTGCCAATCTCTTAAAATTCCCCAAGAATCTTCAAAATCATAAATCTCTTGAAATCCAAATCTTTTAAAATCACTAGAAATTTCATCAAATTTTATGAAATCCTTAAAAATTCTACAAATCCTTTAGTAATCAGAAAAATCTATTGATATCCTTTCGAATTATTAAAAGTTGATAAAATTCCATGAAATCCTTAAAAATTGCACAAAGTCTTTTAAAAACCAGAAAAATCTTTCGAAATCTCGCAATAAAATTCTCCGACAAACTTTAAAATCATTCACATTCCATAAAATATTTCAAGTCATAAGAATCTCTTGAAATCCACTAAAATTCGTGAAAATCTCTTAAAATTCCTCTCTAAAAAAAGGGATGTAACGAAATGTCTGGAAAAATCATTAACTTAATAACTATAAAATGCTTTTGACAGGAGGTGACCACCCTGAAAATATTCTTTGGAGGTTCGACTGCGACCTGGTAGGTGAACCGGACGTAGTAATATCGCCACCTCCACCCCCGCCTCCTCCACCATCTGCCTCTGTTTCGAGAACAACAACCCTTTGACCAATACTAGAAGAGGTGCCAACAGGTGTACCCGTCCAAAATGAATTACCTACTCAAGCTTCTATGGTGATCATCAACGTTGATCAAAAAGAGACCTGTTTATAGCGCACGTAGTCACCGGGAGAGGTTGCAAGTTAAAAAAAAAGAAAACCTACCCCGGTAGTTCAGTTACAGTGAATTCTTAAAAGAATGCAATTGGTTATTTTGAACATTAGAGGCGCTGTCCTCGCCAACTGTTTGTAAAATAAAACGAGTTGAGATATCAGCTTGTAATAATTGAGTTGAGATAAAATATCTTTAACAACGATTAATCGAAAAATCAATATATTATAAAATTCTGTAAATAGTTGATTTGTAAGTTGACAAAATTTGTGATAAATTTACACCTAAGATCTCAATGAACTAGCATTATGAGAAATAAAGTGTATAGTAATCAGTGAGAAGAATTTGAAAAACAATTTTATCAGAAAAAAGGTTTAGCTTATTTATTGAGGATTGAAGGTAAAATGCGAAATGGAAGAGTTAGTCAAAACTTTGATGAATTTTTAAGGTATTTTATGACTTGGACCAATTTCAGCATTGCCATTAAATATTATAGCTTCAGTCGATTAAAAAAGCAACTCTAAATTATTGTATGTATTTAAAACTTTTGTATTATTTCAAGCTCTTTAAAATAACATATCTTAAAATTCTTTTTTAATCTGATGATTTATTCGATGAATCTAAACTCGTTTCTCTTCTTTTGCATCGATAAATAATTTTTCGATTACCTGAAAATAGTGGAACAGGATTGTAAATTTGTAAAAAGAGTTAATGTTTCTGTCCTTTTGTAAAAACGTCAACTCTTCGGTTTTAAACAATTGTTTTTATAATCAATAATCAAAAAAATCATCATTAAAGAATTGCTGCAACTGTATCTGTTACTTTACACTCATATATGAAGTTACAATGCTCATGTACATAATTTTTCTTGAATTTTTACTGTAAATTATTTTTCATAAACTTAGTCTATAGTTATCACAAAGAAGACTGTTTAGCGAAGTCAAAATATAGAAGAAACTTCTCGCGATATACGTGGATTGTTATCTGTGTATCTGTGTACCTTTTACGTATATAAACTAGAAAAAACAGTATACGGACATACCAAGAAATTAAAAATCTGATTAGTAAAAAGTTCGATAAACATTTCACTCCTATTGAACTCATCTAAGCAAACTAAAATTTTAATTTAACTACACATATTCGTGTATCATTTTCATATTTATCTGGTTTCAGTAAGCTAAGTCTAGAAAGGATTCTGTAAATTATAATTGAAGAATATTTCAATTAAAAGCTTCCTTTATAGTCATAGGTGCATGAAAAGAAAAGACCAATTACCTTAAAAAAACATTGTTAATTTATTGTTATACGGTGAAGGGAACTGCAGGTGCATGGGTTCAATATACGAATATATATAAGTATGTGTGTGAACACACAAACATGTGCGCATAAATGTAAGGTGTGTAGTCACGTTAAAAAATCCTCAATCATATTTTGACACAACTGAAATTATATGAACTATGTTGTGTAAATGAAACAAGAACAGAATCAATTTCCCTGGATTTTAGTGATAAATCACGAGTGTCGTAAAAAAAAAAACTTGTTTTTTTTTTGAGTGTTCTTTATTATGAAAAAATTTCAAAATGGGGGAAACTACTATATACTACTACTAAATTTTGATAAATTTACAGATAGTTATTTTCCATTGTATGTTAACCATCACTTTTTTCGATTTAAAATATGTTTTAAATTCCAAGATGATCCAATAATAACTCAATGTTGTCCAATTTAAAATTCGCTTTATCTCCATTTTGAATTTTATACAATAGGGAACACTCTCATATATTGTATATATATATATATATATATACACACAAACACAGAGAAGAGACATAGACTCATTTATATTATCCTGATTCCGGTATTACAAACGGTTAATATTGCAAAAATCTGTAATAAAAATATTTCCTTTTTTTGTGAATATTGTAAATTATATCATTAAATTTGTTACATAGATCGATTGTTCTAATTCTAATGAATTTATCAATTTGCGACTTTAAGAGTGTTGAATGAGTGAACTAGTATATAAATTAGTAGTAGAATGAATTATACATATACATGTAAGAACAAAAGATAAAATAATGTGCAAGTTTCAATGCAACGCGCAAAATGAAAAAGAAGGAACAACGTGTCTATGTGAAAAGAAAGAATATTTGCGATTTATTTCACATTTTTATAAATCTTGCCAAAATATCCAAGCTGCCAAATGTATTCAAGAAGCAGACAAAATGCTTCTGGGGTTCCATATGTTCTACGAAATATGACCAACTATTGTAAATATTTATTAATTGAACGAAAAAACACTTTTAGTACTTAAAAATTTCTAATTGTTCTTTATTTTTGGCAAGTAATAAAAATGATTAAAAAATCTTATAAATATATCCTATCCTGTACACCACGAAGTGTAAATTTTAATTTTAAATTCAGTTTTCAAACAATTTTCTTGAGTTATGATATATTTAACAAAATTTTGAGTAAAAATGAATTAATACTCTTGGGTGTACTGTACATTCAAATTGTAAAATACTCAATGTGAAGGATATTTTTAGCAAAGAAACTATTAATAAAAATAAGTTTCTTTAATTTTTGATTAATAAAGTCAAAAATATCAGATAAGAAAATTGTTAAAAACTAAAATGGATTACTTTTCAAAGAAAAACACTTTAATTGGGATCTTATTTAACATACATTTCACAATGTCAAGATTATGTTCTTTAAATAACCACTTGTGTAAATGACGATGACATGAAAGTAAACGTTTGCAATAGTTTTCAAAGCATTTTATAGTCGAATACATTGCAGAGTGTGCTTCTGAAATGTGTAAAATAAATTTCGCCGAAAAATCACCTCGAGGATTCCCTAAATACTTTGTCTATATTAAAATAAACTTGAAATAAGTAATTGTTTGAACTTCAGAGTCAGTGATTGCAAAATTCCACTTTCCCTTATTCTATAAAAGTTAACTTAACAAAATTTAAGTCTCAAAAAATTATTTATTATGTTACATATATATTTTATCAGAAGAAAACACTACTTTCAATCAGTATACCTTTTTATCAGTTTGAATTGAATTCGCAATTACAGTCCGTAGTACGTCAGCGGATGTCGCCTCACTGCTTCATGAGAGCATAAAAAAGCTGCGCGAAAAAGGTTGGTGAAAGAAATTCGGTGTACAAATGAGCCATCTTTCTCCCTCGATTAACGATCCACGAACACTTCCCACTTTTTCTCTAATCATTAAAGCTTCAGAAATGAATGTCGACTGTGCACTTTTCTCCAGTCTAAAGATTTTAATCCAAATATCAAATCAGTGGAATCTTCCTATACCATTTCTTGCTCTTTTGAAAATTCTTTCGTCCAATTTATAAAATTAATTTTAATATTAAAAAATATTTTGAAATCTATTATCTCTTCATTAAAAATGATAAATATTTAATTTAATATTTTAACTAGTGTAGCCTCTCAAGTGGGTACACTAGATATTAAGATCTACTGATTACCCTTAATTTATTTTCTTGAAGTGCAGAAAGACTTAAATTGATGAATTGGCTCATAATCTACAAAGTTAAATGGTTTCAATTAAACTTTGCTAGATAGCCATCATATTTTTCACATATTTTTTTTCACCCTGAACGATTAATCACTTAAAGCGGGTGTTAAATGGGTCATCTTAGAATATAATCCCCTAGTTTATCATCCTTTCTTTCATAGCTGGGTGATTGTTGAAGAAAATATTTTGCTAATAGCTTTCTCTCTACTCAAAAGAAAATGATTTATTTTAAGGAAGATCTTGTATTTTTTTTAAAAGTGTATTTAAGTATTTAAATATTTAAGTTTTATTTTTAAAAATGTGATTTCTATAAATTTAATAGAAAAGTATTACGTAAAATCGTTTAAAGCATTCGTAAATCACGTACGTATAGTATAATGTAAGATTTTTAATTGTTTCAAAATTTGTTCATAAAGCAATTTCAAAAGTTTATTTGGAAAATAGTACTGAATCCTGTACAGAAAATTGTCGAAGGAACCTGTACCGATTTTTTGATTTTCAATTTCCTGTACATGATACTTCAAAGAACATTGTATGGAGACTTATACATAAATTTTCGGCTGGGATAGACTGCTATACATATATAAATCATATTCATTAAATAGAATCAATAAAATATACGCAATGTTATGCATATAATTATGGTTTAATAGAATTTATATTCAAAATTAAGTTTCTGATATTTCTATTGCTGGAATAAAAGAACTTGATGTAATGGTTTACCTACAGGAGGTGAACTACCTAAAGTCGATAAACTGGTGAACATAAAATAACATTTAAACCATCTACCATATGAGATGATAACTAATTAGTTGGTCTGTATTTCAAACTTCTTCGCACACTTAGTTATTTTTTTATTCATTCAGTTTAAACTTAAAAAAAAAGATCAACCATTAACTAAATGAAGGACACTATCTCTAGTAATACCATATTCTTTCAGTGTAGTTTGTAGACGATCCAATCTTTTTGATTCATATCTGCAAAATTAAAATCAGATATCAGAATATTTTTGAAAAATTAATTGATTGGTAAAACTTTTGAGTTTGTCTTCTTTAGACCCTATACAAAAATTGTCATGTATTAATAAAAAATATGTGAAAAAAGGAATATTACCCATTGGTAACAATGTGATACTTTTTCAAGCTGGAACGAGTTTTCATTATGGTTTTGTCTAAAATATGATAAAGTCTAGCAATTGTGTCATCAGCAGATATATGTATAAGGTAGATTGTTCCTCCATTTAAAGATCTAACTTTCAAACGAAGTTCCTTGCTGCCGCGAGATGGTTCATTTATTTGGAGAAGAGATGGTAGCTAATAAGAAAATATTAAAGGCAATTAATCCTTTTTTTAAACAACTTTGTTTCAATCAAAATAGCTATTTGTGTTACAAGTGCGGAAAGTTGAACATTCCACACGAGTAGAATGTTCATCTTCCAGCACATGTCACACACAATATTTTTTGCAAAAGATGCATGAAAAAAGCCACATTCCGTGTCCCGTGTCCATAAAGCGTAAGGAAAATTCCTCAGTTGAGTTGTCCGGCTATGCCGCGTGATAGCGCCACATGCCGTGTGAATATTAATTCCCAACTAACTCACAAGCGCTCGTAAATGATTCAGTACGGGAATGTTACATTCCCGCACGCTATTCTCAGAGCAGAGGAATCTGGAATTTTCCGCACGCTTTATGGACACGGAATGTGGCCATTTTCATGCATGTGTTGCAAAAAAAAATTATCATTATATGAACATATGAACAACATCGAATTATTTTTTTATTCGTACCCCATTTTCGCTATTAATCACAACAGATTTCGTAACACGAGGTATGCGAACCGCTGAAGTTGTTGCACAATTTTGCCGTTTTAAGGAACTAATAGTATTAATAACAGGTTTTTTTTCAGTTTTAGGCAACTGATAACCTGAAAAACGTTTCTCTGTGGAAGGAAGATCAGCAGATCTCGAACGAAATTTAGAACCCCTGTTAAAAGTAAAAAAAATTTTCAGATGCAAAATACCTGATAACTAAATATCTTGCTTATAGACATTGACATATACCTTGGAGAACGATTAGTAGATAATCGTTCACTGTAACATGAATCTCTTTTTTCATCACATTTCAAATAAGAATCATCTCTCACTGAAATCTGACACTCGGTATTCTTAGTCGCAATTTCTCGAACCTATATCATCGTTTGATATGATAATGAATAATAAACTTTTGCAATATATGTAATTACAATCTCTTTTCTCAATTGTTACCTTAGATTTTCGACTACTAAGAGCGAGTTCAGCATTAATATGCGACTGAAGGTGAGTATCTGAACAATTATTATTATGCGAAGCCAATATTTTACATCGCAAATTTGTCAAATCAAACGACGTGAAAGAATCCGTTTTTCTTCTCGTTTTCAAATACCTGCGCTAACCAAGATTAGAAAAGTGTTCCTTTCTTTTTATAGTACATTCCCTTTCCCAAGCTCCCCACCCTCCCTTAATGGAAAACAAGTATCAAATTTAAAAGACTGTATTTGATAAAATTGCGATTTTCGATAAAACCTAAACCTTACCCACGATGACTAGAAAAATCTCGTGAACCAGATTGAAAATTGCAGTCTCTACTCGTATTCATAGGACTCTGTAGGGTTGATCCGGGCCAAGAATTCGCTGATTTATTGACTGATGTCCATGATTTAAAATGGGAGGAAGCTTGCTTTCCTAATCGATAGCCATGCCCTGGGAAATCACCTGCATCCTTCACGTAAGTTTCCTTCCTGTGATCTTCGACCTGACGTTGATCAGAATTGAGTTCAAGTCAGACACTGTGTGTCAGGATCGTTGCAAGTAGTCACCTTCAAAGGTACCCCATTTGGATAATTGTTTTGAAACTCTGAAGGAAAATACCCATCTAGGATATCACGAATAAAGCATTTCGTCAGTGGATCGCTGTAGGAACGTAATCGTCCTCCTTCAACTATCAATCCATTTTTGTAGAACTTTAGATTCATGCATTTTGGCATCTTATAATCATGAAAGAAATTAGTTCAAAATC
Source organism: Synergus gifuensis (assembly GCA_904066015.1). Taxonomy (NCBI): domain Eukaryota; kingdom Metazoa; phylum Arthropoda; class Insecta; order Hymenoptera; family Cynipidae; genus Synergus; species Synergus gifuensis. Next base: position 3,838,400 of record CAJFCO010000086.1, read on the forward strand.
TAAAAAAATTGTGTAAATGTAGGGCACGTGATAATTATATACCACATGCCCTGAATACTCTTTATATCTGAAACAAGTCAAAAAGTTATTGGACGTTTCGACAAAGAACTTAAATTCTCGATTTCTCGAGAAATATTCTTTGATAGAACTCTATACGAGAAATTTCATAGTATAAATATAATAAAATGTTATAATGTTAATTATTTACTTTAAACATTGCACCTGCACCATCTTGACTGTGTTGTACCTGAACTTCATCTTTACCTGCTGCAAGATTGAGATCCTCAATATTTGTTTGCAGTTGACTGTAACAACCATCTATGTAATCTCTATATTTTCAGAGAAAAGTAATGAAAATAAGCTTTAAGATAATTGTTTTATAAATTAAAATAAGATTCAATAAAAAAGTATTCAATTACTTTGAGAATGACTCGGAAAGATTAGATTTGCTGTTTGAGCCCCCAACCCATACCAAACCATAATCAGCGAGAAATTTCTGTAACGTAGTATTTTATTCGTTTTTTATAATCTTTCCATTTCCTTTCTTTAACAATTGTCATACCTCCATTTCGGAAATCCTATTCTCCAATGTACGGCATTTTTTACAAAGATAATCTGATTTTGCTATTTGATTTCGAAGTTCTTCTTCTTCCTTCTTATGATTCGATTCCTGAATTTTGTTTTTAGTCTGTAAATCTTTATTCTATAAATAAAAAGCAAATCAAAGTACATTAAGATTTTTAAGTTTCTAGTAAATTATAATATTTTCTCATCTTGATATTTATAAGTTCAACTTGTACCTTACGTTTTAATGCCCCAATTTCTTGGTCCTTCAATTTTAAACGCTCTTCTGATTTTAAAAAGATCGATTGCATTTTCTGAATCTGATTAGTTGCGAGGTATAATTGTCTTGTTAGCATACCAATCAATTCAGTTTCTACAAATAATAATTAATGAAATTATGCAAAAAGAAAAAAAAATGATTGATCATAAATGATTGATCATTCTTAATAATTTCTCGTGATGTCATTTTGAAAAAAGATCTCATTTTCTGATACATAGTATGAATAATAAAATTTGATGAACAACTTTAACGACTCTTTATTAATTCAGATTTAATTTAATTAAAAAATTAAATTAAACAAATATTTAATACCTTCTTCAGTGTTTATTTTAGCTTGTGAAATAAAAGTTTTGGACGGATGTTGACTAAGATTTCCGAGGTTTACATACGTACTGGGACTCTATAAAATATATCAAAATAGTTTATACGAAAAATACTCTTTATTGAGTTCAATAATATCACACTTTTTTAAGAAAAAACTTTTTAAAAAAACGAACCTCTTGATCAAAGTTTAATAATGTGTTAATATTCATCAAAGTCTCATTAAAGTTTGTCTTTGTCTCTTGTGAGAATTTAGACTTGGGTTCTTCAGGCAATCTTTCTAATCTTAGGAAACTAGAAGCAGCTGAGGATTCTTTCATTACCCTAAAATAACATTAATAAATAAAATATGAAATTATTATAGGTTAAATAATTTTTAATGTAGTCGAAGGATATATCAGAGAGAAATGAGAAATATTATAATTATAATTTTAAAATATTGCAATTAAGTAAATAATAGTAATATAAAATACTTGTCAACATAGTTCGCAGAAGATTTTGGTGGTTGTTTTGATATTTTTTTTCTTGGTAACGTTGATGCATTCTTATTACTCATTTTGACGATAAAGTTATTTATCAATGTGTTTGAAAACATTTACATTCAACAATTTTTCTTTATTATTTCCAAAAAGTAAAGTACCGAGAATGTTTGCGAACCAAAAGTGACAAAAAATCGAAAGGATGTGTCGTCAAGGACAAAATAAAAGATAATTATTACTTTTTCAAGGTTATAATAAAAAAAACTTTGATGTTATAACTCTCGATACAAATCTATGCAAACTTCATGAGGAATGACTAAATTAAATTCAAAAGCCTCAATTTTTAAACCAATATCTGCAATCTGAAAACGCTTTCGATTTATAACTTATTTATATAAAAACCTTGAATTTTAAGCGTTTTTAATTAAAAATTGTACCATCTTGAATATCAAACTCCTTATACCTATTAGTTAGAAGTAGATCTTCAGGGTTTTTGACTTTATCTGGCTTAATATGTTCAATGATCGATGTGATTATAAAAATACAAGGAGAAAACTGGATATTAAACCGTAATATCTAGCTATTTAATTATGGGACGACTATCTAGATATTTAGATGTAATATCTTGATATTAAAACTTAATATCCAGATATTAAAATATTGGATGTTAGAATATTTGGATTATATATTTTAATATCTGGATATTAAGTTTTAATATCAAGATATTATATCTAAATATCTAGATAGTCATCCCATAGTTAAATAGATAGATATTACGGTTTAATATCCAGTTTTCTCCGTGTATGTAATAAAGGTAGTTCTGTCCTACTTTGTCGACTTTTTTTAAACCCCCATTGTCCTACTTTTCGAAAATTAGTTTTTTGCACCCTAGTTTTTAACACCCTAGCAATGATAATGGCACAGAATGTTTTATTTTTAATTTTGAGAAATTAAATATATTTTTTTTAAGTATCACGTCGAAAAGTGATTATTTGAAATCTGCCGCCAGTGTTAATTCCTAATACGCAGAATCAAGGAAGATAAAACCTCAGCACCCTCATTGATCGCTGAAGTATGAGTAGATATCTTGGTTCTGTAGGTCACGTGACGTATGACGTGCACACACAGTAGTAACGCGACGGGCAGAGTCAGACAGATCGAGATGGATCGAGGCCGTATCCATACCGACATTTTATATTCGTAAACTGTAATCTCCAATGACAACATTAATACGTTCTCTAAACTTGAAATCTCTCTTCAAATACCTTATTATTCATATCAACTAGTCAGTGAATGAATTTCTGTTAATGATTTTTAACGTGCAAGTTATGGAACTTTAGTGCTTGTTGCCGGTGTAGCACGTGCAACGAACCGAAGAAACAATGTCAAAAAAGATGGAGACGGACGCATTAGTAAAAATTGTTACTAAGCATAAAGACGTATCAAAGGTAAAATAAACAATGAATAATTGAAAGAACTTCTATGATGGTTTTACTCGCAGCATTCAGCTTTCTTAAGTTGTGTCCAGTCAATGCAATTGTTACATTTTGTTACATTACATTTATCTTTTCATTTTTTCGTCTGCTTTGTTATGTCAATGATTGCACCCTTCAAAATTCACAATCTATAACTGATATACATTCCGGCGCATGCATTATTATCTATTATAATTATATACTAAAATCACATAATGGAGAAAACAGGAAAACGTACATGAACTTTGGACTTTACACAATTTTGTACAAAAAAAGATATCTATAGAAAATGTGGAATATATATTTTATATTGAGATTCAAAATTCAATATGAAATCTTTACTAAAGATATATATTTCTCTTTTATATTATAAGCGTATATTTTCAATATAAACATAAAAAAGAACAAGTCATGCGATATTGCAATTAATGTAATTATATATGTACATTTGTGCAATGCTTCTTTTAATACTGTATGAACACGTAATGAATATTGCACTCTGAAGAAATATTTTCGTTTGTCACGAATGTGAGTATGTGTTTTGAGAAACATAACTGGTGTATTATTATATAAAGTAAAATTCATAGAAAGGGTGTGACGGATATATATAATTACATACTAGCCTATATATATGTATATAGATATCATATATAATACACTAGTACATTTACCATAACGTGCTAAAATAATCCCCATTGAATGCCTTATTTTAATTCCATTCATATGCTAAATTTATCAATTTATATCTATACACATAGTGAAATGCATTGCATGTCGATTGCACCATTGTACATATGCACAGTGCACACAGAAAGCAGAACGCAAGGTCAAGGTTTTCCTTCTTACGATTGGCACTTCCTTCAATCGAAATTGAGGTATTAATTGTTATAAAACATAAAAATGATTTTATACCAGAACTCGAAGATTCATTTTTTATTATGTCACCAAAGCCTATAATTTAAGAAATTATGTAACTACTTCTCTTATACTCATTTTTGTTTCTCGGATATTTAATTCCATATGATAATATCTAATGTTAACTAATGTTTCAATTTATATTTAAATTAAATTATTTGGTCCAATGAATTCAATTGGTATTATTATACCAATTATATTATAAATATATTACAACACTGCAATATTAAAAACTCTAAATTAAACTAAACTATTAAATATTAAAATTGTTCTTGCTTGGAAGAACAAGCTTTTGTTTAATATAACACATGTATTTCAAATAATGAAAGTGTATTTTGGAGTCCAGTTTTTTAAATCAACCACTTTAATAGAATCAGAAGGTCTTGTAAGAATGCTAATGAAGCACAAACACAGTTTGATCATTGTTCCGAATGATTTTTTGTTGGACAACGAACCAGTATCACGCGCCTTGTCACGTGCTAAATTGACCACTTTAATTTTATTTGACGGAACAAATTATTATACTGAGACTACTGGCTTTATTAGATTATCACATGACTCAATGAATCTATTATCAGAATGATAGAAAAATTTGTTTAAATCTACTAAAGTACAGTAAATATTTGTTAATAATTATAAACAAATACATATGTTTTTTTAAACATTAAAGAACATCCGTCTGATATGGACCTTTTTTTTATGAATGATGTGACATCAAGTTACAACGGGGATACAGCTGAGCAGATTTCCATACGAGATTCGTTAATGCGATAATGCAATCATAAAAATGGTCTGGTGGGGTTGATTAAAAGATAGACACCGCTGTCAAAGAATGTTTAATTCGAACAACTCCGTGAATCTTCATTTAGTTCGAAATCGTCCGTTGCTGTTGCACGTTTCATGAGTGTCTCTCTTGTAAAGATATAGTGTCATTTAAAATTCCTTTAAAGTAAATAATGACGCATTTGTTTTCATTTTCAATATAAAAATGATAGTGGATCTATGCAAAAAGAAGACATGGGAATGCGCACGCGGCTATAAGGAATGTGAAATCGCACACCACAATTACGTATAATAGGTAAGAAAATACCGGTCAAGTTACTTCAAAAATAACTGCAACTTCGTAGTTATAGAAAATAAATTTTTATTAAAATATATCAATATTTACATGAAAAATATACTGAAAATAAAGTTGCATAAAAATTGCTATGAATTTAAAACTATTCTAAAATTATTCGTATGTAAATACATTTTTTATTGTCATTGAGCCTTAATAATGATCATAATTGTTTTAACTGTTTTAACTGATTTTTTAAGTCAGACTTTGTCAAGCATTGTGTGCTTTCTCTAAAAATACAAAATAAATTATTTATGATAAATTAAAAAATTCTATAATGCTATACAGGTTTTACTCTTAATTATTGACATACGCGGATTTCCAAGCCTTCATTTATTTATAAATGGAATGGAACTAAGTGCCACCAAGCATGCACCAATGTTGCCACGTGTTCGTTTTATCAAACACAGCTATTGTTTTAATTATCATGTACTTCCTTCTATACCTTGATATGCGTTACATATTTCCTGTTAAAAATTTTTCAACGATTGAAGGTCTCATTAAGAAATGTGAACATGTAGTAAATACTTCATATCAACTTGAATACCATTTTTCTTTGAACATCAAAACACTTTTACGTTCTATATCTTTTCATTATTAATTAAGTGAAAAGTGTGTCTTTAATGGAATTGAATCAATAAAATTTAGTCATTTTTACTGTGCATAAACACAACGTGCATGTTAATCAATATTATCGATTGAACATAGCAGAAAGGCTAAAGTCCGTGTTATCAGAATGTGGTATACACCATAAGTTGCACTTTTCTTTAGTTATTGTTTCATAATCTAATTCAATGCTTGTTTCAATGCTAATCGAGCTAATAGTTCAAACTTAAGCTAAATAAGCGATAATTTCATATTCTCTCTTACACTCGTCATTTCTTGAAGTTATAATCAATTCTTATAGTCATGACTTTCTGCGACCCCCAGACAAAGTGACACGATTAATACGAAACTCTTTAATCATTCATTTGAATACTAAAAACGTAACTCTCACTTTTATCATTAAATGCATGTCAAGGAATGATAAAGTCACTTATATGTAAATAACAATAACTATACATGATTTAGGATAAGGGGAGACATTTAAGATGGATTTAATTTTCAATTCTATGCGAAGCTTCTGAATTAAACATTCTTCTGCCCCTTTTAAGATCATTCCAGAGTTCCCCTATTTTAACCAGGAATTTCTATACCGCTTTTATGATCTTCGTGTTGGAATTTTCCATTAGTACTTATGAATTGAGTTACTGACAAACCACATACTTAGCTCTTCAATCGATAAAAAAGTTCTTATTAAATCATGTTTGATAATGAATGGCAGAATGGAGAAATATCTACTATAATATTTTTGGGGTTCAGGGATCTTTAAGAAAGTAGCATTTTAAAATTTTTTAATGTGTACTTTCTCTTTTAAAGTAAGAATATATTAGATATCAGACATTCTTTCATTCTTTCAATTTTATCGAGTTGTAAATTCTTAAAATGGAGAATAAAGTTTCAAGAAAGAAAATAAAGTTTCATTATGAACAAAAAATAATATGTTATGAGAAATTTATGGAAGTAATGTGCCAATTTTACAAATTTCAACGTGATTTTGCAGAAAATGGTAAGAACCAAACTCAAGGCAACTTGCTTAATTGTCGCAATTATTTACAAATGAGTGAATGGCTGTTATATAAAGTAAAATACAGACATTCGACTAAGGTTTGAATACATTATTGTTGCACGTTATTGCGATTCATCTGTCAGTTATAATATTCCGAGAATCAAGATAATGCGGCCAACGTCAAGTTTTTAAAAATGCATATTTAGTTCACAAACTATAGGTGATTACACACACTTAATGATCATCACTTAAATACATGTACACTATAATACGAAGTTATTAATATTCACTTTGTATAAGACTTAATTTAAATTCAGATGAAATATGAAACTGACAATATAAATTCTAGTCATGATTAATCGTGTTGAGATTTACATAAGATTAAGAAATCTGCGTCTCAATAAAGGATCAAAAATATCTAAAATTTAATTCTGTACCAAAATATATCCTGAAATATTCTCAAATATCCCATTATATTTCAGAACATACGCATTCATCTACATAATCTAATATATTTTAGAAGAAACTAATTCCTTGTGTTGTATTTTTTTCTATTTTTTCTGTTTTCAGAATCCAAGGTGATCTTCGTTGCGCAGCACCATACACAATTTCTGCCGAGAAGTATCATCAAAATCAGTAGGCGAAATGGAAGAATCTCAAAGGTAGAATTTTACGTAACATCTGTGTACCTTGAAATGGTATAACATATTTACAAACTGATAAAATTTTTCGCACACATTCATACTGATAATTATTCAAATTTTCTACTTTTATCATACAAATGTATTTTTTATATTCTTTAGTTGACACATTTATTCTTTCTAGTTACGAAGATCCTGACATACATGAACAACCACCAAAGCATATGTTTCGAAAACTAATCGGTAAGAAATAAAAAAGATGGTCCAAAGTAGCTTAAAAAAAATTTTAGATTTATCTTCTAAACGTTTCTTCTTTAATTTCTGCATAATAGACATGGTACCAGCGCGAGTGGTTCTTTATTTTCTCTCATTTTCTGGATTCCTCGTCTCTTTCATGATGAGAATGGATATAAATCTCACGATGGTAGATATGGTAAAAGACACAGGCACCAATGATAGCAGAACAACATCGAGTCATTGTTACGTATCCACTAATTTATCTTATACCTCGATGGACAATATTACAAGCGATAAAAATAAGGTATGTTCTATAGGTTTCAGCAAATCCAAAAACAGTTTCAGGAGACACCCTATATTGCAAAAAAATGCCATTTTAATTTGCTTATCAATATTTTTTATACTACGTAATATATTTTATTGTGCTTTATCTAAATAGGAAGGAGAATTTGATTGGAGTCCAACAATCCAGTCAACCATTATAAGTTCTTTTTATTGGTGCTACATTCTTTCACAAGTAATTGGTGGAGTCCTTACACAATACTTTGGCACAAAAACCGTTTTTGGTGGCTCTCAATTACTTACAGCGATTTGCAGTTTACTAATTCCTAGTGCAGCAGAACTTCACTACGGAGCTATGATAGCTCTGCGAAGTATACAAGGTGTTGCAAGTGTAAGTACGAAAGCTTTCAATTAAAGTTGACTGAGCGGCAGCGTAACTTCAATTTTGTCAATTATTTTATGTGAAAATAATTCATTTTTAAAATAGTTCATTTTCAATTTGGCTCTCATCCACATTTCACTGCAGAGTTACAGATATTGTTGAGTATAGGCCAAGGGTGAAATTCGGTCTGGGATCGATATTTGCAAAATGAAGCCAAGAAAGTTAAATTGAAATGTAATACTTTCTTTAATTTCCAACTTTTCGTAAAACAGAATATAAAACATTTTATATAAATTGCAGAGTTGGGGAAAAATTGAAAAAAAAAAAAACAAAGTTAGGGTTCCTGCCAGTCTCTTAAAGCTACATTCTGTAAACTCCTATTTTATAAAAAATACATTTACAGGGACTAACATGGCCGGCCATGTATGCTATTGTTGGACACTGGATACCACCCGTAGAACGTTCTCGCTTCATGTCTTCCTTTCAAGGTAATATTAAACTGAATGATACAACAATAAAACGATGATGATATTTAACGCTCTTTGTGTGTTACAGTGAAACTTCAATACACTCATATGTTCAATCAATTAAAATTTTGAATGGAAACATGTAATATCAAATTGCAGCAGGTGCACACTTATAAATGTGCTATACAGATTTTTTTCAGATAAACACGCTAATACTCGTTCGCTTTTACTAATGACGCACTTTTTTCAGTCTGCGAAAGAATGTTTTTCGTGACCTCTTCTTATTTTGCAGTCAAAATTTAAATCTAGATCCAGACATCGCGAGTATACATTGATATTTTCTTGATTGACATTGACATTGGCTTTTATTCATTCAGATCCACGAGGTTGAATTTGCCGGATCGAGGGGTATACTCATCAGCAACCGCTCAACAGCATGAGAATGGCAGAGTATACTTCCAGCTGGTAGAATTAGCCGAGGTCCACATTTCTGCTACAGACTAGACATCGTTATTATCATTTTTTAAGTTAATAGAATTTCTTCAACTACATCTTTATTTATTTACAAAATGACTCATTGATTCTTGTTTCCAGTTGCTTTTTCTATTTTTCTATTTTTCTTCCTTCAAATAGTGAACATTTCATACTAGTAGCAAGCCGTATAGCTTGGGCTAAATATACAAATAATTTTTCATTTATTAAATTACATATCAACCACAATTTTCAATCCCCTTTGCCCACCTCCTTTTTCCAAGTCCCTTTTCAAACTATTTAGACTCGACCTAATATGAATTGTTCGCTTCTACCTCTCAGATTTGCAACATAAATGAACATTAAATAATAAAATGAAGGGGGAGTATTCATTTTTCTTTTACTCTATTTAAATATTTTTTATGCTTTTACTTTGAACATCAAATAATATAAATTTTATACTTTCTGTAATCTGTAGATATAAAACCAGACTTTATTTTACTATTTTTATTAAAATTGAATATTTTGATTATAAAATTACTAAATTCAGGCATTGACCAAATTTTGAAAAACGGACTACACATAATTTTAGATAATTTTTGGAAAATTTAGTTACAAATATCCAAATTTTCAGTTACATGTATACAAATTATTGAATTTTCCAATACATTGTATCTGACAATTACATAACTGTTTTACAATTAAAAAAGAAAGTGAAGACAATGCCGTGTTAATTTATGAGAAAATATTCATATTTAAGGAAATGTAGAATAAAGTCTGCATAGGGTTCATATCAAAGTCGTATGTACATATATTATAAAGGGCTTATCATTTTGTCAGTTGCAGGTATAGAAGTTTCATTGTCCCACGATTTTCAGCTCCAACTCTTTAGACATCATTCTCTCATATTAAATATGCATTCGAATCGCTTTTCAGAATATTTGGGATTGTTCGAGAAACTATGCATCACAATTGACGAGTGGTATCAGCCTGGGACCATTCGTTCAACATCATGTTTCAGCTTCTACCGGGTCATGGGGTGAGCTACTCCTAACACCTAGATTATCCTTATTCAGGGTTCAGCATCGGCATTGGTTTGACCTATCCTCTGTGCGGATTTCTGATTGCACACTTTGGCTGGCGAACCGTCTTCTACACCACCGGAAGCATTGGTATCACTTGGTGTATCTTCTGGTACTTTCTTGCCTTTGACACACCCGCATCACATCCAAGGATATCGCAGCAGGAACTTCAGTATATTCAGGGAAGCGTCGGATCACAAGTCATTGGAGAAAGTCAGGTAAGTAAAAGATATCTTTTTTCTATCTCTTCCAAGTGCCGCATCTTGAAATATCTACATCAGAATCTATTATTAGAGCCATTATTTCATTTTTCAGGACTTGCCCGTTCCATGGAAATCCATATTCACCTCGTGGCCGGCTTGGTCTATCGGTCTTACAACGTTTGGGAGGATTTGGGTGCACTATGTCTTCATCATTTCCGGACCAATGTATATGAAAACCGTCCTAGGATTTAGCATACAAGCTGTGAGTTAAAGACATTAGAGCTGATAAAAGAAATTCTTGTCATGTTTTTACGTTTGGCATCCATTTCTTCTTTCCAGAACGGTATTTTAACTGGAGCCCCCTTCATCTGTAGCTACTTTAGTTCAGTCGTCTTCTGCTACATTGCAGATTTACTGGTTACAAGGCAAATAATGTCCTTAACCAATGTTCGCAAAATATTTACTGCTCTCTGTAAGTTCTTAAAAAATATATACATTATTAAGGGTATGTGATAATTACCATATTTTTCGCTAAAACTGATTTTAGTGAAAAATATTTATTAATGCGAATAATATAGTGCGGTAAAGTATCTCATGCCCTTAAGGATGTTGGGTTCAAGTTCAAATTACAAAAATCTATTTCTATTTCTATACTCAAAAAGTATTAAAATTAAATGTTTTTTCGCTCTATAGCCACACTTCTATTTAAAAATTGAGTACCACTACAAAGCGAAAAGATGTCTAGTTATAATATTTATAGAGTAAAATGAAGAAATCGAATTTTGAGATAAGGTGCTGAATCTAACACCCATAATATCATATATTACAAATACAATCCTATAATTTATATCAATGTTTCTACAGCACAAGTCGTTCCTGGAATCCTCGTCATTATAATTGGATACTTGGGATGCGATATTATCTTAGCTCTGGTAGTTTGGTTTATTGCTGTAACTTTAATAACAGCCTCTTATGCGGGTGCGATGGCTAATATTGTTGATATTGCACCAAACTTTGCAGGTAAATTTATATTATACTTAAATTATTCTTTTCAATTTTTTTGTTTTTCATTATTTTTCTATACCATACTTGTTTCAAATTTCAGGGCCAGTCCTTGCATTCGCACAAACAATTCACATGTCAGCCAGCTTTTTATCGCCAATAGCAACTGGTCAGATAATTCGTGAAAATGTAAGATATTTTGTTTAAACTTTGAAAAATGTCGAATTTTTAATCTCAGAAAAAGTAGTATAATCACTTTAATCTATATATTTTTTTATAGCACAATCTCGAAGACTGGAGGACTGTCTTTGCTGTCGCAGGAGTCGTGGCTTGTGGTACATATATTGTTTATCAAATTTTTGGAACAGGAGACATACAACCATGGAATTATCCTGACCAAAAGTATCCTCATTCGGTTCAAGAAGATTGGCAGCCGTTAAATGAATCGCCAAGCAAAAACGGAAAGATTACTTCCAGGCGATCAAGCCTTTCTGAATAAAAAAATACAGAATTAATTAATGTTACCAAACTTACTTTAAAGTTTAAACATATTGCATCCAGAATCGAACATTAGTAGGATATATTTTATAAATGATCAGCAACGATTTAGAAGACATTTTTTTAAAATCTCATTTATTTAGAATGACATTTTAGTGAATACTCTTCTCAAATTGATTATGTGAAAAGTTTCCATGGGTTAGAGACAATTTATATAAAATATATTGGATATTTTTTAAGGCGATTTAAATTTTAAACAGTCTGATTTTAAATTAATCTGAAGTTTGCTCACTATTATTTTTTTTGACGTAACATTCTCTATATAGATCAAAAAATTTATTTTATTTTATATAATTAAACTACTTCAACCACTTTACTATTACATTAATATCATGGAAATTTATCATAATCTCTTATCATTCCATGAACTTGTGAATTGTCTCTAAATGTAATAAGAGTGAAAGAATTTCATCAAAATGTCGCTAAATCAACAAAAGCAATTTTCATTGTTCAATTTTGCATTTAATAATTGTATAATTAAGCTGCTTTCGAGAATTTAATACTTACTGAGAGTTTCGCGTTACTCTAAATGATTATTTTACTGTAATTAGCGACGTTTTGAGACACGTTCTTTATTTATATTTTTAATGTAATCTCATGAAGACATCTGATTTTATATTATTAGTAGAATTTTATTATAAGAGATATATGTCAAACGAGAATTGTCGTCGTATATATTCTGTTTGACAACCATGAAATATTCATGTGCTATTATTTTTTCCAACATGTCTGCAACAATATCGTGTAGATATTACTACATTATATATGAAATTAATATATAAAAATATTTCAGCCAGAACTATTTTTTATTAAAATTTACATGGCAAGACTTAAGATTTGACGACTCTAATACATTACTTCAATGTTTAATTTAAGCTATCAGCAAACAAAATAATCTCTTCGAGATTGACGTTTTAAGATTTTACGATTGATGATTTAACATAATTACTCTTTTCAACTATTGAAATAATTTTAATTCACAAACATCGATTCTAATTCAGTTGAAATGAATGGTTAAGGAAAACTACTTATTTTTTAAATGAATGCAATATGTAAATGCTTTCACAATTCATTATTTTGTGTGTATAGTAATACTTGAACAAAAAGACAAATTGGAATTCCTGGTTTGAAGAGAACTATTGAGAAGAAATTAGTAACAAAATTATTAATAAAATTATTAAAATTCCAGCTATTTCAGTCGTGTTATGTCAATTTGTTAATAGTTAAGCCTGAAATATTTTCCCAATGATGCAATAGTACATTTTTACCATGTGTTTATTTTTCTATAACACGATTTATCGAAACTAAGAAAACATATAAAATCAGAAAAAGAATCTCGATATAAATGTAAAAGTAATACATAAATATTAAGAATTCTAGTCAGTACACAAATTTTAAAATCTCAATATCTTCATTCCTCATTCCTGTAGAATAATTTAAAATTCACTAGATTATTAATTTTTTATGATTTTAAAGAAAAAAAAACAAATTTTGTTCAAAGCTGACGAACATTTAAATCAAACTATTCAATAAAACAGCCTATAATGTTTTGGACCGACGTACCATTAAAGACATTAAAGTATTAACTGAGAATATTATAATTTATAATATTACTCAAAAATGCACTCGGTACTTATACATTTATATATATATATAAAATATTAGATTGTTTATAATAGATAATTATGATACACTAATTTGATCAGTGCCTTCCAAAACCTCAAAACCAGAATAAAAAAATCTATATTGAATCGGATTGTATCAAAAAATTAACAGATTACGAAAGTTTTTTAGAAGACCGATATTCTGTTGGAAATCTTACTAGTTACTTAGTAAAACGCACATATTCTTTAAAATAATCTTTTACTCTAAATAACTGCAAATTACTGAAATATTAGTAAAAACATTAGATATATGGGATACTTTATGTATGCGTAGGATAAATTATATGGTTATTTTATTTTATTTTAAGCACAAATGAAATTGTAGATTGATAAAATTCAATCTATAATACATATGCATTATGCATACTCTATCACAAAAATAGTTATCAGAACGCTCAGACTAAAGTCTATAAATGTAAATTGAGCGTAATAAGATATGGATTGGCATAAGATTTTTGTCTCGAATCTACTATTAGAATTTCTTGTGTTTATAAGTAAAAAAAAAATTTACTATGTATATGTATTCAACGTCATTTGTTGTAACCTTGGTATTCATTCTGCGTGATGTAAAGTTTATTATTTTTAATGCACAGTTGCTGATGTATTAAGTATTTTATGACTATTATAAAACAATCAAGCATTACGTAAAAAAATGTACTATATAAGATAAGTTATTTGAAAAATAAAAGTGTATAATTTTTGTAACAATAAGTCTTTTCATCTTTTACCTATTTTCTTTACCCTTTAAATTGAGGATTTTAAATACATATATATTGTAAATGCAATTAATATTAAAGATTAAATTATATTAAACACCGCTTTTGCATATAATATTTATTTGCATATTTATCATTAGTGATTATTTTTATTATTTTTTTTACAAAATTCACAAAGTGATGTTTATAAATTATATAAATACATAACAAAAACTCTATCTGTTGCGTGAACTTTACTCTGGTGAAAAGTTAAATTGATAATGTGTAACACATATTTATTCTTATCTTTTCCTCTACTAAAAGAAACAGATAGTACACTTTCTTGAATGTTCTTTAATGCAAAAATTTATTTTTAAAACTTCATATTTATTGCAAAATATTCATCAATAACTGTTGCGTATATATATAAAGAAACTGTTATGAACGGAGAAACAGTTGTGTATTAGCTTTGACATCGATAGCCACGACTTCGAGAATGAGGTAACGAACTATACTCTTCTAAAATAAATTAGATATATATAATATATTAAAATTTATTTTTCCAGGCTTTATTTATTTGCAACAATACTAGTTGTAACAATATTTGCATTCTCCGAAGTTTCGTCAAAAAAAAGATATCAAAAGTGAGTGTATATTATTCATATAATTTGCATTACTTAAGATAATATAAAGTAAAAAAATAAATCATTAAAATTAATATGTATTTACAAAAATACATTTTTATACAACGCGTTTTGATAAAATTTAATCAATTTTCTTAAACAGAGATCACTCTCCGGAAATTTTTGAGAACAAACATCGATCAAAACGACAGGAAGAAACATCAAAGGTTGTAACAAATATTGCTAATGAAAAGGACCTCCCGCAAACTGAAAATGAAGAAGCAGAAGGAAAGGTCGAAATTGAAAAGGAAAATCAACTGCAAGGGGATGTGAAAAAAGAGAAGAAAAATAAAGAAAATGAATCAAAAGATTCTTCTAGTTCGGAATCGAAAGAATCTGGTGAGAAGAAAGGAAAAACCCGAAGAAGTATTAGACAAAATGCTGATGTTTCGGACAGTAAAAGTGACGATTCAAAGGAAAACAAAAAACTTGTAGCTAGGTTAAATAGAATCAGAAGAAGTTTAAATATCATTGAGGAGGATAGCAAGTCCGATTCGAGTCAACATAAACAAGTAAAACGCCGAAGAAGAAGTTTAAACTTAAAGAAAAAATCCAACAAAAAGTGATTAGAGTTTTGGAGAAAAATGAATGCATGAAATTTAATATTATTCGTTGAAATTTTTAGTATATATCCTTAAAAATTTACAATGTATAATTACTGCATAAATAAATATTTATATTTATCTCATACATTTTCAGTAGCACACTTAATAAACAAATTAATCCAACTGGTTCATCAAATTTTCATTTAAGATATTTAACCATAATGAACTATTTATGTTTTTATACAAAAATAGAAAGAACACAACTCACTGAAACTTGCATTTTCACAAGCATTTTTGCAGTTTTTTTTACCACTCTATATTATTTCATCAGTTCTTCAATAGTTACTTACTGTCTAATATACTCAAATAAAATCACGGTCAATAGTTTGACCTAAAATAAAACAGAAATTATAAATTATTATTGAAATCCAGAGAATCCAGAGTATCTTTCAAATATATACGTACTTCCTTTCACTCCAACGAAATAGATAACCCAGCCTCTACCACCATTGTTTAAGCTGGTTCTATACGTCACAGAGATTTGATTACTTTCTCCATAATAATCAGCAGGAATATTCTAATGAAAACAAAATTTTCGTTTTAGAATACAAAAACAACAAAAAAGAAGTATCTATATTATAAATTATTAAGTCTTACACTTCCACAATATAATGTAGCAGATGATGATTCAGTCACTTCAAGATTATCTGTTGTACAAATTTCCTCAGAACCAATATCAAAATCTACAAACGTTAGAGCCACTTTGAAACCTACAGGAACGATGATTTTCCATGTACATTCACTAAAGTTTCTATAAGGACCAGGATACATTGGGGAAGCAAATCTGCCACCGAAATTGAATATCTTCCCTCCACATCCGCGACCTATTTGTGAAAAATAAATACTTATTAAAAACTTAAATATCTTCTCAACTCTGTAGTAATTTTCAGTATTTTTTCTATTATTATTTTGTAAGTAATTATAAGTACTTCCTATTTAGAGAATTTTTCACAAGTCTCTATCTCATAATCTTTTTTTAATTCCTTTAAAGAAATAATTATTTACCTTTGTCTGTAGTTACGTATGTAATGTCGTAACTACTACTTCTTCTGGATGAGGTTTGATAAGAATGTAAACTCAATTTATTACCAGTACTATAAACTGGATTTGGTACTTGATAACCACACATAGTACTCAGTAGGTGACCATTAAATCCCCCATCAAAAATCTAAATAAAAATCAAAAAATGGTTACCTATAGTAATACGAATATTTTTACTATATAATTATAGCACTATGTACTCACTTTTAATCCATTGTCTTTACAGTCTGAATGGTCAACTAATCTGAAGTAGTTAAAATACAAGGAAATTGTGTGATTAACTGGTGCAGTTATTGTCACCCAGCATTCTTCGAAACCCTGATGCACCAATCTTCCTTGCTCTCCAGTGCGATTACGATCACATACAGAAATTCCAAACTCTAATTTAAATCCTTTATTTCTGCGTTGATTCTGAACTCTTGATGTAAATTTAATCTCCACTTGTTCTCCGTAGCTAAAATTAAATAAACAAATTTGTAAACAGTTTAAAAATGAATCTACATAAATAAAGTATTTATATTCAATAGAGCTGTAATTCAGGGAATTTATATTGAAAACCCTATCTGGAATTAGCAACACTATTTGAATTTTGGTCTTTGCTCCTTAAATATTATCAGCCAAGGAAAATGAGTGACAAAAACAGTACCTGAAAAAATCATGAGGCATTTCACTTCCACAATATCTGTACGAAGACGAAGGTAGAAAACTTTGCTGAAACATTCAAGTAAAGAATTAAAAAATTTCAATAATTCTTCGATGTTTTACTTTTTGTCTCTGACCTTTAAATTAATTAAATTACGAAATATATTATTATTACCATTGTTATACTATATGGATGTTGCTTGGAGCCACTGACAATGTGATTTTCCCCATATCCTTCAGACAAAAAGTGTTTTTCCTATAATAAAAAGATACAAAATTGCATTTTTTTCTGTTATCTAAGTAAATTGAGATGTCTTATTTTATTATGTCAAAGATAACTTACATTAAGATCAGTGATCTCTAAATAGTCTTCACTGCATTCCGGTGTGTCTTTTAATTCGAAATCAATGAAACGAATATAATAAGCCCCACGATTATCGTCGCTGTTTATTACCCAGCGACATGTGAAATCCAGAGGATATGGACTAGGATAAGATGGAGATGTAATAACTTGAGCTGTTTCGGTAAAATGATGTTCAATTGGACCGCACAAAGCTGGAGAAAATTGAAAAATTGTTCGCTAAGAATTCAAATATGGGTAGAAATCTCAATATCTCTTGTAAGGTATAGAAATTTTACACATACAATCGATGGCTTCAATAGTTGCAGTTATTCCTCTTCCTTGAACTGTTCCGTCGGTATGAAGTCTAATCCATAGTGAATTCATGGAAGATTTTACAGGGGGAGGTTTGCTGGTACCACAATATTTACCAAGTAAATCTGCATACTGTGACTTTCCATCTCTTATCTAAAATTAAAAATTCAATTTATTATCTAATAAATAACGAGTCTATTTCTTTCTCTGTAAATTTGAAGTAATCAGGTCTTATAATTCAGATTTAAAAACTCCAAAAGGAAGAGATTTCATTGAATAAATAAAGAATTATATTTAGTACCTCTAAATAGTCGCCTGTACACGATTCTTCTAAATGAGTAGTATTACTAACAGTACGTTGTAAATCAATTGAGTTAATAGTAAATCGCAATTGCTTAGAGACTGATGTTATTGCAACCCAATGGCAATCTTGCATTGCATCGTAAAATTCAGATTTTTGTGTTCTAAATGATAATGAGTTCGTAATGTTAAGTACTCCTCCACATCCTTCAGCTTCACTATTTACAAATAATACCTGCAAATTCAGAAAGAGTACAATAATTGTTGCCTTAAAAAAGTATATGTGACTTAAAATAAAATATTTACAAGAACACAATAAAAGTAAATATTATTAATTTCTTGAGAAAATTCTAAATAATCCTTACCAAAGCTTTAAACCCTTCAAAATGGTTAGTCTCGTCGGACACAAAATTAACTGTCATTTCGTGACCTGTTGATTTAACAACTGGTAGTGATTGCGACAAGTTGCCACAATAACTTCCCAAACGATTTGAATAATCAATAAGAGGTCCTTCGTATATGTCCACAGAATCAAAGGAGCAACTGAAGAGAATAATTATGAATGCCATTTAATTTCCTTGCTAATTAAAGTAAAATCGCTCAAGTTATAGAAATTTAAAAATTTAGAACTTAACAGATGGAAGTATAACTTTTTGAAAATAAATTTTCCTAATTCTCAATTTTGAACAATGGATTTTTTATACCTTCTACTATATTCGAGCGAAAATTTTTCAAATCGAACGACTATTCTTTTAGTCGGTGGTGCTTTAATGACCCACGTGCAATTAATTCCGCCAAAGTAGATTTCACCCTTATTCAGGGAGCTGATCATCTGAGGCTCTTTAATTTCAGCACCACATTCTGGAATTTTTTACATTCAACATGCTTTAATTTTGTTATCTATCAAAAAATTTTAATTCAAAAATGGCATTATCAACTACCTACCATTCACGAAATACTTGAAATGGAAACCAGACATTTGCCGATAGGAGTCGGTTCTGAAAATAATTTGCATATTCGAGTGAGATTTCTGAATTGAGGGTAGCTCACTGCCACAAAAAACTGTTTCAGTTTTATCGTCACTGTAGTACGCATTTTCAGTCACTACAGTGACATTATCCCAGCGACAATCACGTTTTCCTTAAGAAAAAAAAATACAAAAATAAGCTCAAAACATAATTATTGATTTGTATTGTGAATTTAATTTAATTTTACCTTTGCTTCCTTGTTCAATTTGAAAATCAATAAAATCAACAATAATATCTTTTCCAGGTGCAACAAGCGTGTAATTGCAAAACTGATTTCGATCATAAGCATTAGGATAGTTGGGCGATTTTAAATGCTTAATCTGGCTAGTAACTTCATACACTCCCCCACAATCAAGACTCCAGAGAGCCCGAAATCCATCTGCCTCTATTGCTTCATTTGAATGGAATAAAACTTTCATTCGTTGAGAAGTTGACGAGAGTGGCTCTGGAGTATTGCGACCACAATACTTGGCAATTTCGGTCCACTCCTTATCTCCTTTTTCACCTTCATTCCAATTAAATATCTTTAAACAAATCAGATATTAGATTTAATTAGATGTTCTTAAATGTATGTGGGAACTTCAAATAAAATAACTTTTCTTCTGGAAAGTAAATTTTTTCATGGAAAGCAAATAATTTTACCTGTATATAGTCATTTTGACAATTCGTACTTGATTCAAGATTAAACCTATCCACAAATTCGAGACGAATATGGTAACCTGGTTCAGCAACAAGATTCCAAATACATTCGGAATTAGCAGGATACGAGGAAGGAAATCTGAAAATATAATTATACATATAATAATGATTGATTATCAAAATCCATTTTTTGATGATTCGCATCAGTAAAAAAAAAGAATTCTTATCTTACTTGGGAGAAGAGATTTCTTTTTTGGAACCACGATAAACACTGCCACATTGATTTCCAATTTGATCCAAAGTAAATTCGAAATCGTTTGGTGCAGCTTCCGCGTAATATTCAATCCAAAGATTATAGTTTGAACTTGTAATTTTTTGTGGTATTTTATTACCGCAAATTTTATCAAGCTGTGGTGAATAAGGCCCACCGTTTCTGCACAAAAATGATAAATTATTATGTATAAGCTAATGTAGTATTTATTCTACAATTAACTATATTTTCCTAGTCGGTTTTACCTAACAATAATGTAATTCTTTTCGCAACTTCCTAAATTTAGACTGTTAAAATTCATGTTTATAATTTCTCCCTTGTCTGGGAATTTGACTTCCCAGGCACAACTTATCGGATATGGTAGGTGTTTTGGTGCTTGAACTGTATGGAATGGACCTTGCAATAATCCACCACATGTTTGCCATTCGTAAGTTAAATTTAGACTCATAGGTATCCCATCAGTTGAATTTAGAACCTAAAATCAGGAACAGATAATTAGCAATAATAAAAAACAATTTATATATAATTTTTTAAATAAAATGCATAATTTGGGAAGTCACTGACTCACTAACCTTGACCATATTTAATGTGGATGGACTTCGCACAATCATAGGTTGAGCCATAAGATTTCCACAAATAGTAGCAACTACAGTGTCTGGATCTATAATACCATGAATTGAACTGATTTAAATTTTTGAAAAAATGGGTTTCAAGGTGTATACTGTGCAGTACTTTTTATTATTTATAAAAAATTAGAGAAAAAATAATACGAACTTGTGACTCTGACGTACTGCTTATAAAATATGCAGTTTCTAGTAGCTTGTCGGGATTCGCCTATAATTCCCGAAACCCTTAGACTCATTGTTAAACCTGTGTTATTCGCTGATTGAAGAAGCTCATCTGGAGGTTGAATTTTCCATAGACAGAAGTACGCTGATTCATTAAATGGTCTATATCTTGGAATCATGAGGGTGCCCTTGATTTCTCTTATTAATCCGCCACAAGCTAATTAAACAAAAATATTCATCA
The DNA here is from genome assembly GCA_904066015.1 of Synergus gifuensis. Classification (NCBI taxonomy): domain Eukaryota; kingdom Metazoa; phylum Arthropoda; class Insecta; order Hymenoptera; family Cynipidae; genus Synergus; species Synergus gifuensis. Next base: position 3,859,737 of record CAJFCO010000086.1, read on the forward strand.
CAGTATAAATAAGAACTATTTATGTATCATACTTTTACTCTCAAATAAATCAAAAAATTAGCTCACGAGCTGGAGCGACTGCTGTATATTTTGCCTTTAAACCTCGTAGGCCAATTTGAGCAAAGTGCGATACGACCATAAAGTTAGAAGAACTTGCTATACGAGTCGTGGGATCACCCGACTTTAGGAACTTTATTTTCGACATGTGGTACAAATCACTGAAGAACTAAAATGATAAAAAATATATTTAACATAATTCCTAATAACTGTATGTATTATATTATCTATTATATAATTTATTTATTACCTTCATTGGATATCTGTCATCAGATTCGAAATCTAAAATATCCACAACTACTTGAAAACCTTCAGGTACGCTAATTCTCCAAACACAATATCTGATAAAAAATAAATACAATAAAATAAGTAATACATATATAGTTTAATAGATAGTTTAGTTACAAAATATCTAAAAGCTTACCTTCTCAGATTTCCATTAGGATACCCTGTAGTTCTAAATTCACCACCCATACCTGTTAGAACACCACCACATTCTGCAAAAGAATAAATTCACCAGTTTCATTAACCCATTTGCCAGCGTTATTTTACCATTCATTTATTCTATACTTACTTTCAAAACTTATAGAGTAATTTAAACTAAATCCTCTGTACCAGGTAAATTCCTTATCATCGGTTAAAAATGAAATCACTGCTTCATTCGCAAACGTTTTTATCATGTCGGGTTTGCTCCACCCACAATATGTACCAATTTCAGTAGCTGTAAAATAAATTGATTTATCACTCATTCTTCCTTATAATTTCTGTGAAAATAAAGTGAATGTTAAATTAAAAAATTTAAATTACCAGTATTGTTATCGGGTAATTTTTCACTGACAACCAAATGATCGGTTTGTTCACAATTTCTCAAACTAGGCAAGTGAAGATCTTGAAATTGTATTACTAATGAATAACTAGGAGGTCCGATAATCCACCAATGACATTGCTGATTTTTTGGATAATTATTTGGATAATTTGGTGACCTTATTGTTCCACGTATGCCTCTCATTATTCCACCACACACAGCTAAAATCGTTTTTTTACAATATTAATATTAATAAACATTAAAAATGATCTCTAAGAAAATTAAAATTACCGTCAGTTGTTACAATCGCCTTAAATCCGTTCTTTTGATCTGCTACGTCCGAATAAAAACGCACATACAGTGCATTATCAGTTGAAGTCATAGTACTAGGAGCAAGATTTGAACAATATTTGCCCATAATTTTCGATGATTCTGTACCACCATCTCGAATTTCAACGTATTCTTTATCACAGCTCGGACTGTCAGTCAAATCGAACGTATCAACAAAGTGAATTGACAATCTTTTTCCTGCTGGTGCCATAAAAGTCCAAATACACTCACTATACGGTGGTGGGACATTTGGATAATTTGGTGTTGAGAAATCTTCTGAATCCATTTCACTGGTTAAAATGAATCTGCCCCCACAATCCATGCCAATTTCCCTACAATGGAGGGTAATCAAGTACAGAAATTCTTTTTGAAATCGCATAGCCAGACATTATTTCTCTTACCTGTAAGATATTTTAAAATCCACAGATGGATCTACCCAAACTGATTTAACATACAGATGATTTGCTGTAGTTTGTAAAGGAATTGGAAGATTATTACCGCAATATTTGCCTTCACCAAGGAGAGGAGAAGAAGCAGATCCTCCATTCTTTAACTAAAATATAAATGTCCCATTTCAAGTAGTGTACTTCTTTAGGATCTTATTAATTATATTGTAAGGCACCAACCATAAGGAAATTTCGATTGCAAATATTAGGATCCTTGTTCGTCAAATCCATTTTAATAAATTTGACTTCTATCGTCCTTCCAGGTCTAACAGTAACGTTCCATTCACACTCACGGAACGGTCTAAAGTAGTTCATTGGATTATCAAATTTGATGACTCCATTAGGCCCTTCCAACTGACCTCCGCACTCTGCATGAAATAATTAATCAAATAAAAATCAATATTATAATTTTACAACAACTTAATGTGAACTTGTGTAAAATACCTCGAGAAACAATTGCTTTAAAACCTGTTCCGTTTACACTAAAATCGGACACAAATTTAACAGTCATTTCGTTGGTACTAGATATACGCGTTCCAGTACTATTCAACAAACATTCTTTTTTCAACAAAGTTCCAGTTTCGGAATTCATAGCGTTTCCTTTGTAGACAGCCACATAATCCATCATACAACCATCTCTTTCTTCCAGATCCATTGAATCAATTCCGAATGTAAGATGGGTTCCTGGAGGTGAGGTGAAAAACCAATTGCATTCCAAGTTTGGCAAATATCCATTTGGATACCCAGGTGAGGAAAATTCATATGTGGTATTTTTTGCATTCCACAAAGATATAATTTGATTGCATTCTGACACTGAAAAGAAATATATTAATTCTCTGTTAATTGTATAATATCATTATATTATTCTTCATATTATCAAAAACCACTTATTTGCTTACACTTTTTAATCAAATTTCCTTCTTCACCAGTACTTCTGGGAATTTGGTTCCATTTTAAATGAAACCAATTACCTAAAGAATATCGAATTGATGTCATTTTTATGTAAACAATATTACTAGTAGATTCAATTGGATCTGGTAATGTCATTCCACAATCAGAAAATAAAACTGGAGCTTCATCATCATACCCATCATAAACCTAGTAAATAATTAAGTTTTTCCATTAATTTTTTCACCTTCCTAGCTTAAGATACTTCAAAATTACTTTTATGAGTACCAAAATATATTTTTTATGATACAGTCTAACATAATCCATTTACGTACACTCAGTTGACCGAAGCAAGCAGGAGGGGTACTATCAATCGAAAAGGCATCAAATTCGATCTTAATTATCCATCCAAATTCAACGGTAACACGCCACGAAAATTCTTCGTCCAGTCTGCACGGTGTCGGATACAATGGCGATGCAATTTCTCCTATTGGTCCGCTAAGATCATTTCCATGAATGAGAGCATAATTTGCTTTGAATCCAGAGGCAGTACCATCACCATTGCTCTTAAATTTAATCCAGAGTGTTGACGTAGAAGTAATTGTTTGAGGTGTTTCAGAGCAAAATACACCCAATAATTTTCCAATTCCGTTTTTTTCTCGAACTTCCAAATAATCTGTATTACAATGTTCACTAGATTCTAACTCGAATTCCGTGAAGCTTAAAGATATTCCATTTCCAGGTGACACATTTATTTGCCAGACACATTCAGAATTCAAAGGATAACTATTCGGGTAATTAGGTGATGTCAGGGTTCCAGCAAATGCAGTGTAATTTCCTCCACAAGCTGAAAAATAATTCATTTTATCTGATTAAAACATTTCTTTAACGATTACTTAACTTGAAATATGTGAAAACAAAATACCTGTGTTTAAACGAGAATAATAAGCGACAAAAGTATTATCAGCATTTTCTCCAGTAGCGACTAAATTTACTGTTAATGCATTTCCACTACTAGTTATTGGTGGAGGAACATCATTTGAGCACCAAGTACCCAAAATTGGTCCCTCAATAGAACTACCATCATGAACCTGAACGTGATGACCTTCACAACCAATGAAAGATGATACGAATTCCATGTGCGTGAAAGTTAAAGTTATGTGATCATCTACAAATAAAAATAAATTAAATTAATGATTTGAAGCAAGATATCCTATTTATTATTATAGGTTCATTAATTTACTTGGATCTTCGGATATAAGAATCCAACTGCAGTTAGTAGCTTCTTCTCTCAAAACTAAGGTTGAAGATGTACTCAAAATTCCTTGATCTTTAACTCTTATTGTAGCACCACATGCTCTTTTATATTCAGCTTTAAAACCTTTAGCAGACAAATAACTGTCGCTTCTCATTACCACCAACATTTGATTACTAGTTGAAACCAAACTAGGTGGTATTTTATTGTGGCAAAATGTACCGAGTAAAGGAGATTTCCTTGTCGTTCCATCGAAAACCTGAAATTTATCTCAAGCTTAATAGAAACGTTCATACAAACAATTACTTGGCAAATAAAACTAATACTAACTTTAACGTAGTCATCCGAACAATTTTTCGTGTTTTCAATATCAAAGTTGGTAAAAGTCAAGTTAACAACATGATCTTGGTCGACAGTTAGAAGCCACTCGCAGTTTTGATTATGAGGGTAATTTTGAGGATAATTAGGTGAATGAATTTCTCCTAGTTGGGCGTTAAACTTTCCTCCACATCGTGACTCTATGCTTTCGTATTTAGCTGAGAATCCATGATCAGCATACAATGAATCCGAAGTGAACCTAACAAACATCTTGTTTCCAGAACTGGTGAACGTCACAGGCTTATCCGAGTGGCAGAGATCACCTAATTTCGGGGCCTTGTCATTTAGTCCACTAAATATTTCAATCTTATCAAACCGGCACTCGGAAAATTTCTCTGTATGTACATGGTCAAAAGTTAATTGTACGCTGTGTACGAAGTCAACTTCTATCAGCCACTCACAAACAATGTTAACGGGGTAACCATTGGGATATCCTGGAGAAGTAAATGAGTCTTGTGGTTTCGTTAGGTGATCAACACAGCCATGGACAACCCATTCAAGTCGAAATCCTTTATGAGCTATAAAACTATCAGTGACAAACGATATGAAAACCTGGTGCTCGTTAGAAACAATATTTGGTGGGAGTACTTCCGAGTCATCACAAAACTTTCCTAATTTATTTGTAGGGCTGCCTTCTGAACCTTCCTCAATTTCTAAATAGTCATTGTCACAAACAGTTTCTGCTCTTCCACCTTCGAGTTCAAAGTGAGAGAAAGTTATATTGACCTTGTTACCAATTGGTGCTTCTATCAACCAAGTGCAATTTGTTGAATGATCATATTTGCGAGGGAAGTTCGGTGATTCAATCACTCCTTGAATTCCATGAAGGGTATTGTGACAATCTGTAAAATTTCGAAGAAAACAAGAACATATGAAAATAAAAAAATATAAGGTAATAATTTTCCCAACAAATTATTCTGACAACCTACCTGTACTGTACTTAATATGAAAACCTCGGAAATGATTTGAAGGATCACTTCTAAAGCGTAAAGTTACTAAATTACTGTTAAACGTAATAACATTTGGATGTGTATTTCCACAATATCGATTAACATTCTGGCGGTTGGCGTCATTTCCTTCAGCTATTTCCAAATAATCAAATCTACAGGTATTATGCTCTTCTAACTGAAAATCTAGAAATACAATTTGTACAACACTTCCGGCTGCTACTATGATATTCCAAGTACAGAGAGCACTTTTTCCATAAGGCTGCGGATAATTCGGTGAAATAATATCACCATTTGCAGCTATTAAACTACCTCCACATCCTAGACAATCAGAAACCAGACATCAGTTATTCCAAACTTAAAACAAGAGTGATGAGAGTGGGTACAAAAAAATACTTGCCAATTGTCAAAAGATCCCATTCAATTTCAAAACCTTTTTCAGTTTCAGTCGTATCCGTAACGAACTTTAAATACATTTGATGACTGAAACTTTTAATTGTTCTTGGTATGCTGTCAATTCCACCACAGAATTTTCCGATTAAAGGTGAGTTACTACTTGCCCCATTTCTGAAATAAATATTAGTTAAGATGTTTCAAATAATAATGAATTTAAACATAGAACGTTTTTGAAACTTTTTCTTACCTAATCTCGAGGTAATCGTATAAGCAGGATTTTCTTTCAAGTTCGAAATCATTAACCCGAAGAATGACTTGATGTTTATTGGGAGCTTCAATCACCCATTCACAAGTCACAGATCTTGGATAATTTTCAGGATAATTAGGAGATCTTATTACTCCAGTCATCGCGTACAAATGACCACCACAAGATTTGGAAATATCCACAAAATTGTAAAGGGCACTGAATCCTTGATAACCCAAGTTATAATCAGATTTAAAACCTAACAATAAATCTTGACCCTGAGACATCATAGAAGGTGGTTTAACATGACTGCAAAACCTAAAATACACAAAAAAAACATTTTAGTTTCTAATATTTCTCTACGACATTTGATTCTTTTTTTATCAAAGTGTCTTACTTTCCCATCGACTTTGATGGTGATGCTTCATAACTGTCGAAAATTTCTATGTAATCATTTCTACACTTGAAATCATGCTCAAGGCCAAACAAAGTCCAAGAAAGTTGAACAATATGTCCTGGAGGTGCATGAATCAGCCAGCTGCAGTTTAAATTATTTTTATAATCTTGACCATCTATTGGGTATTGTATAACTCCTTCAGGTTCGACGTGTATTCCACCACATTCTATATTAAATACAATTGAATATTATTATACCTTTTATTGCAAATTACTGTCGTTTAAAACTTAAGCTTTTATATTTCTTACCAACATCTACAGTAGTGTAGTTAGCCACAAATCCACGATACTGAACATTGGGATCGGATTGGAAAATTAGATACATGTAATTATGCGTGGAGAAGAAAGGTTCTACCGGCATATTTTCAGCATTTCCGCAAAGCGTTGCAAGTTGAGTCGAATTTTCATTAATACCGTCGAAGATACGCAGACTGTCATATTCACATATATCATCACCCATGCTTTCAATATCCAAAAATTGAAAAGTGAGAGCTATAATTTTACCCACTGGCTGAATTATTTGATAATTACATAACTTAGATGGCGGATATTTTTGCGGGTAAAAGGGTGACTGGATAATTCCAGTTGGTTCATAGAATTCGCCACCACAAGCGGTTTCATATTTCAAATGAAAACCTTGTCTATGACTAGTCAGATCTGTTTCCAAACGTATAAGTAAAACATTGGTATTGAGAGTTTTTGATTCTGGAAGATCATATCCACAATATCTGCCAATTAATGGAGATTCGGTCGTGCTTCCCTCAAAAAGCTGAAATAAAATACAAATCAAAGTCATAATCATTGTAATAAGTTATGATATAGCAATCTATTAGAAAATCTATACTAACTGTTACAGAGTCAAACTGACACGTTGTAGACGATTCTACTTCAAAACTTATCCAGTTTATTTTAATACGTTCATTTGGTGGTAATCGTATTTCCCATTCACAAACCATGTTGGGTCCATAACCTGATGACGAGATAAATCCTGGAGATGCAATATCCCCACTGTCCTTGGTAAAAACTCCTCCGCAATCTGGCGATGCTGAACAAGAAGAGGCATTTAAAAAATCAACTCTAATCAAACATGTCTTTCTGGAATTTCAAAGATTTTACATATGTAATTTCAAGGAATTTGATGAAAATTGAATACCTGCTTCACTGGAGAAAGTAATTTGGAAACCAAAATCCTGACCGGCACTGTCCGAATGGAAATGAAGAACAACTTCTGAACCAGAAGTTATTACTGGAGACGGATGAGTGTGGTTGCAGAATAAGCCTAATTGCTTATTGTTTCCGTAACCAGTGGTTTCGTTGATCTATAAAACGTTCAAGAGAATTAGCATCATTTTAAGACGATAATTCAGTATCAGTATATATTTTACCTCAAGGTAGTCATTGTCGCAAGTCTCATGTTCTTCCAACATCATCTGAGCAAAATGTATATTGATTCTCTTGCCTGGACTGACACTGATATACCAATAGCAATCTCTATGCGGGGGATATTTCCCAGGATAACCAGGTGAACTGATAGTTCCCACATCATCTTGAATTGTACCTCCACAAACTGGAGGAATTACGGTCCAACTGAAAGAAAATCCTTCAGAAGATACACTATGATCAGAGCGGAACCAAAAGTAAAGAGCATTATGCGAAGATATAATGTTCCCATTGTTTGGCAAGTTGTTAATATTTCCACAGAATCTTCCAAGTGGATGATCTCTGGTACTTTCTCCATCATGAATCTAAAATATATCAACATTTATAAACAATCCAAAAGAGTCAAAGCTGATGAACTTCAGACTATACGTTCAGAAAATCAACATACTTCCAAGAAGTCGTAGGAACACTCCGATGAACTTTCTAAAGAAAATCGACTAAAGGTGACGTTAAAAACAAAACTATGATTTGTTTTCAACTGCCAAGCACAAGTTTGTTTATCTTGATAACTAGAGCCACCAAGAGGGTATTCCACAGTGCCGGCAAGGTCTCTTAATACAGCACCACAGGCTTGTCTTGCTTTTTGACATCTTGCTCCAGTGTAACTAGATGTACACTCACATATAAAACTTCCGGTTAGCGTTGTTGAACATATTCCATTATTTCTACACGGATTGGGATTGCAAGGATCAACTGGTGCGTTGCACGTAGGACCTAAAAATAAGATAAATAATATTATATTACATCCGAGGACATATTCTTTTCAAGAATAGGTTGTTTTCATACTGACCTGTGTATCCTGGTAGGCAGTTGCATACGAAATTTTTACCAATTCCAGGTACACAACTTCCGTGAATACATGGATTGCTTTCACATGCACCAGATGCAACGGAAATACCAGAATCCGGAAGACAAGCAGCTATTCCATCACCGATGTAACCAGCATGACATCGACATGTAACTCCACTGAATGAACTCTCTGAGCAAACGGCTAATGGATGGCAGCCTCCATTATTAATTTTGCAAACACCAAGGTAAATGCACGATATTCCATCTCCTTGGTAGCCTGGAGGACATGGCCCACACATTCGGGAACCCTGATGTAAATAACTTTAATTGAAGCTTTCCGCAAATTTCATCCCTAAATGATGTCTAGAATTTTTTTTTACCATTGTATTAATGCATTGAACTCGAGGAACTGTACTACAACCACCATTGTCCTGAAGACACTCATCAACATCACTGCAGTAGTAACCATTTCCAGTATATCCTTGTGGACAGCTACCACAAAAATATGATCCCGGAACATTATGACAAACTACAGGAGGATTTACTGAACATGGTGGATGATTTTGAGCACATTCGTTCACATCTTTGGTACATGCTGGATTTGTTGCATCTTTAGCCTCCCAGCCCTGCAATAAGCAATGAAGCATAATTTATGTCATTCTATCAATTAAGGGTGTTGGAGCCAAATTCTAATCTAAAAATTCGATTTCTTCATTTTATTCAACAAATATTAAATTTGGAATTTCTTTCCTCTTAAGAATTAATAATTTTTTAACTAGAATTATGCGTACAGAGCGATAAAATGTCTAATTCAAATATTTTTTAAGGAAAATGAAAATATTCACTTTTGAAGTTGGATTTGATTTCTTTGTTTTATGCAAAAAATATCGAAATTAAATATTTTTTTCGCTCTGTACACAGTCTTGTATTTGAAAAAAGATTAGCGCTACAGAGCGAAAAAATATGTATCTATAATTTTCGTTGAGTAAAATGGAGAATGGAATTTTGAGTTTAACACTCGGGTCGAACTTACTTGTTTGCAAAGGCAAGTGTAACCCAGAGGTGATCCTGCAACGCTGATGCAATGACCATTTCCACATAACTCTACATCATTTTGGGTACTACAATTTGTTGACTTCAAAACGCAATCTTTACCATACCATCCTGGAGGACACATACACCTATAAAAATATATTATTCAATTTTCAAAAACATTTATTTATAGTCAAACATTTTGTTCAATGAACTAGAAGGATTGAAAATAAATGATTGAAGATAAAAAGGTATACATTTCCTTACTCGTATGAACCATATAGATTATGACAAGTCGCTCCATTTTGGCATCCTAGATCAGTGTTTCTAAACTTCATACATTCATCTACATCAACAGTACAATATTGACCCTAAAAATCCAAATGTAAAATAGATATAAAATATATAGTTACAGAATTAAAAAATAAATCTAGAATGAAAAATGTTATAAGTACTCACCTCAAAATTTGAGGGACAAATACATTGAACATTATCATAAACATCTATGCAAGTGCCACCATTTTGACAAGGATCACTTGTACACTCATTTTTCCTCAATTTTCTTTCGACATTTCGAAGTCTTCTTACTAGGCTTCTCACCTAGGAAACATTTCAAGAATAATTAATTAATAATTAAGAATAATGCGTGTATATATGAATTTAGTGATGTAAATCATTTACTGAGATATTTATAATTACCTTTGTTGTTAGTCTTCGAAAATTTTCATTTATTAAATCAGTTTCCTGTAAATAAAATTCATCAATTTTAATTTTAAATATCCAGTCAAAAATACACTATTTTAAATTTGTGGAATATTTCTTACATCATTTGATATCGTTTCATTCGAATGGAAATTAAGTGTGGATGAAGATCCTCGTCCAGTTAAGGTATCTATGCGCCTGAGTAGGCCATGTGGGCCTTCCACAAATTCAGATAATCTTTGGATGCTTGATTCGATGTCGGCTAAACGCCCATTTTTCCATCTATCTATCAGTTGCGATGCTTTTTGAGCCTATGAGGATTTTAATATAATAAACAATGAAAAACTGTCTCGATTTTACATAATTTCTGAAACACCACTAATAATATAATTTATTAATGACATTTCAAGAAAACATTATGCTTATTAGAAAGTAATAAAAAAACTCAATCTTCTGAATAGTTTTCACAATAGATTAAAATAAAAAAATAAATATCTTTCATTTCTTAACTTTTTCATCATTTTTTGATTGGACATATATTAATAAAAAGAATAATAATTTTCAACATTTTTTTCTATAATGCTTTAAAAAAAATTAATTATAACATGTAAAACTCCTTGAAAATTTGGTATTACCTCCAATGTGACGTGCAGCAAATTAATATCATTGATATTAACACTTCCATATCCCAAAGTTTTTAAAGTAATATTTCTGTCTTTCGCACTCGAAATAAATAAGTTCCCATCTTGTGATTCCAAAACGGGTCTGTAATCAAAGAAATAAAAATATTAATGTTAAAAATATGTTTAGAAGGATAAACTAAATCATTAATTATAATTAATGTTATCATTAAGCCAGTCACATTTGGAATAATATGAACATACCTTTCGTCCATCCATCCCATACAAAACTTAAAATATATTAATAATAGCCATTTCGCTCTCGACATCATGGTGACATGCTCTTTTATTTTAGTTATTAAAATACTTCACTGCAACAATTGCACCATTTCGGGACACTACTCCACTAAATCACACAACGTCTTTGCAAGATCTCGGTCACCGAATGACTAAATTAAAAAAGACCCCTGTGACTGATGAAAACTGCAGCGACACTCTATTGTGGGCGTATTTTTGATAATAGTCTATAAGTCCTCCCAATATCAAATTTCATCGATTAGCCATCATACAGTCACTTTATAAATAATAAAGCATCAGAAAATCCTCGCTCTTCTTGCAGTGGAATTATTGATGTATAAAATAATTATATATTTATTATTTTATTAGGAAAACAATTTATGAAAAAATTTATAATATTACAATATTGCAAGAGTTTTAGATGTTTTTCAAATTTTAACAACAATAATATTATTTGCGCTTTTTGGTATAAATATATTCTGTGAAACCCCTCGTGTTCTAAAATACATAAATTTCAATTAAATTTATAGTTCAGCTGCACCATGATTAGTGTGCAGTGCTTTTTTAAAAATTTAAATTAATTAAAAGCAAATTAAACATTAAAAATTACGAATTATAACGGACTAGACTTTTTCTATGATCTGAGACTTTGTGAGAATAATATTAACTTTTTATTTTCAATATATTCATTTATGTCTGTGATTTTTTGAAATTCAAATTCATTTTACCACTGCTACCACTACATAAAAATTTACAACGCATGCGCATAATTATTTCATACAGGAATACCAATTACCATGCAAATTGTAAAATAAATGCATAAATGTCACTCGATCCTTTGAGTGTTTTATACTATTTTTTATCTATATGTAGTAAGAACTAAGTAACTAATAAAATAAATTAATTAAAATGTCAGAGGTTATTCAGTTAGTATATTCAAATGGAAATGTATTCATTTGGAATGCTGATGGTAAGATTGTTTTTTAATTTTAAACTTTTGTAGGTTATGTTTTCCGGTAAAGTGCATAAAAATTAAGATTTGCACTACTTTTTACTATTAAAAAATAGATAATTAATTACATGTATTATTTATAGATTGGCTTAAACTACGAAAAGATTATAGAATAATTGGAGAACTTCTTGGTTGTTTACCGAAACAACCAAGACAGGAAGTTTTACTGGGTCTTCCTCTTTTATTAACACCTGAAGAAGCAAAACTGTTAATTGAAAAAGGAATTGCACGTCTAATTCATTACCCTTCCATAAACAAAAAACCTAGCGAAACTTTGAAAAAATTGTTTCATGAATACAGAGAAAAATTGTATCTGGACCAAGAAGTATGTTTAAGAAAACAAAGAGAAAAACAGGTAATAATTATAAAATTGACTGGAATGATACATAAGCGATTGCTAAAATAATATTATTTGTATTTTTTTGTTTTTTTTTGTTTGTTTTTTTTCATTAGGTTTCTGGTATGATGGACAAAATTGTAGAAGGAAAACGGCGAAAAATTTTGGGATTGGAAACAACCAAAAAGAAAATGAGGAAATCATTGGATAAAGAGACAGAAGAAAAACTGAAAAACATCGAAATTGATAAAAAACATTTGTTTCACGAAGAGATGTCCAAGTTACCTAAACTCGACAAAAATGATGCTCTTGTACAAACTCATACAGGTAATTCTATCAATTTTCTGCATCAACTTTCTTAATTGAAAATTATTAGAACAAATTTTTTTGTAATTTAGCACATCCATGGTTGGCAAAGGAAGATGCTAAAGAAGTGGACTGGAATTATCCAGCTACCGATGAAGAAAATATACGATACAGAGTATTTAAAGATATGTGGGAAAAAAATTACTATGTTACCAGTGGAGAAAAATTTGGTGGAGACTTTTTGGTTTATCCTGGTGATCCAATCATGTTTCATTCTCAATTTATAATTCATTGTCAAAACAGAAACGAAGAGTTAAGTGTTAATGACTTTGTAAGTGTCTGTCGAGTCGGATCCAGCGTAAGAAAAACGCAAGTCTTTGCTAGTTTTTCTTCTGATGGAGAAACTATTAATTATCAGTCTTTTCAGTGGGCGGATTCAAGTGCATTGTAGTTTATAAATAAAAAAAATTATTTATACATATCTTTATTCATCGTAATCCTAAAACTTGATTCCCTCTAAGACTAAACAGCATCTATGAGAACAAAACGGTCATGTTGCTTTTCAGGAATTACATTAAAATGTTTTTTGTAGATAACATGATTTTCGCGACCACTATAATTTTTCCGAACCCAGAAATGTTTATAATCTGGATTAATTTTTTCACAAGTTACTGCCACCTTTCCGGATTCAAGTGCATACAAGGATCCGTTTCTACCAAATCCAACCTAGAACAAATAAAAAATGAATGATTTGTTTTTGGATTATATATAAGTATGGTTAAACAAAAATGTAATTTAGTATTTACATTCAAGCCAGGATGGAATCTTGTTTTTGTTTGCGTTACTAGTATAACTCCAGGAGTGACTCTATGTCCATCCTGAACTTTACATCCTCTGTATTTCGGTCTAGCATTTCCTGCATTGTGCACTGCTCCTATGGTTTTCTTAGATGCATGTCGGACTGATACTGTAAATATAACATGTGTATATCAACTCAAACAACTTTAAATAACAAACCGTGTTCTTTTGAAATATCTTTGTGGGTGTTTTTTTTTCTTTTTTTGTAAGTTTTCGGAGCTAACAAAGGGTCGGAAAATACATAATATACAAAATAACAGGAAAATTACTGTAAATTATTTTATTTGTTATAGAAAAGCATTTCAGTGAAATGAAAATATATAACATATTTATATGAATATAAAAGTTAGAATATTATTCCAAATAGAACGTAACCTCAAAATAGAACTAACCTGTAAAAGTATTCAGTGGTTGGAAAAACTTTGCAGCTTCAAGCAAAGATGTGCTTAATAAATTAGACATAATTTCTTCTTAATATTAAACGGAACTTAAGTTTTGAATTTGATCTTTTTAGGATCTAATGCATTAAATTTTTTCTTGTTATGATAAGATAAGGTGCAATGCTCTACACAACTCAGTATTATATATGCATGCATGTGTGTTGAGGAATGTGATCATGGTGATCATGATGTATGTCTGTATGAGTGCATTCGTAAGTGTATGTACTTCATTTTCATTCTCTAGATTGGCTGGATTCGACGCTCTATGAGAAATATGTAGTCGTCAAGTCGTATCCGTGTCATCAATGTCATCATGTGCAAGTGTGTAGCAAGTTTAGTGCTTTTGTTAGTTAATGACGTCAAACCGTACGTCAAAGATCAAAACGATCAAAGTTTACCCTACACTTGCCCAAACCAACGATCTATGTGCGTTCACTGATATCACTTTATTTTTATTAAAATGTATGTATACACATGCAAGATTTTAATTACGTACTCTAAAAAACATAACCAACTATGGACAGAATGAATAAAAAACTAATTACTGTCTCCTTTTGCATTCGCCTGCTCAGTTTAAATTTCTATACGCTCTTTACAGGTAAGTTACAATAAACTCAGCAAAGAAAAGGTTTTACAATATTTTATTAGGTTAAGATTAGTTAAAAATCGATCACGTAAATTACCTATATTATTGTCTTTCAAAAAAATAAACGATTATATCTTAAATACTCTCGATATATGTTATGTTAACCTTCCAATAATCTGATTATAGGAATTGCGTGATATAAATTGATTAATGTGACATGTACTTTGTACATTGTTTTGCATTAAGAACACAGTTCCTCATATTAGATTATACCAAAGCTGAGCTATACAACGAAAAGGATTTGATCGTCAGTTTAAACTTGGTTTGAAAGATTTTGATAAAAATGCCAGCGAAACTCAGCAAATTCGAAATTGCAGCTAGCTGTAAGAATTATGCACATCCTTGGGGGGATTCTTGTATTAGTACTGCAGCTGGGCTAGGTCTACATTCTATTCAAGAAAGTCTCAGAATATATAGTACAATTTATTTTGTAAGTACAGGATTCAAACATTAATTGAAGATTTGTTTGTTTGAGGAAGCTGGATCTTTGGCTGAAATTTAAGCTTTTTTAGAGTCCTTTGTATAAAGGATGGTAAACATTTATTAATTCTTACATACGTTTTGTAGGTTACACTTTTGTTAAGAGGAAAAATTCCCTCAAAACGCGATATTACAAAAACAATTATGAGCATTTTACAATCAACGGCTTTTTTGTCATGGAGTGGCTTTACCTTTTCAATGTTCATCTGTAGCATAAGGTAAATCAATTTCTCTGAGTGTACTGTAGGTATTTTAATCTTATACTTATTAGAAGACTAAACATTTCAGACGGATCTTAGGAAAATTCAACGTCTTGACAGTTTCCTTCATTCCGTCTTTTTTATCCAGCTTTGCTGCAATTATTTTAGAACGTCCTTCGAGGCGAACCATGTTGTGTCTATATGTTTCAAATATAGTAAGTAAATAAATGTACAGTCTCTAAAAATTTCAGTCTTCTATAAAGGCACTTGATTGAATTATAATTAAATACTTTCAGGCAACAGAAACATTATTCAGAATGGCTGTATGGAGAGGTTACATTTCGCCTGTTCCATATGGTCAAGTATACATATTTGCCTTGAGTATGGCAATATTACTATATTTTTTTCGTAGTAAAGAAATCAAAGAAGACTCTATATTTAGGATAATTAGGTACTTATATCATTTTTACGTAACTCACTATAGGATATATCCCTGCATGTATTTTAAAGAATTTTTCACCTTAAATTCTCAACTCTTAATTTTTTCTGATACTCACACAGAAAATTCTTCTTACTAATTTTGTAATATAACGTAATAGGATTCTTGTTGGACCGTACGAAGATGAGAAATATCTAAAAAGTCAGTCTCAAGTTGACAGTAGCCATGTACAAATGAGCGATGAACAAAAAAAAGAACAAGAATACTCTGATAAAGAAAAAGTTAAGAAATCGAGAAGCAATGGACTATTTAGTATTATTTGGAAAGCCCTTGATGTTTATAAACTGTTAATAGACAAATTAAAGGCAAAAAGTAAGCATGTATCCTGTCCACATTCCAACAGTTGTATTCATTATATTTTAACGGTATGTAAGATTTTCTTTCTTACCTATATTATTTTTAAATAAGAAGTATGCTACTATTCTTTCTTTTTTAATACAATTTTTATTAATTTAAACCCATCGTTTTACTAAATAATTAGCACAGGTGCAATGTTATATTGACAATAAATGACTATATATAAATTTAATTCACTATTTTAATTCCAGGGAACCGCAAAATTATTTAGTTACGGTTTATGTGCTCAGTTAGCTCTAAAGATATTTTTGAAACTCGGAAATTTAATAAAGAAGCCAAAGTTGTTAAAATCTACTGTCTTCAAGAAAGATAATCTAAATTTGGCTGTATTTCTTGGAGGATTTTCTGGACTTTATAAGGTATAACTTATGAAATTAGCTTAAACGGCTATTATTATTATTATGTAAATATCTAAATTCAGTAATTTGTGAACTAAATTATACGCGTTTTAAATTATTATTTCCAGTTGGTGTCGTGTTTATTGCGAAGATTTTATGGTTACGATTCTCAATATCACGCTATTCCAGCTGGACTGATAGCGAGTATTAGTTTTGTAATGTATCCAGACATTACTGTTGCTTTATATGTTATGTGGAAGGCATTACAGGTAAGATACTTAAATAATGTATATGAATTGAAGCAGATCTGTAATTAAAATATTGTAATCATGCATATTTTTCAGCTATTATGGAACAATGGAGTCGAAAAGGAAAAAGTACCTGAAGTCAAATGGTTCGTTATTCTTTTGTACTGCTTCAGTACTGCTGTCCTCTTTCACGCTGCAATTTTAGAGCCACACAATTTAAGAGCGTCATATTGGAAATTTTTAATTAATTTATCAGGAGGAAGGTTTGTTCTTTGAAATTTTTCATCCATTGAAATGAAGTTTATATATAATTTTAAAATCATATTATGATAACATTGATAACCTACCATTATTTTTTTAAATAAATGACAATTACATTTTTAATTATAGGGTAGCAACAATGTCTCGACTACCACTTGATGAATTTGGATTAGAAAGCAGCAAAGCCTTGCAAGAGGTCTTTAGAAAGACCAATACTACTGACCAATACACTTATTCTTTTTAGTATTGTATTATTGTGATTTACTCTAGTAGGGTCACTTATTGTTGCAACATAAACATTAATTTATATACAGTTTTAGTTGGTGCTAGAGATACTCAAATGTTTATAAAGAAAGATGATAAATATACATATAATATAATGTTTCTAACTGTATAATGTTTAATCCAATACCACGCTCTTTTTCTCGATATTCTCTGTGAAAATTAATTTTTAATATAAAAAATTTAAAGTATGAAAGGATCAAGTTCTAATAATGAAATTTTTTCTTTACAAAATTGCCAATTTAATTTATTATTTGACTTATTCAAAGTAAAGTTTTAAATTTGAATCTCCTGCTAAAAAATACGAGGCACATTCAAAGATGGCCACTGAGAGTTTGAGCATACCTTTTGTTTGTCATGGATTTTGTGTTATAGTGTCACACCTTTCTATTTCTAAGCATGGGCGAAACATGAAATACACACATACACTCAAAATTTACTAACCATACCATATATAAATTATTATTCAACCAATACCGCTAAAAGAAAAAAAAAGCGGTTCAGTGTAATATTCTGTGATCCTGAAATTCCATATACATTTACATATATAATGTGAATTCTTCAAAAATGGACAATACTTAAATAGTATGCACGTTTTTTAAAGAACAGCTAGTTTTCGAATGTTTTCCTGGATTGTGTCAAACTTCAAACAGAAAAGATTTACAACATAATGGCAGCTCACAAGACAGGTGGGCAAAGTGCCCGAAAGAAAGTGCAGGTATACTTATTAATGTTAAAAATGAATGCATCACTTTTATTTTGCATTACAATAATTATTACATACATTTCTTTTAGTTAAGTATATAATTGAGCCTCGAAACCTTTGAGATACATTCTGGTAAATGAATGTCCATGCAGCTATCTCATTTTCGGTATTATTATATTAATAATACCGAAAACTCGTTTAAGTATACAATTTTAAAACTTCTTGGATTTCTTTAATTTGTAAAAAGGTTCAGTTACTTTTTCAAAATCTCGCATAATCTCCTGTATTCTTTATTGTTATTAAATTAATATTAGATCTTGTGATTCGGTACACTATATACATACATTATACAATATCCAAGCAATTTAATATAAAAGAATACAATGATTGTTTAAAAACTGATGATGAGAGGAGTTCGTTTAAAGATTTTCACAAGCTTTAAGAATTTTATCATAGGATTTAATGTAATCTTTGTTTTCGGGTAAAAAAAAAAGAAAAAATAAAGGAGGATTGTATCGCGTTGAAAAAGAAGATTTTTCTTTGATTCCATGAAAATTATACGTATGAGAAATAACCTTTATTTCTTGCTGCATGAGAATTATATAAGTTATAAAACTTCTAACTAATACCCGGTAGAAATAAAACTTGTATTAAAAATAGATTCAAAGCTTCAATCGAAATGAATATTTCATTTTGCACTTTCTTTTAATCCTGAGAGAAAAACTTAAAAAATGCCAATATATTTCATTGGCACATCATTGGCAATGTCAGTACATATCTTTCGAAAAATGTAAATTATTTAATCTGATTTAACTATAAGTTCAATAGTCAAAAGTTCAATACCATTAAACATAACCTCAAATAAAATCATGTATACCAGAATCACCGCATCAAAGCTTTAAATGAATGATTGCAAAATTCTCAATCAAATTTTGATACAAATCTTCTTACTGGGTAATTCTACAATAATATTGTCCTGAAACCCAGCTTCTTAAGTGTAACATATTTTAATTGAATCCTACAAGTTATAAACAAATTAAAAGCCTGAATTTTATCACCTATATGTGTGTTATGTTATTTGTACAGGTTTCAATGGTTATAAGAGACGAAGTAGAAAGGAGGCACAGAGCCGGTGTGAATTCCCTTCAATATGATCCCATTCTACATAGGTTATACTCAGCAGGCAGGGACAGTATTATTAGGATGTGGAATTGCGCAAATATGAATGATCCCTACATTCAATCATTGGAACATCATACGGATTGGGTCAATGATATTGTGTTATGTTGTGGAGGAAAGAATCGTATGTATTTTTTCAAATCGATTCACAAAACCTAAAATACTGTATAAGAATAGATAACGACTTTTTACATTTTATTCTTCAGTCATATCTGCAAGTTCGGACACTACAGTAAAAGTGTGGAGTGCACATAAAGGATTTTGCATGTCTACATTAAGAACACACAAAGATTATGTTAAGTCATTAGCCTACGCGAAAGATAAAGAGCAAGTGGCGAGTGCAGGTTTGGATAGAGCAATTTTTCTGTGGGATGTTAACACACTTACAGCTTTAACTGCAAGCAATAATACAGTCACGAGTGAGTTTATTTATATAAACTGTCATTCTCATTATAATCTGTAATTTCAATAATTGTAATTTCTTTTTAGCATCTTCCCTTTCTGGCAACAAGGATTCCATATATAGTTTAGCTATGAACCCTTCTGGTTCTGTAATAGTAAGTGGAAGCACTGAAAAAGTCTTACGGGTTTGGGATCCTAGAACTTGCATCAAACTAATGAAGTTAAGAGGTCACACAGACAATATAAAGGCATTAGTTCTGAATAAAGATGGTACTCAGTGTTTATCAGCAAGTTCCGATGGCACTATCAAATTGTGGTCTCTCGGTCAACAACGCTGTGTACAAACAATTAAAGTGCATACTGAAGGAGTTTGGGCACTGCTGGTAATTATTTCAGTAAACATGAGAGTTTATGACCGAAAACGCACAGAAAAATAGAATGTAAATATTTGGGATGTGTTTTAGGTGAACGATACATTCAGTCATGTTATATCAGGTGGTAGGGATAAAAAGATAATAATGACAGAATTGAAGAATCCACAACGATATACCCTGATTTGTGAAGAGAACGCTCCTATCTTAAAAATGGTTATGACTCCGGACCAGTCCAGTATTTGGGTGGCGACTAGTGAATCTACAATTAACAATTATGTAATATCAGTTTTCTCGTGATGTTATAATCTTTTTATTGGTTCAATGGTTGTGTTAGAGTTATAAAGTTCCTTGCAATTTTTTGAATGAAAATTCTTAAAATCAAACAGCAAGACACTGAACCAATAAACATCGACATTTTTGCCTTGAGTTAATGCATCTAATTTTCAAATCTAGAGTATATCCTTTCGTGGGGACCAATGTGGAGATTATTGTGTAGACAGCATTGGAAATGCAATAGGAGGAATGATACCACAGAATACAGAACCAGTTCAAAGGATATTGGGTGGACCGGCTATAAGACAGTGTTATGTATTAAACGACAGGCGGCACGTTTTAACAAAAGATACAGAAGAAAATATAGCTATGTATGATGTATTAAAGGCGAGCAAAGTTGAGGACTTGGGGCATATCGATTTTGATCAAGAAGTGAAAAATAGGAACAAAACAGTTTTTGTTCCGACCTGGTTCAATGTCGATTTAAAGACTGGGGTTAGTATCCTTAAAAAATATATGCCGCTTAACATACACATCCTTAGTTCTTGTACTTTTTTCATAAATTAAATATATATGTTTATACGTATTCATTTTTAGATGCTAACTATCCACTTGGGTCAAGATGAAAATGACTGTTTCTCTGCATGGGTATCAGCAAAGGAAACTGGTTTAGCAGAAGATGATGCAGTGGATCAGAAAGTTAATTATGGAAATCTACTTCTGCAAGCACTTTTAGAACAATGGTGGAGGCCTTTACATGCCGACGATGAAAATGAAACTAATAGTAATGATGGCAATGTTCCAAGGCATACGAGAGGTGGCAATCCTTATTTTTCGGTACCTGGACACACGCCTGTTATTTTTAGGTATTTTTTAAATTTATAAATAAACCGCTTGACTTTTAAATATTTTTACATTCTCATCAGAGAATGTATTATTTAAATAACATTTATATTTTATATAATAATTACATTTAATTTTACAGTGAAGTAGGAGGAAGAACTTTGTACAGGTTACTTGTACAAGATGCTGGAGGAGAAACAGAGGGTGTACTTTTAAATGATACTGTACCGCCATGGGTCAGAGATATCGTAGTCGATAAAAATCTACCTAAATTCATTAAAATACCGTTTTACCTTTTGCCACACTCCACGTCTGGTGTTAAGAGTTTGAAGAAGTAAGTTTGCAGAAATGTATAATTTAAGAACTGATAAAATACTGTGATAATAATTTTCTAATCATGATTGCATATTTTTTCAGAGATCGCTTAATTGCCAATGACTTTATTCAAATCCGAAAAGTTGCTGAGCATGTGTACGACAAAGTTTTAGGAGCTGGAAGCGACTCAGGTTCAGTAGCAGGCGGTGGCAATACTGTTTCTAGTGGATCTCCCGCTGGTGATCGAGCAAACACAGATTCTAATGCTGATAACTCTTCCTTGGCTGAAGATAAAGTTGAACTATTGTGTAATGATCAATTGTTAGATCCATCAATGGACTTAAGAACAGTAAGTTTTTAAAAAATTGTTGGTTGATGTTGCAGATCAGATCTTTCTACATTAACATATTAATTTCCTAATCACTTTTATTTTTTTCTAGGTGAGGCATTTTATTTGGAAAAGCTCAACGGATTTGACACTTCACTATCGACCTGTCAAATAAATTGAATAAAGATATTGTCTTCATCTTTGAAAGTGTTCCTGATTCTGTTTGGTGAAAAAGTAGGTGATTATTCCTAACTATATTTAATATATGCATATAAATCCAAATCAATTGAACTGTTATATGAACAAGCTGTGAAAGGAAGCAAAGCAGCTAGAAGACTTTCGTCTATATATGTTTTTTCAAAACGGTTTTGTTCTTAATTTATCGAAAGTAGAGTTATTATTATAAAGTGTAATCTTTGAAATAGCAAGAAAATTCAACTCTGTAAATTCGAAAATATTGAAAAGAAATTCACAGCAAAGTAACAGTTGACATTGAGTTTTAGCATAAAAACCTGATTTTTTATACCTGCATCAAATTTACAATGCCTCATGATGGAGGCACGGCCTCAGTTTATGAATGTGTCAGTATGCAAGTGATGATGATGGGAGTTTAAATGACTCGAAAGAGTTTAAAATTATTTGATACGTTTGATAAAATCAAGAACTTAATGAATTTATGTGAATACAATTTTATTCATTTGAAACATCAATTTGTACATAGAAATTAACATGATACTAGCTTTATTAAGTTGTTACATACTCCGTTTTCTTCGTGCCATCGAGTCTTATATTGTAAAATAAATTTTCATAATTTAAAATCAAACTGACTGTATATATTCATTAAATTTCATCCTCATGTATTTTTAAAGTAAAGTAAGGTTTATATATCTAATCATACCGCGTTATTATTTTCCTAAGATACCTATACAAACCATATTTTAATGACGAGGGGATTAAATTTATTAAATTTTGTAAAGAAAACTTAAATTGATTTAAAGTTCATTTAGAACTGATTCTACAGCTTCAACAAAAGATTTGCAAACCTTTGTTGGGGGAGGTGTAATTGTTTCTTCATCACCAGATCGATATTTTCCAGTCTGTACTAAAAATCCTTTTATTCCCACTGCCTGTGCACCAGCTATGTCATCTTTTATATCCTGAAATATAATGAATCGATTAACTTATTGCTTATTTTTTATTGTAGATAAAATGGCGCTTCTTTTCATTCTATTATTAAAAATGTTTCTTACATCGCCAATCATAATGGCTTCTTCAGGTTTAATATCGCCCAGCGCTCCTTTGAAAAACTGTGGGGTAGGTTTTCCTATTACATCAGCTTTAACATTTGCTGCATACTCTAAACCTTTAACAAATGCTCCAGGTCCTAATGCAAGACCATCTGGTCTTTTGTAGTAACGACCTTCGTGTATTGCTATAAGTGATGCGCCGTTCAAAATTAATCTGCAAGTTTAATGCATACACAGAATATAATATAACATCAAGATATCAATGATTTATTTCAAATCCCAAGATAATGTAAATTCTGAATCTATACTACAAATTCCTGTAATATAATTGACGCACCTGAATGCATTGTTCAACTCTTCATAATTAAATTTCTCAGGTGCCAAACCGATTAAAACAGCATCCTGTTTTCCATGTTTTACCAAGTCTTGAAATTCTTCCAGGGCTGCAGAGTCGATTAATAAAAATGGATTTAGTGCGCGATTAATTATTGTTTGTCTAGCAGCAGACAACGAACTATATATCTCTTCCTTTTTTATATCAAATCCAAGATTTATTAAACGTTGATATAAAATATTTTTTGACTCTTTAGTAGTATTTGTTACGAACTTAATTATAGTATTTGTATTTCGAAGCCTGTTGATGAAAACAATTAAGCAAACTAAGTTAAAGATGATATTTTATCATCTAAAAACAATTTTTGAAATGACTAACATTTTCAAAATACAGAACATTAATATATTTTATCAAAAATGTGATTCCAAGTTTTTATATAAAAAACCGTTATAGTCTTCTGACCGGCCTTTGCTTAAAAGAAGTCGAGATAATTATATTAATACGTACAGGTATATAAATGTTCTGATTCATGATAAAAATAAATTAGAATGTATTAGAGATTAAAACCTTTTTAGGGCGTCTTGTGCTCCAGGAATAGCTGAATTGTCAATGTGGAGAGTTCCACTGAGATCAATCAGCACAGCTTTTATTTTAGTAACCATATCCAGACTGATTACCACCTCTTTATTTTGTTTTTTGATAATTTTTAATTTTAAATAAGAGAAGTATTGTTGACGTTGACAAAAATTGAGTTTATGTTGCCAGAATATGTTTTGCGTTAATTCATCATTCAAGTTCAATTAGGATTGTAAAATTCGATTGTCTTTTATCAACTTCTATCAACTTCTAGGCTCAAAATCCAATCTCAACGCACAGATTTTGATCCAGTGTGATCTGTGATCTGCCTGTGATCTGTGATGCAGAGATCCAGTGACCAGTGGCAACCAGTGGTCCCAACTAGAGTCCCAACTAGAGTTCTTACCACGAAGTAGTATAAGGAGACCCAACGCCATGTATTAGACTTGGCCCCCAAATCACGGTCCCTCTTCCTCGGATTTTCATGTTTTTAGCTACGAGAGCGCCCCTTTCATGAAAAATCGCAACTACGAAGTGTCGTCTGCTGTGGAGTGCGTCTATAGTGTTTTTGAGGTTAGGTTTCCCTGTGTATACGGTCATCACAAATCCAGAAGGTGTAATTTAATTAATTAATTGTAATGTTATCTATATATATAAATGTATATTTACCATTAATTATGTTATTATATATACCGCAAATGGTATAGGAGATCGGAGGAAAGATCAGGTTTTCGAGGGATTTAAATTTATTAATCTTATTTAATGCAAGCCTTCTTACTGGGAAAAATGATAACATAATTATATAATTTAAAATTTCAACGTAAAAGTGAATATTAAATAATAATAATAAATAATAAAAGTAAATATATAATATATTATTCTTTTAGGATTTAAAGAATAGTTACTTATTTATTTTTCAAACTATTTTATGTCATCTTGCAATACTTACCGTGCGTGGCAGTGTTCTCAGATCGTGGGATTTTTCGGCCCCCACCACACGACCCACGAGCTCATGCTTTCTTTCTCTATCAATAGGTTCGTGACTGTTGCTAGAGGGAGAAAGCATGAGCTTGTGGGTCGTATGGTGGGGGCCGAAAAATCCCACGATCTGAGAACACTG
>CAJFCO010000087.1:0-27437 GCA_904066015.1 Synergus gifuensis
GGGGGGGGGAGGCACCAAGGTTGCACGGTTACGCGTAACTCGATGATTTTTCACGTATAATACGTAATTTACATAGTATATAAATTACGTATTATACGTAGAAAACCTCCCACTCCATATGAATTTGGTGATTTCGATGTAAATTACGTGCGTAAATTACATGTAAAGAACTATGTAAATTACCTAAGGTATATTACGTTCGCAACCCTGGTTGGACACCATGAGATGGCGGCTCTCCCCACTCATGGAATTTTCCCCTCTCCAAGGGAATCTTCCCTCCTCAAGCGAGTGAAGGGTACATGCCTAGTCCCTTCTTTCCTATGTCCATGGTACATAGTGATTTATTTAAAACTAGATCAAGCTACGCGCGCACTGAAGCTAACTTTCTTTCTAATTACATATATCTACGCTCAACCCAACCCTGTACAAACTGAACCGAGTTATGACACATCACAACCCAATTCTGCAAAGGCTTAACATGCGACACATGAAAACTCGCCTTTTGTGAAAACAGGCCTTAATTTTGAAGCGTCTTTAGCTGATTTCTTATACACTCGAGTCTCCCAAATGTCAATGTCAAGAAATTTTTGCCAGAGGTTCTCCCAAATGTCAAGAAATTCTTTATCCTCTATAGTCACACCAATTGCGCATGCGTATTGCACATAAATAATATTTTTTAGCATTTTAAATTGCGCGCGAATAGCAACCAATCAGATGCCGAACGCAACGCGTGCGCAGTGGTTACAAGTTGGATTTGAGAAAAACGGACTTGACATTTGAGAGAAACTTGACTTGACATTTGGGAGAACTTGAGATTTGGCAAGTTGACATTTGAGAGACTCGAGTGTATAGGATTTCCGTCAAATTTTTAATCCGACATACCGCCCATTTTATACTGCACCGACTCTGTCGGTTCTCAATCTAAATTCGATTTTGAATCGTGCGCCAGATTAAAGCCAATTGCAGAATTTCTTCAGCGGAAAGGCTACACACGCTGCGTGCGCAATCTGCCCACTTTAACTTAAGAGAATACAAAGAAAGAGCACTGGGAGCACTGTTCTCCATTTTGGTCGTGAGAACTGAGAAGCGTTATAAAGCAAACTGAGTTAAAAGTGACTCAAATTTCTTCTCTTGTTCTCATTAGGTATATTAACCTCATTAATAAAAATGAGTTTTTAAACCAAAGATGTGAATAGCATGGTACTGAATTTGCTGCTTCACTACAGATGTGCAGTCTGCTGTCTACTAGTAAGTTCACATACCAATCCTCCAGAAAGAGAAACAAAATATTTAAGTCAGTGCTGGCAACTTTTTACATTTTACCTATTTGTTTACTCTCTCAATAATGCTTCAGAATACCTTAAATCAAAGAATTATCAATTACCTTTAACTTTCAATTATTTTACATATGA
The DNA here is from genome assembly GCA_904066015.1 of Synergus gifuensis. Taxonomy (NCBI): domain Eukaryota; kingdom Metazoa; phylum Arthropoda; class Insecta; order Hymenoptera; family Cynipidae; genus Synergus; species Synergus gifuensis. Next base: position 1,413 of record CAJFCO010000087.1, read on the forward strand.
TGCTTTATTGTTTACGGCCACAAATCATAACTGGTAGTCTTATGCGTGGACTTATGTAAGTCACTTATATCCACTGGCATGTTATTCTTGACAGAGTTGACAATTTTATACTTCTTTTAACACTATACCACTTGTTTGCTGGTTTTTTTTTTCATTCTGTATTAAGGCTGATGCAGGAAGGTCGCAAAATTTGTAGAAATACACTAATTTGCATCTCAGAAAATTGTCCACTTTTTGGAGCAAAAAAAAAGGACATTTGTAAAGTTTTTTCGAGTCCTAAAGAGAAATTAGGGTTGAACTTAAGGGACTTGATCCGTCATTTTTTAATTAAAAGAAAATATCGGCCCAAATTCGATAATCGTACCTTGTTTACATCTTGACGTCGACGTCGACGTCAATGTGTGTGTGTAAGAGCGAGCACGAGGCACAATAAAACACTAGTTTTCGCGGAAATAACACCACGATATTTTCTTTTAATTAAAAAATGACGGATCAAATCTCCTATGTTCAACCCTAATTTCCCTCTAGGACTCGAAAAAACTTTACAAATGTCCTTTTTTTTTCCTTCAAAAAGTGGACAATTTTCTGAGATGCAAATTAGAGTGACATCGCAGATTTCACCATCTTTTTGTACCCTCCTGCATCAACCTTAAGGGTATAATGTGGTAATTACCATGTGCAAATAAAGTTTCCCAACTTTACGTCCGCTATAATAATTTTGTTTTTTTTTCCCTAAATCTATGTAATTTAATTAGGTTTCATGAGGTGTAAATTGTCTAGTTTTAGACAAAAATATTTATTAATGCCGACGTAAAGTTGGAGTAACTTAATTTGATTTTAGGGTAATTATGTATATATTAGGCTATAATCACATTACATATTTTTACATTGTTTCAGATTGCAATACTTTAAGCTTATCAAAAATGACATCTGACTCTGAAAAGTATCACTCTAGCTGTTTGATATGTAACAGTAAACTATCAACTAGAAACACTGTAGCAATTTTTAGTGAAAAATTAGGATCTCGACTCGAAAAACCTCTTTCAGAAATAATTTTTTCTGTATTGGAAATTGACAGGAGCAGTAAAAATACACACTCTAATGTTATTTGCAGAAAGTGTAAAAAAATGTTCGACGAGGTACTTTTTCTGTAATTTTTCACTTTTTCATTCAATCGTCTTTTTTATTTTAATTCAATTTCATGCTGAAAATATATTATAGGTGGACGCATTAGAATATCGTATGTCTGAAATAAAAAATGACATTTTTAACTGTTATAAGCAGACCATAAAAAAAATACAGTCAAATGACGAAGAGTATAATGACCATGATTATTTGGACACATCTGAAACGCCCATCCAAGAATTAGCAAGTGTTAAACCAAATCCCGTTTTTAGACAACGAAGTGAAGCTACAAAATCAGTTGAAAACAAAAATAAATATGAAATTAAAGAGGTAAAAAGCTATAAATTCAGTTGAAAATTAAATAAATACTTTAAGATAAAAAAAAACAGTAAAATTGTAGTAATACTTTTTTTTAATTTAATTTAATTTTATAAAACATGAAGTTGATAGACATCTGTTTTCATGTTCTTTTTCATTTGTCATATTTTAAGTAAAAAAATATTTATTATTACACTCGATTCTCCCAATAGTCGACAATTTCCTTTCTCAATAGTCAACAGCATGAAATTAGCATCTCAAATCGCTCTTGATAACCACTGCACATAACCTCTGTTTTGGAATTGTTGACTATTAACGTAATCGAATGTACAGTGTTCGTCATGTATGCCTTAACATTTATCACTAGGATTTTGCATTGAATCCATGCAAAAATCTAGTGACAAATGTTAAGGCATACATGACGAATACTGTACGTACAAAGTTGCGCAAACCTAATCTCAATCAAATTTTCTTACTGTGTCACGTGCCCAAAATTAAAAATAATCGATTTTGAAAAAAGTATACATTTTTTTACTTAATTAATTTTTTTCATTCTGAGCACTCAAGTTATTTATAAGTCTTAATCAATGTTTTATAATTATAACAAAAAATTGGCAGGATGAAAACGATATTGATGACAATGGAACTTCTGACAACGATGTTTCTGATCTCGTAGAATCGATTAAAGAAGATGATAAAGAAGTGGTTATTAAAGTTGAAGCATTGGACGATATAAACGGAGAAACAAAAGGACTTTACTTTAAAAAGTCAAAAACTAATACTAAAGAGGAAAATGTACAAGATCAGGTAAAGGATCTTTTCTAGATATAGAAAAAAAGCATTATGTAAAACCGTAAAACCAAGAAATCAGCTTCGAAAACTTGAATTTTTAATAAAAACCTAGAAAAATTGTTGCAAACTCAAAAATTTTCATTGTAACGAAACTTATAATTTCAAAGTGAATTTCTATGAGATTTTTATCATAACTACATTATAAGAATAAATAATTAATTTTATGAATATATGTATAACACATGCATGAGTTCGGCCGTTTTTTATGTCTGGAGCAAACTTGAAGTTCTCCTTTTCAGTTTTATTATGTATGTATATCTATAACGTCATAGTTTTTTTTTCACTCCATAGATATGAAAAAAAGCCATATACATGCCTTTATTTTATAAAGTATCAAATGTGTCATGGGACAAATGAACTTTTTTGACGGATATGTTTTTAGAATTGAAAACATACACTCGTCTAAAAAGGCCCTTGTCTCTCCCTTGATGCATAATTAGATACATTTTTTTACACAATAATTAATGTTATAGGTTGTATCTCAAGAAGGCTCACTATACACGTGTTTATTATGTTCCCGTAATTGTGAAAAAGGAGATGCAAAATTCATTATAGCACACTTAAGAACAAAACACAATGTTCGGTTGTATATATGTGATTTATGTGGACTGAAATTCAGGAAAAGAACTGATCTTTCTGTTCATCTTGATGATCACGTTGCAAAAGAGGAAGGAGACTTTCAGTGTGAGAATTGCAACAGAATATTTAACAATTTGCGACTTTTTAGAATTCATAAGCGCATTCATTATCCGCAAACTAAATCCTGGGCATGTGAAGTCTGCGGCAAACGTTACAGGTATGATAACTAAAATAACTTTTAATTTATTTTGTGTTGAATTAAACTTTTTTATTCACTTAATTGCAACAAAAAATATTTCAATCTATGACGGCTGGCTTAACTTTCTATTTATTATAAACTGTAGTTCTAGAAATTTGCTAGAGGAACATACTAATACCCATACTGGAAATCGGCCTTACATGTGTAAGTGTGGAAAAGATTTTGCCTCAAAGTATACATACAAGGCGCACGTCAAAACGCACGAATTCCGGCCACGACCTTTTGAATGCTCGCATTGTAATAAAACGTTCTTGAGTCAGCAAAATCTTAGTCAACATGAAAGAACTCATAATGGTATTAAGGAATACGTATGCGATCAGTGTGGTAAGTTTTATGGACGTTTTAAAATAAACATTGTTTCACCTTTTTTTTTTTCTAAATAATTTTTTGTAAATTATCAACATCGAAATTTATGTTATTTGCAGGTAAAGCTTTTGGGTCACCACATAATCTGGAAGTTCATAGCATAGTCCATACTGGTAACAAACCCTATAGTTGCAGGACTTGTGGCAAAGCATTTGCCAGAAAAGCTGAAATTAGAGATCATGAAAGAACTCATACAGGTGAAAAACCATACCAATGTGAACATTGTGGCGCCGTTTTTAGGTATGCTATGGTATCTATGTATATTAACATTTTTTTCTAAAATTAATGAATTGACATGAGGATTTTTAGTCACCTTTTCGTGTAATATAAATATCCTAAATTTCCATTTTTGAGAACATTTTAATATTATTGATTTTACTAAAAGGAATAAAAACGTTTAGATTCTCTTAAGGAATCCTCCATAATTTCTGGAAGGTTTATATTTTCATCGCAGAATACGAAATTAATTTATCTGAATTTATTTCTAATTTTAGTCAAAGATCGAATTTGCAGTCTCACAAACGTGCAACTCACTACAATGACAAAAGATACAAATGCGATATCTGCGGAAAGGGATTTAAGCGACGTAGACTTTTAGATTATCATATAAAAGCAGCTCATACTGGAGAACGTCCATATAAATGCGAGACTTGTACGGCAACGTTTGTTTATCCTGAACACTTCAAGAAGCACATGCGCATTCATACAGGAGAAAAGCCATTCTTGTGTGAAGTGAGTAAATTCCATTTCAGATTATATAATTTATTTTCAATTAACCTATATTTATTTTTCGCACTTGTAATAAACTGACCATGATTACTTACTACTATATTTCATTACATTACATTACATTGTAATTACATGTCAATTTAGGTGTGCGGTAAAGCATTTAACAGCCGAGATAATAGGAATGCTCATCGCTTTATACACAGTGACAAAAAACCATATGAGTGCTTGGTTTGTGGCACGGGATTCATGAGGAAACCTCTTTTGTATGCTCATATGCGATCACAGGTGAGTTTAAGGCCATGTGATACTTTACCATAAGAGCAAATTAGTTAAACCAATTATACATTCATAATAATTAATATTTTTAACTAATAAGAGTCAATAAACCAGTCAATAAAATAAATTGACTTTTGTTAGGTAAAAATATTTATTATTATGAATGTATAATTGGTTTAACTAATTTGCTCTTATGATAAAGTATCACATGCCTTTAAATACAAAACTAATTAAATCAAAACTCAAATAAACAAAAAATTTATATAAATAAAATAAAATACAGCAAACTTACCCCCAGACGTTGAAACTTTTTAACTTGTACTTATTTGATGCAAACTTCGTTAGTGAAATTCCATTACTGAATTTCCTGCCTTCTTATTTTGTAATATTATTCAATAATTCTAATATGTATATACATACATGTTCCACACTGTAAGAATTTAAATGAAACGTTTCTTTTGTTTCTAGGGCCATCTGAACGACACGATTGTTGTGAACCAACCAAGATTAACGACAGAAGATGATCAAATTATCACTGTCTCAGAAGGCAATGTGGAGCTGTTGATGGAAAACGCTGAAGTTGAACAGGTATTCATTCAAAGACTAAATTCATTAAACGACTACATTGAAATTTGAGGGCAGGTATAATATGATCTCAAAAGTACTTACGTCTCTACTCTCGTCGAAACTTTTCCATTTTAGCCAAACAAATTAGGTTCTACGAAAAACAGTGAATCAGCCGTCTTCCTGCCATTGAAAAACCCTCCCCTGCTAAAAGACATTTCAATATGTGTATTTTTGCGGCCTCAAAAAGTTTCGGTTGAAATGAATAGACAGAATGGCGGATTAGAGGTACTCTACAGTAATTTTTAGTTTTTGGAAAATGCTCCAACAACCTTAACTAAATTTGCTCTTATAATAATAGAAAATTTAGTTTCGCCTACTTCGCAGCTAGATTCGCAAAATATTTTTCACTAATAATCAGTAGGTTTCAGAATAAAGTACTCGCTGTACTCGTTTGAGAAAAAAGTCAAAATAATAATTTGTTGGTAGCACTAAGAGGGAAAAATAACTTATATACATATGTAGTCATTGTTCAACAACCCTTCTACCCTTCTCAGTGCTACTAAGAAATTATCAATTTGGATTTTTTTTTTTAATGAGAACCCTACTCTAAAAACTACTGATTGTGAGTATTTGGCAGGATTTGAGCGAATCTACACAAGTTGCTGCAGCATTCCATTAGCCTCAACTCCTCGTCCAAAAATTCAAAAATTAAAATGTAAAAAAAAACGAAGTGTGATAATCAGAATTGTAAACTTTTCAAATACAAATTTTTAATGGCACGACAGAAATACAAATTTTAAGTATTCTGTCCGAAGGAAGAAAGAAAATTAGTTTGGTGCAAATTAAACTTAAGGAAACTGTGAACTTGGACAAAATTAATGTACGCATGTACTTTTAATTTTCTATTTAGTTGGATGAAACGGAATTATACGTAGCAGGTATAAAAAATCACGTTATCATACATCAGGACGGTAATCAGATATACCATGAAGGAAATGTTTTGAGTATTCCTGCCGATGGACAAATATCCACTAACCATGTTCAACATCTAGTTGTTGATGGACAGGTAAGAACAAAGTTTAAATTAATACATAAAATCTCGATCCAAAATGTTCTGGAATTGTTTAACCCTCCATTTTGGAAGTAAAAAGATAGAAAGTCTATCCTATTTAAATCTTTTTCAATCTTCAGAATTGAAATAGAAAGGAAAAATTAATCCAAATGTATTCATCCTTATCCATGCCAATCTTTTCCTATTCCTTTTGCAATCTACTGCCGTGCCTATCTTTTTCAATCTCAACTTTCCCATAATCCATGTCTATCCTTTGTCTAATCATTCGAATCCTTACCTATCTCTTTTATACGCTTGTTCTCTTCAATCTCTACTAATCTACCCATATCTATCCTTGTATAATCATTCCAATTTTTTTCTATCTCTCTTTAAGTATACATATTACCAAGTCTATCTATTTCAATCTTTACCATTCTATCCATCTCTATCCTCGTATAGTCATTTCAATCCTTTCCTATCGCTTGAATTGTATTACATATCAAGTTTATCCTTTTCAATCACTACATTTCTGTCCATGTCTATCCTTAATCTAATCATCGCAATCCTTTTCTATCCTTTTTACAATCCACTAGCAAGCCTATCCTCAATTTAATTTTTTGTATACATATACACTCGATTCTTCCAATGATGAACAAATTCCTTCCATGAACGTAAGAATTAACGGGACGGAGCGCAACCCCCCCTTGTCAGGGAACGCGTAAATAAGGGGGGTGAGAACACGGCGCATGCTCCCCACTTTCCTGGGGGATAGATGGTGATTGGTCTATTTGTTTTGATAGTTGAAAGTGCCTATCTTTTAAAAATATTAAACAAATAAATGTAGCAGTATGCTCATGGCTCATGCGTGTATTATTAGCCAATCCAGAGTTATCCCCCGAAAAATGGTGTTTACTTCGTCCCCCCCGATGTACAGTAACATTCATATATGCCTTCCCTTGAAAAAATGTCAACCCAACCCTGGTTTTCATTAGAATCTTATGGAAACCAGGATTGGGTTGACTTGTTTTCAAGGGAAGGCATATATGAATGTTACTGTACCAAGTCGACCCCTTCGCCTAGATGGGACTTTGTGCTCCATCCCGTTTAATTCTTACATCCATGATTCCTTCTCTCTATACTCTATAGTCAAATCAAGTGCACATGCGTATTGCGTATGTATAAAATATTATTTTTTAGCATTTTAAACTGTGCTTAAATTAGCAACCAATCAGATGCCGAGTGCAACGCATGCGCAGTGGTTATAAAGTTCTCATTGAAAAAAATGCTCTTCATCATTGAGAGAGGAATGCATTCATCATTGGGAGATCTTCATCCTTCGGAGAAGTTGAGTGTACAGTAAAATGCATGGATTAGATATTTCACGTTGTGACGTAATAATACAAAAATGGCCATATAATGGTGCATAAAAAATGTGATAAATGTATAATTAAACATTAAAACTGCAAAACAATGTCCAAAATGCCTTCACATCCGCGGGAAATCCTTCTAAATAATCTTTTTTTGACATTGTTTTGCACTTTTAATGTTTAATTATACATTTATCACATTTGTTTATGCACCAGTGTATGGCCATTTTTGTACTATTACGTCACAACGTGAAATACCTAATGCCTTCCCCCGTGAAGTTGGGTGTTTATACGTTTTTCAACGCGGAATCAAGTTATCACCCAACTTCACGGGGAAAGGCATCCATGCCTTCTACTGTATGTACATCTATCTTATATGATTTTATATTTCAGCTTCTAGAAAATGATGACGATGAATCTAAAGAAGAGATGGAAGATGACGAAGAATTGTATAGTTACGAAGATGATGAACACGGTGAAACTCTAGTGCTACCGGGAACTTCTGAATACAAGGAAATCCTGGGAGATTCTAAAAATGCAGTTAGATTAGTACAAATCAGAATTCCTACTTCTTCTGCAGGAGATGGAAGAAATTGGCTAAGTTTAGTACAGACCACTTGAACGTTTTTCTTATATATATACATATATATATATGTACACACACACACACACTTTGTCTGAAGACTTACAAAAATGTATATTCCATACATGAAAATTTGAGACATTTTTTGTGGAATGTATGAGTTTGAAAAAGTAAGTAATATTAAAACTTTTATGTATAAGTTAACAAATTTTTAAATGTAAAAAGGTTCACATTACGGATCATCGAGTTTTTGTTTTACTTTATTCCATTTATCATTTATGGTCTCTTCAGTTTAATGTTAAAATTTTTTCATAAAAACAGCTGTTGTTTTTCTTAAGATACTAAGAAAAACGTCAGATTCCTATTTTTTAAAATAAAAACTTACATTTTCATAGTAGACTTCGCAACGTAAAATATATCATTTATGACAATAGAGTAAGGTATTATTGAAACGTAAAATATTGCATTGAACTTTTCTGCTTTCTGCTTTACGCCGACGTTTTCTGCCGACATGGGACCAGGGTTGTGCAGTGACGCGTCACTGGAGGTTTTCTACGTATAATACGTTTTTGACGTAATATACGTCAAAAACAGTAGAAAACCGTATAAAATGTAGAAAACTCCTAGAAGTGACGTTTCCAAGATGGCCGCCTTATAAAACATAACCTCACTTTCTAAAAATAGGTTATGTTTGTTATATTTTGATATTTACGTATGCGCACTGAATGTTTCCATTCGGACTTAATATACCGTAGAAAACTAAAGAGGTAATATACGTAGTAATATACGCGTAGAAAACCACATATAATATGTGGAGTATTATACGAGCACAACCCTGCATGGGGCTGCACCCTAAAGGTGCAGTCCCATGTCGGCATAAAACGTTGGCGTAAAGCAGAAACTCATGAGAGTGACAGAGATAGGCAGATCTTTTTGTCTCTTTCACTCTCATGAATTTCTGCTTTACGCCGACATGGGACGGCACCATAAGATTCATGTACACTCGAGTCTCTCAAATGTCAACTTCCCAAATCTCAAGCTCTCCCAAATGTCAACTAAAGTTTCTCTCAAATGTCAAGTCCGTATTTCTCAAATCCCACTTGATAACTACTGCGCACACTTTGCATTCGGCATCTGATTGCTTGCTATTCGCGCGCAATTTAAAATGCTAAAAAATATTATACGCAATACGCATGCGCAATTGATGTGACTATAGAGGATAACGAATTTCTTGACATTTGGGAGAACCTCTGGCAAAAATTTTTTGACATTTGGGAGACTCGAGTGTATGCCTTTCCCCTCAAACATGTCAACCCAACTCTGGTTTCCAGGGTTGGGTTGAAATATTTTCACGGGAAGGCATATATGAATGTTACTGTACATACAGTCAGGGTGGAATCCCATGCAGGCGCAAAATTTAAAGGGCAAAACGAACAACCAGTGACAGAGAATCTTTGAGAAGACATACACTGCCGCAATATTAAGGAAATCCTGACCAGAGGCCCCCGCAATATTAACGAAATTCCTTTTCTCAAATGTCACATCAATTGCGCATGCGTCACATTAATTGCGCGCGAATAGCAACCAATCAGATGCCGAGCGCAACTCATGCGCACTGTATCCAGTGAGATTTGAGGTAACTGCTGCTTAATATTGCGGGAGGAATGCGGTGGTTAATATTGAAGGAGTCGAGTGTAAATCTAAAAATGTTTTGCAATTAGCTGTTCATTTTACGCTTTGCGTTTTGCGCCCACATGGGACGGCATCCTCGGATACAGTAGAATGCATGGATTCCTTCCCTCGTAAACTTGTCAACCCAACCCTGGTTTCCATTAGAATCTTTGGAAACCAGGATTGGGTTGACATGTTTACGAGGGAAGGCATATATGAATGTGAAGGCCTGATTACACGCTTTTAGGAAAATGTCCTTCTTCTCACCCTACCATGTGACTATCCCATAAGTTTGTCTCATTCGCACTTTTTCCACACATTTTACCCGAAAAATGTGCGAGAATGAGACAAACTTATGGGATAGTCACATGGTAGAGTGAGAAGGACATTTTCCTAAAAGCGTGTAATCAGGCCTTTACTGTACATGTAGATTTAGAGAACCTGCAGTGGGATTCCGGTGCATAAATTCGAATAGATCTCCCTTTCTATCATGTTAATTGAAAATAATGCCATCGAACACGTATTATTTATCTGATTCCTACTTTACTCGGCAATTTTCCCTCAGTGCTATTCCTAAATTTATTGAGATAAATAAAACATTACAATGAATAGATAGTATGTCTGTATTAATGATTTATTTAATTAAGTAAAATTAAATTTAAATATTGATATTTTTTTCGATACTCATCACTAACGTCTAAAAAAATTTCCGTTAATCATTTTTGCTTTCAAATTTGAACATATTCCGTGAGGATATAATTGCATAATCGTCTGCAAGATATTGACGTCTTGTAAACAATAAAAATAACTTAATTGTTCAGTGATGAACTTAACTTCAGAATTTAACATTACATTGCTTTGGATCTGAAAATTGATATGCTAATTTATTAAAATAAATCCAGAAAAAAAGTCTTCATTAAGTATCATTATTGATGATGAATTTGCAAAGATAAGGTATATTTTTTAAAACGAGAAGCAATGTGATTAATATTTGCAAGTATACCTGGAAATTTCCAAAGAATTATCGATTGTTGTGTCGAGACGTTTTTCTTAACTGCTTTTCAATTTCAAACTGACGTACATCAGCCCTTTGAAGAAAATCTTGTTTGCCTAAGTAACCATCCTTTCCTTTGTTGTAGGTACTAATCTCTTCTTGTATGTTTTGTTCTTTTTTGAAATTGTCCCAGTCCAACTTAGTTTTTTCTAAAGTACTTATTTTCGATTTTTTTCCTAGCTGGCCTATAATAGATGAGATACCACCTAAACCAACTTTTCGGGTTTCTCGATCTTTTGACGTCCCTTTTTTATTAGCTGTAGAAATGTCAATATTCTTTGCAAGTTTTTCTTTTTTAGTTACAGTTAGTCTAGCTTCAACGGAATCTGCAGGAACCTCTTTTTCTACCTTCACTTCTTCACCAGCAAATTCAAAGATTTTTGTTATTTTAACTTTTTCTACAACATTTGGTTTTGTCACCAGACTATTAGACTTTTCTGAAGAGCTATTTGCAGCAGAATTTTCAGATTTTGGTTTCGATACTATACCTGAAATACAAATAAATTTCTTTTCTAATTACTGAATGTCAACATTTTTAAATTGAGAAAAAAATTTTTTCTATGATTTGTTTACCCGTGTCTTTCATAAAATCTGCCCATAAAGAATCAGCTCTCTTCTTTTCTTCTTCCTCATTAAGTAATTTTGCTTTGTTATTCTCTTCTACAGATTCTTCTACATCCTTTTCTTCTGGCAGAAATTTTTTTTGTTTCTTTTTGCGTTTAGAATCCTTGTTCTTCGTGTTTTTGCACCGTTTCCGCCTTTTATTGACATCCATATTTTGAGTATCCTGAGTATTATCATTTGATGAATTCTCCGCATCTCCATCAGATTCCACTTCAGATACACTTTCGTATCCTTCAGGAATATAGTCTTCATCATCTTCATCCGAGTCAGAAGGAAGTTCGTGTTTTTCAGACATACTAAAATAATAAAATATTGTATAATACAGTATAATTTTTAAAGTGCCAGAAAGTGCTTGAGCAATTTAATATACAAGGAAAAGTTTCAATTTACTCGAAAACAAATACATACCTACGTATATATATATATATAGCATTTTAACAACAGCAACTGTATTTCAATAATTAAAAATAATTGTTATACTGAATTCAAAATGATCAGGGTGGCTATTTAAGTCTTAGAAATTATTTATGGTCATTTGAAAAAATTTAAAATCAAAATCGTAAAAAGTAGAATTTTTATCACACACCGAGTGAAATTAAAAACAATTGAATCCAGTTCTCTACTATATAATTAATAGAGGTTTGCATCCATTCCGGTCGAATTTTCAGTGTAAATTGGTACTTTTTTAGCCACGTTTAGTACACTTAATTTTTCGAAATTGAGTTTAATTCTAAAAGAAATTGAATCTTCTAAGCTCTCTTCGAATGTTAGATTTCTCGAAATCGAAATTACTCGAAATTAAATCCATTTAAATTTTGGGTCGCATTTAAATCGATTTAATATTTCAAAAAACTAACTGAATAATTTCGATTTCGAGAAATCTTACATTCGGAGAGAGCTTAGAAGCTTCAATTTCTTATAGAATGAAACTCAATTTAAAAAAACTAAGTATTATAAACGTGGCCAAAAAGGCACCAATTTGCAGTGAAAATTCGACCGGAACGAATGCACACTTCTAATAATTAACGAAATTCTTTGTCAAAAAATAAATTTACTGCCAGCCTTAAAGAATCCCTAGTCCAGTGACTCCAGTGACCACTCGAAAATTCTACGCAACAAAAAAAATGAACTTGAACAAGACTTTGTAATCAAGTTCATTTCATTGCTTAATACAAAAATTTTTTATTTATTTCTTGCATTATACGATATTTGAAAAATATACAATTTTAAATTTTTCAGGAAAAATTCTAACCTAAAAACTTACTTTGCGAATTGATGAGATATATATATATATATATCAGTCTATACTTTAATATTTATGAATGATAAATGTGTACTGATACTGTCTTGTAAAGATGTAAGTCTTAATTAACGTTACTCACTTGTAAAGAATACAAAAATTACTAAATTACTAACAGGGTGTCGTGAAACGCGAAACGTTTCGATTTCGACACTTCGACGAGCGTGTATTTTGGTCTTTATTCTTACATCCATGGACGCATCCACAGAAGAAATTCATCCACTGGCATCCACTGGCATCCACTGAAGAAATTCTGCCATTGGCTGTAATCTGGCGCGCGATTCAAAATCGAATTGATTTAATTCGATTTTGAATCGAATTAAATTTAAATCAATTCGATTTTGAATCGCGCGCCAAATTTTGACCAATGGTAACATTTCTCCAGCAGGTATTCAAAGTGTGCTGCGTGCGCAGGGAGGCAACTTTGAGAGCACTTATCATAGGCTAGGAGAGTTTAGATCTACGAGACAAAGCGCGCGCTTGAGCGCGCGTGTTACGTGTATAGAAAGTGAAATGAAAATTCAAATCCTAGCGCCAAGTCGAGAATACTCACGACTTGACGCTCACTTCATGCGTAACCAGTGTTTATGCATGAAATGCATGTACACTCGACTTCCGCAATGGTCACCAATTTTTCCCTACCTCAAATGTCACATCGATTGCGCATGCGTATTGCGTATTGTGTTGTTTGCGTTAGCAACCAATCAGATGTCGATCGCAGCGCATGTGCAGTGGTATCAAGTGGCAATTGAGAGAACAGCTGGTGACTATTGCCGAAGAAAATTGGTGACTATTGGGAAATTGTGACTATTGCGGTGTAACTATTGCGGAAGTCGAGTGTAAAGGTAACGCTATGAAGTTGTCTGCAATGCATGTCTTTTTTTAGAATAGGACATTCTACATCACCGGAGATTTTGTTTATACGACCGTGGTTTTAGTTTGTTTATTGTTTTCTCTTGCGTCTTGCGATGATACCACTGATACCACTACCAACCACTACGATGTTCGGATGTTTTAATGCGCAGATTTTAGTTTGCCAAACTTGTGCTCAGAGTAATTAATAGCATTAAAAGTCTTTTTTTAAAAGACTTAAGAAAAGAATCGAATTAATTAATGATGACTTATTATAGTAGTGAAATGTTAAGATTGGACAACTTGCCTGATGATGTGCTAGAGGAAATTCTTACTAACCTCTCCTATGATGAAATTGCCAAAAGCAGAATTGTAAGAAGGATTATATTATTACAAATAAATATTATCTCTCCTATGTTTAAGATATTTTTTGATTATTTATTTTCCCACCTAGGTTTTTCACAATAAACCCGAAATTGATAATTGAACACCAAAAGTAGACGACTGTTTTCTATTTATAAACTGTACTTTAGTTTTTCTATAGTAGATTAGTTTATCTATTTTATGCTTTTATTTCCAACTCGAATGAACTTAAATTCAATTATTTATAAAAAACATTCAAACAGCTACATTTTTCACAGAGATTTTACGATTTCTTATATAACTTATATTTTTTTGCTCTGATCTTTTACGTTCAGGGTCATCTTTTGTTGCGAGTATCAGTGACGAATTTTTCTTTCTGTATATTAGTTAGCAAAAAATGTATATTAGTTAGCAAAAAATTCTAGTTTCAAATTAACATGTCAAATTTTATTTTCAATTTTCATTTTAGGTTTGCAAACAGTTTGATCGCATTTGCAAGAAACTATTAAATCGAGGATTTAATTTAATGGAAAAATATCACATGCAATGTTTGCGAGCAGTAAAAAGCCAACTTCCACGCAGGGAATCAGAAAGAAGAAGTCATCCCTTGGCGCGTCATTGCGATATTCTAACAGCAATTGAAACCCGAATTTCTATGTTGTCTATGACTTTCATTAAATACATAGATCTGAATCTATGTTGTTTCATCCCCGGAAAAGTAGGTTTTTCATTAATACATTCATATCTTAAAATTTCTACAGGGCGATCACAGGACGAAAAACTAAATGTTTTACAAGATTTGAGTGACCGCGCCCTGATTTACAAATTTTTTAAAAAGGATAAAATTTATTAAAATATTTGTTGTTAATTTTAGGTTATCGATGAAATTTTTCGAGTACTGAGGCAAATTAGTTTCACGACAACGCCTCCGCGAGCCCACGAAATTTTACAAGAGCTTCGAGATATTAGTAGCATGGCAATGGAGCATTTCGACGAGAAAATCTTGCCAGACTTGAAGCACAGTATCTGTTCATCAGTAAGCAATGTAAGTTCTTACGAAATACCTTCTACAAGTCTGAAAATAGCGCATCACCCAGGCTCGAGTGGTGCAGTCCTGTCTCACGATTTCAGCAGTGACAAACTGCACCAAATTTTTAAGAAGATTTACAGTCGCACCAGAAAAAATAAAACATCTGTAGTATCTGTGAAAGGTCAGATAAGAAAATTGAAGCAGAGAATGAAAAGACAGGGTCTGCAGATGCAACTTCAGAGTACAAAATTGCAAGAGCAAGCGAAGAAAATTAGCGAACAGGATACACAAATTGCAGAGATGAGGAAACACTTGGAAGAATGGGAGCAAAAAATCGGAGACCTGACTGCAGAATTAAGTCGAGCTAGAGAAGAAGATAACATTGAAGGCTGTAAGCGAAAACATATTGATGTTATTGGACGAGAATCAGATTCTGGTAATTCGAAGGAACTTCAGGCAAAAAAACGAAAATTAATTATCGAAAGGAAATCGACGAATGATGTAAAGGACATGAAGTTCAAGATATTCATGTCCTCTCTCCTTGCCGAGGAATCTTCTCAATAATACATTTCTCATTTTTCATTATATCCATTGGTGACAATTGTCACTATCTCATTCACTAAACCAAGTTGCTTTCTTAAACTAGTTGGGAAATTTTTTTGTGTAGTAAGTATTACACATGCTAAACTTGGTAAAAAAGTAAGTTAATACTCATGAGTCTATATTAATAATTTAATAATACATGCATAAAAGGCTGATTCGTGTGATACTGCAATCATTTAAAACCATTTCAAAATATCATTTAAAGGTAAACTGAGGTAAAGTTTCTAATCGATTAATTGTAAAAAAGGAACCAAAAAATGCGAGATAAGTGTTAAAATTTGTGGAAATAACTAATATTTAGATGAGTTAAGTTTTCTTGATATTCGCTAAGATAATAATAAGTAAAGTCACTGTAGTCGCTTCAAAATTATCAAATCGTTTGTATATACATTTTGTAACGATGAACTATTACTGCTCTAAAAGAAATAAACAGGATTTTGTTTCAGCGAAGTAAGAATTTAATCAAGGCAAGGTAACTGTCCCAATCTTGGCCACCCAATGTACCAGTTATAAATTAATTATTTGAGCTCTTCACCAAAACTAAAAAAATCATTAATTTCACCGAAATATAACAGACTTTTGCCACCATTAGTACCTTTATCGCGACTAGGACAGTTATTATCTTGCCAATAATTTTTTTCTTACTTAGTATGTAAAGAAAAATGTATATTTGCATAGAATTTTTATAGAAATTCTAGTGAATAAAGAAGCAGGTGATGTGATTTATTCAAAAAAATAATACAGACGTCCGTGTTTATTTTCTTTACGTCTGAGCACTATTATTTTTTTAAAAAAGTAAAAATTGTGAGGAAAAAACCAGTTTATGTATCTAAATTTGCTCATAGATAAGTAACACCTGCCTTTAAATATTTAAAGAATAAACCTTATAGACAGAAATTTAATAAAATCAATCTTTATTTTAACTTTGCTTACCATAAGTTTTACGGTAACGGTTTTCAATACTTTTTAGAAGTTGAGTTATAGAATTCGAAATTATAATATAACCGGATTCAATTAAGGCAAATCTGTAACGATAGACAATAATAATTAAAATAAATGCATTTTTTAAAAACAGAAAAAGATCTTTGTAAATCTTGGTCAATATTCTTACCGTAAAAAGAAGACTCTGATGGAATTGAAAATTCATTTATAGATTCTGCTTGATCGAGTTCCAAGCTTTCCGATATCGTTTGGTTTAATACATCACGAATTATATCCTTATTTTCTGAAATTAGAATATATAAAAAGTTTTTCGAAATATTTACTGTTTACAATAAATTTACTTAGTAAATAATTAAAATTACCGTCTGGCATAACGTAAAACATAATTTGGTCAACTACAGCCTCGATCATATTTTTGTAATCTCTCTTGCCGAGAATTTCCTCCTTTTCAGTGGTTGAAACTTGAATCTAAAAGTACAAAGTTATTTAATTAAAAATAGATTTCATTGTTGAACGATCCAACTGTCTAATTAGTTTCTAAGTCTTAAAACCTATTCGGAAAAATAAAATTTTCTTATTTCGTTTTCGAAATCAAGAGCTTACCATTATTACGAAATACTTTTCAATCTTACTCAAAATGAATTGCACTGTATTTTACCAATTCTTCTTCTTCGTTTTTCTCTTTAGATATCATCATAGCTTTTGATTCTTCTTCAGAGGGAAGATGCAAAATTTCTTTATAAATTGCTGCATGTGCTGTTCCTAAATATTCTCGTTGTTTATCTCGTAATTTTTTTCTCACAATTTCTTTTTCCACTTCGGGCAGTACAAAATTGTAGACCATATCAGAAACCATTTCTTCCTCATCCAATTCTGCAGCACTGAAAATACAATTTTGAAATGAAATTAAATTCACGAAATGAACGAGTTCAATTAATGAAATGATATTCCCTGATTTCAAACTAATTGTTAAAAGTTATTTAACTCTATTAGAATCTTATTTTTCCAATTAATCAAATCTAACATACTTTTCAGCAGCATATTTAGAAACACTGTCTATTTTATCAGCTAGAGTCATAACATATTCTTTAGCTTCTTTTTCGGAAACCCAATCAATTCCTTCTTTGACAATATCTTCAAGATATGCTTCAACAGAATCCTGATTCACTTTCAACATTTGTCTAAAGATTTCATCCAATTCTCTTCGTCGTTTACGCTCAATTTGTCTTCTTCCAGTTTCAGCGGCATCTCTTCCTGCTCTTTCCCTTTCAGCAAGTAATGCAGAAGCATGAGATTTTCGTTCATATTGAAGCCTTAACAACTCCTGACAAAAAAGATTAATAATATAAAAAATTTTGAAAAAAAAAATTGAATAAATTAAAATCCCTAAGAAAAATACATTTTGAAACAGACTTTGCTCAAGTAATTCAGCATTCCAGAAACCGTCATTCCTTCCAGGGAATTTAGGATTTCATTTAAGCGATTCTCCCGCTTCATTTTCAAATTTTGCTCTAGATACAAACTTAAAATTTGTATTTTTTCCTTTTCAATAGGTTTTTTATCATTATTCTGCAGGGCGTGAGTTGAGCGAAGTTCTTCGATTAAGTTTCTGCACCTCTCTCTACCTTCGTACGTCTAAGAAAAAAAAAAAAAAAAAAAAAAAAAAATGAATTTTGATCATTCTAGTGATATTTTGATTAGAAGATTAATTACTTGAAGACTATTTTCATTATTATTTGATAAAATTTAATTACATACTATGAATTGCATAGCTCTGCCTCTGACTATTTGTTGAATTAAAACAGCAGATTGATCCATAACGTTTTTGATATTCTGCTCTCCAACTCTGAAAGGCGTCGATGGAACAGTTTGTGGTTCTGATTTCCGTTCCAAAAGATAAGCCGGCTTAATTGGCTCTAAATTTAATCTTATGTTTCTCAATTTTGTGTAGAGTTCTTTTAATTTCTGATCAGTCCACCTACTATAAGTCTTTTGAATGCACAAATCTTCAGGTTTGAACTTCTGTTTTATTGTCTTGAATTCCTTCATTGTAGATAAGTCACCTGGACTTGAGTCTACCTTTTCGGCTCCTGATGACAATCTTCTATAAATAATGTGAATAGAATTTTGGATCGAGGTACATACTATTGAAAAATTATTTTAGAAAATATGTATCTGAAAAGTAAGTTGTAAATTGAAACTTAAAAATGTTTTACAACTCTGAACTAAGCTTATGTGAGATTACCATTACAATTTAGTTGTAACTCAAATTAATTTGAATATTCGGATCTGAACTCAATTCCAAATAATTTTTTATAGTTTGTGATCATATATAGGAAGATTAAAAAACAATTTTTTTTAAGCCTACTATCAACGAAATCCTTTCGAAGAAATTTCTTTTGAAGAAGCTCATGACGTCTCTGAGGATTTTCGCCAAATCGCATTTGTGGTGCGTACAATTCAGAAGCTCGATCTGCTTCTTGTTTTATAATATCTTGGCGTTTATATTTTCCAGTTTTCCGGCGATGCTTCATGGTCAATTTGCGAAGCTCTCGTCCAAACTTTTGCCTTATATTTTCTATTTCATTATCACGTCGCTGACCCAAATTGCTACCAAGTTTTCTGAAACGGTCTCTTTTATTCTCATTCCACACGTGAGTTCGAGTTTCCATTTCTTTCTGAGATAGGTCCATTCGCATATTCATTATGAATTCGATCTCCTAAAGAAAATATTTTTTATTTTGGGTCATTTATTCTGGCCTTATGTTATTTTCTTCGGAAATATATATCAAATTAACTAAATAATACTCACAGCTTCTCTAAAGGACCAATCATCAGCTTCCAAAGCTGCTATGATGCTTGTTCGAAGTTTAATATTAGCTTCAGAATCCATTGGAGGAAGAATTGATTCCCAGGCTTTTCTAATTCTCATCCTGTTAATTATTTCCACTTCGTGCATCCCAACTGGCAATCCTTCTTTCCATGTTAAATGTGCCAATGTCAACACTTCCGGATTATGACCTTAAAAAATATGTTTAAAGCTATTTATGAAATTGTTGAAACGTTTTCAATAACAAAAAAATAACAATTATTAATAAATAAATGGATACCTGGAGGTATTTTATAAGGCGGTTCCCATGGAGAAGTTTGGGTTTCATTTTCTCTATAATCCGTTTGAGTTCCTCTATTTTGAACAAATTCCACTCTGGATGGTAACATAAAAGTCGATTGTCTTCCAGCATTTCGAAACGCATCTTCTACAGTTTGTTGTTCTAAATGGCTTGATAATTTCAATTTCGGAATTTCTACATCCAAAAATGGCATTAAAGGTCTTCGATAAAATTTTTGAACATCTCCTTTGTTTTGTCTGAACAACTGATTCTGAGAAAAAAAAATTAATTCTTTTTGTCAAATATCATGCACAAATAAAAAGAAATTATATATAATAATTTAAATTAAACAGCGACACAATTAATAACTACAACTACGTATTGCGTATTAAAAACCTGAATTTCATAACTATAAATATAAATATAAAAACTTAGAACTTATTAACACCTATACGAATCCAAGATTACAGAAATCATAAATTAACATCAATAATCAAAAACTTAATTTCATGTAATACATATTTTTTTTATTGATTGTGAAACAATTAAAGACGACAATAAGGAATAAATCGCTGGCTGTACACAATATAATATAATACACATATTATGTCAAGTTTAGAAAATAAAATCACAAGATACGTAAAATAAAATTGCTTTCATTGGAAATCGGTGTGTACGTGTCAATAGAAAGTCTAGACTGTTTATACTTATTCTGGAAAAGAAATACATATGTGATATAAAATTATAGAATATATAGATGGGCTAACCTTGTGCAATTGTATAGACTGGACCGAGTTTGCCATTTTTGAAATCTCTCTATGTATATAGAAAAACACAAAAAGAAAACACAAAAATAATCACTAACGTATTTCCAAGATTATTGATGAAAATTACAAATTATAATTCTCATTCACGAATTTAGGATATAGATTATGTATAATTACTTTATGAGAGACAAATGTGAAATGTCCACTTAAAATTAAAACAGCTGCTAATCGAAATAGCCTTTCGATTAAAATTTTAATTAATTGCTCAGAGGATTAAAATAATATTAAGCAGAGCAACAGCAAATTATCCAACAACAACAACTAAACTAAACCGAGTTCGACGTATGGTATGTATGTACTTGATTGTATCATATATAGAAGTAATAAGTGATATTACAATATTGATTTAACAACGTTTCAAAGTCATTGATGTATTTA
The DNA here is from genome assembly GCA_904066015.1 of Synergus gifuensis. Taxonomy (NCBI): domain Eukaryota; kingdom Metazoa; phylum Arthropoda; class Insecta; order Hymenoptera; family Cynipidae; genus Synergus; species Synergus gifuensis. The sequence continues at coordinate 22,239 of CAJFCO010000087.1, forward strand.
AATTACATATATGGCTTTTGTACTTTGGATCGAACAGTATTTTATAATAATATAAAAAAATGATTTACATTTCTTATAGTAATTAATTCTAGGAACACTGGAAATTTATTATATTATTTTTTACTCAAGTACCTACTTTCATATAGAAAAGTTATGAACACATCAATTTCTATGTTTATAAATGGTCATTGTAAATCAGAGTTACTAAGAATTAAGATCCAATTTTAAAAATTATTTCCGAAATTTTTAAAATATTAAAATTTTGTTGTTGTTTAAATTTAATGATTTATAACTTTAATTTTTTAAGAAATACAGAATCTGAGTATTTTAATGCTCCGCAATTTAAATTGTTTAAATTGCAATGTTTTCAAAATTATACATATATATATAGCAACCTTGATAAACTCTAAACCCCATTCAATTAATTTTAATTTTGAGTTTAAGATTAGAACATTGCTTTGACATTGAAACATTTTCGTTTGAGTTAAACATTTTTTGATTACGTCAGACTTTTATATATCTAAAGTTTCGTGGCTTTAATTCCTTTATTTCTTATTTTTTTAAAGACACTTATTAAATATTACAGATTCAATTGGACAAATCACATTTCTCTGCAGTCTGCACTTTTGGAACTAAAAGGCCTTACGAATAAATGAAAATTTCAACTTCCGAATAAATAAATTCTTACTATGAAGATATGTTTACATTTAAAGATAATTACTTGCATAAAAATAATTTTTATATCAATTTTACCGTTTAAAAATTATTCTTAAGGCCCTTCGGAATTATTGTCTCTCGAGGAGCCTAGCTGATGCGTAGGAACAATTTATTATTTGAGTAACCACAATTAATTTTTAACGAGCGATAGAATGTCATTAGGTCTCAAATGAAAAGGATTTGAAAAAAAACTCAAAAGCTGCAATACATAAAAAGCTTTATATAGTATTCTATTGAAATTTTGGAAATAGCCTCAAGAAAATTTGAATAAAATTTGAAGAAACATGAATTTTAAACCATTTCAAACCCTGTGAATAAAGTTTTATATAATCCAAGTTATCGAACTTGAAATCATTCAATTATCCGTTCTGTATCATTTTTTTTCGTTACCCAACCCAATCTCTTAATACTTTAATCCCTATAAATATTCTTCAAAATTCTGAGCATACTCTTCAAGAATTTTTGAAACGTAATGATCTAAAATAACCATTCCCATCAGAACCAAGATGTGCTGACCAACTTTGATGAGCAGAAATGTCTTTACAAACTTGCCCAGGTGTTATATCTTCCGGGCAAACACACTGAAGTTGCATTCTATATACCGTCATTTGTCCGAGAGCAATTTTAACATTTTCTCTATCCATGGCTTCTTCAAGAATTTGATAATTAACACCTCGTTCAGTGAGACATTTCTTCACATTAATATCGTACTCTGCGAGTTGAATTTTTCTTCCTAGGATTTCTTCTTTTCTTCGAATACAGTCCAGATCTTGCTGAAGGAGAACAATTGGAGTTTCGGTCGCTGGAAGCCAATAAGTCGAAAATAAAAGATCCATCGAACGCTTTTTCGAAGGCTGCAAAGAAGGAAGTAAAATTCCAGTCGGTGGCTGTCTCTGAACTCCTGTGACGACATTTCTGAAATCTTTATCTGATGAACGTTTCTGAATTCTCTTTGTTCGAGAAAGTTGTTTCTCCTCTTCATCTTTTTCACATTTAAAAACGATTTTCTTGTTTTTCAGTGATTTCTTGCTTGGAATTTTTTCTTTCAATTTCTTCCTTAGCTTAATTGTTTTTTTATTACCATTCAACAAAACGACAGGTATTTCCTTCTGACCTAAATTCTCCTTTGACACAATCTTCGTTAGTGAAGTTTTTTCGATTTGTCTAGTCTCCCTTTTCCTTTCAGAATCAGAAACTTCCTGCGAATCGTCAGTAAAGTCCACATCATCAGACATGGTGAAATAATCAGAATCATCGTCAAGGGAATTCGACCTGTTAACAGGTTCTAAAGAATAATATCTTTTTGTTTGACCATTAGTGTAATCCATACTAGGATCGAGTTTATTTTGCACGTCGTTGGTATCGTTCTTAACCTTTGGAATTTTATCACTACGCTGAGCACGAACTTCGGTTTGTGGCAAATTCAAACGCTCGTCGTTTCCTTCATCGTATAAAACGTCGTACACTTTTTTTGGGTACGCTGCTTCCCATTTATTCAAACCTCTCAACTCCTCTGCAATGTTCATTTCATCAGGAACTTTGTCCTCAAAGTCTAAAATCGGCGGATCCTCGTTTTTAAAATCATCAAGATTGTACTTATCATTCCTTTCTTTAAAAAAGTCAGCAGCATCAATCTCAAATTTGTTCTCCACTTCTTCACCTTTCCTATGTTTAGGTGATCGCTCTGAAATATCTTCGTTTTCAATCAAGGAATCATCCAAGGTATGATGTTGGATATAATTTTCGGCAGCTTCTCGAGGATCGAAGGTATTATTAAATTCTAGTTTTTTCCAGTCTTCAGAAAAATATAATGGAAGACCGGGAGGGCCGACGTGTTGGCTAAATGCGTATAAGGAAGAGGTGAGAGTAGAATTGAAACGAAGTTTACAGAGATCGGCTCGTGTTTGCGAATTGATATTCTGACCTTTGAAAAATTGGTATATTTCTTTTGATCCTTCGTGTTTTAGACAATCGGCTGACCAATAAAGAAACCAATCATTTCCATATCCTTGGACCGATAGTGACAAGCCAGACATCTGGGCACTCATGCTGTCTTCCATTGATTCTTCAAGAATTGGCTTCCCGGTTTTTCCGCTCAGGATTGTTGCTACTGTGTAATAATATACTGGAAAACCTGGTCCCATTTGATGTTTTACCATGAAATCTGGAACGTTGTCGTCGTCGTAATATCCAGGAATCGGAATGCTAATTACTTCAGAATTCGGAACTGTGTAGTTCCAAATTTGTTGAAAAGATATTCCGTCATAGGCTACGATTGTTGAATTAAACATCGCGGCTACGATATCTTCAGTTCCATCGAGAGTTATGTCCACGAGAATTGGAGAAAGCAAGACTCCTTTTCCTGCACTATGATGAAGCTTTTGTAACTTCTGAAAAGAATACAAAAAAATTTGTTTTAAATGTAAAAAATGTTACATATAAGTTAAAATAAAAAATTTAAATACTTACCAACTCTCCGTGTAATAATTTAGTTTGAGCCACAACATAAAGGCCTCCCGATTGCTTTTGACTGTTCGTGACCATAACAAAAATATTTTCGCCATCCGGATGAACAAGAATTTGAGGTGCACCGAATAATTCCTCTGTTTCAGGTAAACCAGCATTGCGAATAACTTTGCCAGTTTTTCCCGAGATGATCATAACTTCGGAAAAGCGTTTTTCATCTGACTGAATAATGTGAGAAGCGATAACGTCTCCGATTTCATCGTCGTCGATATCGGCGATGAATTTGGCGTCATAGATGTCTAGCAAATCTTGGCATTCGGATATTGATAATTCTTTCTCTTTTTGTGGTATTTCCCAGATACTGCTTCCATCTCGACCATTCACTGCGTGCAAGATTCCTCCACGTCCAGAAACAATACAATCTTTGGTGGAATCATCATTTAAATTCAGACTGCAATCAACGGAAAATATTGCGTGGTCAGTCCAATGGGTCCAAATTATTTCGCCTGATTTTCCATCCAGAGCCAGAACTCCTCCAAGACAAGGTTTTTGGTCCTCGAAGTAGAGGGTGCAAAAGTAATCAGAAGCATCCATTTCATCCAATCCTAAAAAGTACATTAAAGTTATTTTATAATTTTATGGTAGATGTTTTCTATCCTATTTTTCAGTAAATATTAAAGTAAAAAATATAATCACCTTGTTAATGATAATGGAAGGCCAAATATAACAATAAACAACATAAGGAAACAAAGATCTGTAAAAAAAAAGAAAAAAGGAAACAAGAAAATTAAACAACCAAAATTATAAAAAATAACATATCAGTTATAATATATATATATATATGGACCTGTACTAAATCCAACAATAATATCTTGGACATTATCCCCATTTACATCATTGCTTCTCAAAGGTGCTTCCGATGTAAATTTGGGAAGAGTCTTAGTCCAAACGATTTTAGAATCGAGAGAAGTGCAAGGAATGATTTCTGTTTTGTTCATAAGAGGTTTTACGTCATTAGTCGATAGCCATTTTCTTAAGACTGTTAATGGCATTGGGAAAAAATTAGCTGTTAAAGCACAAAGAACAATTAGCCCCAGCAAAATGAACAATGCTATCAATCCGTAACAAAAAGGAGCAAATATAGCTTTGTATGGTAGACTGACTTTTTCTGTCACATGGACACTTTTGAATTTTCTCCGTGGTGCCATTAGTGGTCTTTTCATACCACATTCATCGTCTATTTTTAAAATTCCATTTTTTCCATCACGAATGAAAACCTCATCGTCGATATCGCTCAAATCTTCGTCATCAAAACTGTCACGGACTGCCAATCGTGGCATTTTATTATGCATGCTTGACATTTTCTGTAAACAATAGGCCCTTATATAATTTGATGATTTTCAATATTTTATAAGTAAGATATATCTACTTATATGTATTATTAAAAATTGATAAGAAGTCGCACTTCTTGACACATTGCATAATATGTAAAAATAAATGACACTTCTTGACACATCATAATAAAAATAAATGTAGATAAAATATTTTTATTGCTTACATAAATAACAGTACATATATAGAAATGGTAGAAATACTAACAATATTCAAAAAGGAGCTTATAAACGTACGAAAGGTTAGGTCAACAATGAACTGAGATCCTGCAGACGTACATAAAACTCTTTAATTAATCATTGTGATGACAGTAAATAATAAAAGAACTCACGCTTTATTTTTATTTCACTGTTTTCTTAAAGCTGATATTTTATTCACTACATTCTAATCATTTACATATTTCAATGACACGTCGCAATAATTTTAAGCAAACAGCGCAAACAGTCAATAAGATTAACGTTATCATCAAAACTATATACATATGTATATATGTGATCTATGTATGTAACAGTATGTAACAACAGATCTTGATCAGAGGGGGTGATCAGGGATATTCCTTGTATGTACAATGCCCTGCATTAATGCCTTCCTTTGTAAACATGTCATCCCAACCCTGGTTTCCAT
>CAJFCO010000087.1:32437-82365 GCA_904066015.1 Synergus gifuensis
ATATGAATGTTACTGTACATACATACATTGCATAACATATTATATACAAACCATCCCCTTCAAAGAATTCTTCGCTATAAAAATTTCCCTTAAAATCTTTAGATTCAATGAAAATTGCCAATCATATATGTATAAAAAATTCAGAATACAGAAAGAAAAACCAATTTTTCATAAAAGTTTTGCAATTATAAAAAAATTGTTAAAGACCTATAAACACAGGGTTTTACAAAGTTTGTGCAGTGCTCTCAAAGTTGGCTCCCTGCGCACGCAACACACATGAAATTTATAAATATTTAAACATAAAATGATTTTATATTTTATATTTATATTTTATATTTATACATATATGTATGTATTTTTACAGTTTCTACCATTTCTACATTTAAAAATGGCTTCGCGACGTGGCGCCATTGCTCTCAAACGGGACTCCTTGCGCGCGCAGCGCTTGTTGGTTTCCCGCTGGCAAAATGCTGCTATTGGTCAAAATTTGGCGCGCGATTCAAAATCGAATTAATTTAATTACATTTTGAATCCCGCGCGTAAAGTTTTGATCAATGGGAGAATTTCTCTAGCGGTAAGCCAAAACAATGCGTGCGCAGGGAGCCCCGTTTGAGAGCATTGCGTGGCGCCGTCATTTCCACGTAATTATATTGCTGTGTAGCCTATATATGAGTGTGTAGAGACCGACCGACCGCCGACGCGGTTAAAAGTACACGCGATTGTTGGTTAAATAAAAATTTTTAGCAGTTCAAAAATGTTTCCCTATATTGTTTATTTCTGTTTATTTTTGGCGATCGCAAACGCAGACCTCGTGCGATCGAAAGGCTCATGGGTGGAGCCGCTGAACGAGGATAATTGGGATCGGATGTTGACAGGAGAATGGATGGTGGAATTGTAAGTTAATAAAATCTCAATAATTAAACTAGACTCAAATTTTACGGCGTAGTGTTTCACAGGCATTTTCTCGAAGAATTTTTCGTCAGTAAAAGTGCTAGTTTGTTTTGTGCTTTATGAAAAAATTTTAATTTGTAGACCTCATATCTAAAAACTTGATGTGATTATTTAGTTGAGTCAAATTTTCGCAAAGTTTGTTTGAGTCTGAAATTGGTATTAGTAATCAATTTTCTAAAAGTTGATGAGAAAAATAATTTTTTAATTTAAGTCTACAAGTTTAACAAATCTCATCCTGAATTTAACTTTTATACCTAGTTTAATTTTGTATCTAATTATTATTATTGCTTCCTCATAGAGGAAGCTTTGTAGTGGTAACAAATTCCAGTTTCCAAAAAAAGGTTTTTTTTTAATATATTTTTTTTAAGGGAAATATATCTAATGTGATGTCCTAAAAAATTGTCCAAATACGTGTGTGGTATGTCACGTTCTTTAACGATCCTGTAATATCTCCAGAACATGTGCAAGTAAATTCATGAGATTTGACAGACTTATATTACTATATGTATACCAAGTTGAATTTCTTCTTAAACATTTAATTTTACAAGTTTAACAGTATACTTTTATATTTTTTGTAAAATTAATTTTTCAAGTATGACTTTTCCGATTATCATAAAATTTAAAGGTAAGGAAAATAGATTCATAATCCTTACGTCAAGATGAATCGATCGTTCTGTATGACTAACACATTACTTAGAAAATTAAAAAATAACTTTCCAAATGATCACATTTTAAAGCTGATGCGTAAAGAAAATAAAAATTTCTTGTGTTGACACGAATCAGATGAAGAAGCAAAGTGCTCATCGAATGAGCACAAAAGTTGATACAACTAAAAAGCTATTTTTAATTTATAGCTATGCGCCCTGGTGTCCTGCATGCAAGTCCCTTGAACCGACTTGGGAAATTCTGGCACGTCAAAAAAAGGATCTCGATATTAATGTAGGAAAAGTAGATGTTACAGACGCCCCAGGACTCAGTGGACGGTTTATGGTGACAGCTTTGCCCACTATTTACCAGTAAGTTTAAGAAACTGAACTATTACTAGTACATCAAATAAAAATTTCTATCTAGACATAATTTAATGTAATTATTCTTTTCACAGCGTTAAAGATGGCGTTTTTCGCCAGTACAAAAGTCCGCGAGATAAGGACTCGCTAATAGAATTTGTATCCGCAAAAACATGGAAGAAAATCGAACCAATTCCAAGTTGGAAAAGCCCAACTTCCATCCAAATGTCTGTTATCAGTCAATTTTTCCGCATGTCCCAAGTTTTAAGAGTAATTATTTTTTTTAAATTAAAATCTGTATACTACTTTTTTAAAAATGTAAATTAATGATTGATAAATTCACAGGGAATTCACAACAGATTGATGGAAGATTTCGGAATGCCGACCTGGGGAAGTTATCTAATTTTCGCTATCGCTACAATTGTTTTGGGTGCAGTTATTGGACTCGTAAGTTTTTAATTTCAAAATAAATTTAAATGAAAAAATAATTAAACCCGAAATTTATATTATTTGTTTTTCTTCTTTATTATTATTTATTTTAGATTATTGTCTGCCTGATTGACTTCATCTACCCACCGAAAGACGATCATTCTCAAAGAAAACGTAAATCAAAGGACGGATTTGGTGATTCTTTAAAGGGAAAAGGTTCCGTCGACGAGGATCTTGTGGAAAATATTAAGGACGATTTGGTCGATGAGGAGGGAAGTGAATCGGAAAAATCTGAGGGAGACAAAGACTCGAAGGCCAATCCCAGCAGTCCTAATGTTCGCAAGCGCAAAACACGTAAAGCTGACTAAGTTTCTTAGGTTCTTAAATTTAAATTGCTCTATTCGAATTTAAAGCAAAAACGATTTTACTTTAAATTTATTAGCGATAATAAATCTAACGCTAGCGTTTTCACAAGAAGGCATGTCATGTACATAAATCGCACTGATTAAAACATTTTAACTACAGCGGCGATAATTTCAGTAAGTATAAGAACATTTTTTGGTGGCGTTGAGAGTGTTGCTTTTAAGTAATTTGTATACTTGTAACAATTGCTGCACGAAAATTTATATATTCCGTGATCAACTGAAAAGACTGGATAACTTAAACCATTTTCTTTAAATTCTCCAAATTTTTGTCTTAATATCAACTTGTATAAAATCTAAAATTACAAGTCTTTAAAAAAAAAATAGAAAAAATGATCAAATTCAGATCTCTCTAAATGCTTTTGTCTATTCTATCTTATAATCTCAAATCTAAAATTCATAAAAATAAAATTTTTAGTTTGCTCCCAAAAAAAATTTTTCACAAAAAAGTAGTGCCTTAGGATTGATTAATTTCTTGAATATTTTTCAGTTGAGAGTACAAGATATTGCGGCAATTTAGAAGAAACAAATTGAATTTAAAATCGCGGCAACAGAATTACGATTGGTGCAGAATTAATGAAGACCCACTAAACTAAACTGATTAATTCTAATAATAATCTCTTTACTAGGATATTAAAAAGCGAGTTTTCATGTAAATATTGGTTTGTACACTCGTGCGATAACCCTTTATAAATTATTTAGGTAGCTTCGAAAAATGGCAAATTCTTAAGGGCATTTGGTAATTACCATAGAAGGTAACTTAGTTTCGCTAACTCGCAATTATACATGTTGTTTTCTAAAATTAGTTTTAGTCAGAAATATTTATTATTGCAAAGCAAACGTAAAGTTGGTAAAGCAAAGTTGCTCTTACATATTGTGAAATATCTCATGCCCTTAAGGCCATATATCAGTTATCCGATCCCAACCTTACCGATATCTTTTCCCTGTAATGCCAATTTTACATTTATAAAGATTTCGAGTTGAAAATTTTTAAAAGTAAGTTAAATTAGCTAAGATACGTTTATCTGGTCCTAAATATTTAAATTTATAAGAAAAAATAATTTTGGAAAATTTTGTTTGTTTTAATAAGAATTTTGGAAATTGTCAATACAATATTTCAATAAATGTAGAAATGACATTTATTCTATTTAATAGTTAGCTTACAAGTATAACTCTTTGTTCCTTATTTTACAAAGTTTGCGTGTTAAACTATAATTAAGTCTTCCGCATTCTATCGCACATTTCGAATTAAGGTTAAATGTCTCGAGGACCTGCGATTGACTCAGTGAAGAGATTTTTTGCGAACAAATTCTTATCTCAGGGATCGAATCCATAAACTTAAGGTAATTTGTAAGTAATTACTGTGTAAGTTGATCATTATTTTCAGATTTCGTATTATAATTCATAAGGATCATGAACAAATTCAAAAAAGCAATTGAGTAGGGAGTTCTTCGTTATCGAGTCTTTGTGAAAACTATAATGTAATATATATATATATATATATATATTATATTATATATATATAATATAAAATCACATATATTATATAATATAATCCCTTACTGGGCCAATCGCTTATTTGTTGTTTTTTTTTTTTGCAATCATATTTCTTCAGTGACATTCCCATTTCTAGAGAAAACATTTTTATTTATTTAGCAAGCTAATGATATTAATTTGCAGAATGTATTATAACATTTTATGCAGGGTGATAATAAATCATGTAATTCATACTTCCTAATACATAATTGATTAATTTTTCTTCATCCTAGAATCTATTATTCCCTTATGTATTTTGAGAAAGCGTTTAGTTTTACACTCTACGTTCCCAATAGTAAAGAAATTCAAACCAGAGCCGTTCCCATATTAATAAAAAAGCATCCATGAAAAATGGTTGCTATACAATCGAACGAAATCTCGATTCAACGAAAACTGCAGTTTTCGTTGAAATGACTTTTCGGTGAAAATCTCGAATTGAAAAGAATCAAATATCGAACTTCGAGTTTAGAGCATTGAATGTAGAAAAGAAACATAGAAAGGCACATGTATTAAGGAAGCATGGGCATTGAATGTAGAAAAGAACCAGCCCCCCATAGGGTTGTAAAGTTTCATGAAACTTTTGTCAAATGAAAAGTTTCATGAAACTTTTGAAACGTTTCAAAATTTCATAAGTTTCATACATTAAGGCGGGAAAATTCAAAATATTAAACAGTACTATAAAATTTATAGATTTAATAGATAATGGTATATTTCATGTTTCGTAACACTGAACATTTTATCTAATTAAAAAGAATAGATTTGTTTAAATATTATAGCGGATGTGTTTATGTCACGCTTTTAACGATCCTGCAATATCTCGAGAACGCGTGCAGATAAATTGATGAAATTTGGCATACTTTTTCCATTATATGCGAAGTTGAATTTCTGGTAAGAGTTTAACAAAATATTAAATTTTATAACTTAAGGGCATGTAATACTTTACCATAAGAGCAAATTAGTTAAACCAATTATACATGCATAATAATGGATATTTTTAGCAAATAAGAATCAATAAACCTTCGTCTCATGTAGATGAAGGTTTATTGACTCTTATTATTTAAAAATATTTATTATTATGAATGTATAATTGGTTTATATCACATGTTTGTATCACATGCCCTTAATAAGGAAAATGAAAATTCTTTGTATCAGGACGAATTGATTGGTCTGTACGATGTGCATTTCATTGAAAAATATTTATGTCAATGCAAGCTTGTGGCGAACCATTTATCAAGATCAAGAATTCAATAAAAAAAATTTGTTATTGTCTAAGAAAAGAACCCTAACATGCCCTAACCAAAGAACACGGGATAATCTAACCTTAACCTGACATAAGTACACATGCGCATACGTTTTCGTGAAAGTTTCGAATGTTTCAGAAATTTTGGTCCCATGAAACGTTTCATCGTTTCATGAAAGTTTCAATGTTTCCATGAAACGTTTCATGACTCACAACCCTAGCTAGTGATGTGCCGTGACGGTAATTTTCTGGTCACTGGTAATTTCTTACCGTAACTCGGTAAATTTTTGGTAAAACTGGTAATTCATCCTTTACACTATTATTGACGCAAATTTTTAAAGAATAGCCTGCTGATATACATTTTATAAGAGAAAGGTAGCTATAATAAGCAAAAAATGTTAATAAAATAATTTTTAAACATAAAAGACAAAACTTTATTACTTTTTTCAATGAAACATAACCTCAAATTTTAAAATCGTCGGCAGCAAACTTGCATAGACTATGTTGGCAGTGTTGGCTGGTGTTGGCATCACTGTTATTGTGGAATGTCGTCTGCTTTCTTCCGAATTTATCACATTTTGGAAATATTTATACATAAATTTCAATTTTATGACTGTGTGAAATATGTTATTTGGTTACTGAAGATTAATAATTTTTCAAGTTTAATTGTTTGTTTAAAAAAGAATTTATATTTAGTGAATTACCACAATTACCAAAAATTTACCAATTACGGTAAATTTTTACGTAAAAGAAAAATTTACCGTCACTTACGCGGTAACAACGGTTACGGCACATCACTAACCCTAGCCCCCCGGCCCGACATTAATGGTGCGTTTTACCTCGATCTCTGCCTCGGCCTGCCCGACCGGTGCAGGCAGAAAGTGCATGAGAGTGAAAGAGATAGAGATTGAAAAATTGGACGAAAAGAACTCTCTATCTCTTTTACTCTCACACACTTTCTGCCTGCACCGGTCGGGCAGGCCGAGGTATAAACGCACCATAAAACATTGAAAGTTTCATGAAACAATGAAACGTTTCATTGGACCAAAGTTTCTGAAACATTCCAAAGTTTCATAAAACATATATGTGCATGCGCGTTCACATCATGTTGAAGTAGGTCATTTTGTGTCGTGCTAGATTCGAAATGAAGAAAAAATCATTTTATTCTTGTTATAATTGTATTTTATTATTAATTTATGTATATAAGTTAATTTATTATTTATCTAACGATTTAATTTTTTAAACTGCTTATTTATTTCAATTTTTTATTATTTTTAAATTTCCCGCCCTAATATTTAAAACTTATGAAACTTTGAAATGTTTCAAAAGTTTCATGAAACTTTTCATTTGATCAAAGTTTCATGAAACTTTACAACCCTAGATCATGCCTGCTGCGAATGCTGTGAATTTAGTTGTTTATTTTAAATTAATTGATTGAATACGAGTTAAACTGTACATTTATAACAAAAGAAGAACTACAGAATTTGGCTTTGGTAAGATTTAATATGTATTTTAACGTAATCAGAAAAAATGGCGAAAACCAAAAGGGAGCAAACCAAAGTTAACATAACCTTTAATGTTCACGCCATTGTTCGCATATACAAATGTTTCGTGTCTTCATGTAGACAAATTCAAAATGGCGTTTTGTATAGAATAACATGTGTACTATTTCATTTCCAAAAATCCAATAATTTATTTTACTCTTTCCGGGATAGTGATGCCTTGTGTATATTATAATTATATGACGTGCTAGCAATTTACTGCGTTATTTATTATTGCAATAAGGAGGTGAACAAATTTAATGTGAATTAATAATGAAGGAAATCGTACTAGCAGCTTTCTACGTAATTTCTAGTCTCATTATCGTATGTGGTCTTATATTTGCAGGTAAGACTTGAGTTTTAAATGATTGTATTTACAATTGGTTACACTTTTCTATTCTGCAGTTCTTATTTTTAGCCTGTTAACTATTTCCACAAAAACTTGTGGTCACTGTGTGTACTTGATATTTTTATGTACAGGAGTCGTGAAATTATCGCATAGTATAAAACATATAACAATAATTGCAACAATAATGTTACGACAGTGTTTTGTGTACACTAAGTTTTTCCTTAATATGTACTATTTCCAAAATACCTCCAACCACTTTATATTATACGTATGAGATTCATATTTTGTTGATGAATAAAAACCTAATATTCTTGTTAGTTACAAAGTTCAGTTTCTTTATACTATACGTTTATTAGAAAGGAGAAAATCAGTAGATATTTTTATTTCGGACGTGTCAAGAAAAAGCGCGTCTGTGCAAAAATGTAGTTAGATACATTTTTGAAGAACTTCTTAAAAAAATATTTCTTTACTAGGAATTTTGTAATTAATTTATTATACTCCATTCCTTATTGAAAACTCGTATGCCATGTTAAGCACTGCCAATTTACTTTTTATTAATAACAGTAATATGTACTTGTGTTCAGGATGGTTCATGGTCTGGTGGTTCTTCCTTTCTCGATTTCGCTTCGTTCGTGAACTTCTTGGTGGAATGAGCGAATCTTCATCCGTTAACGACTTGAAAAACGGACGATCTCGAATCAAGCGAGTACGGCGCGATTAAAGATTAACAAGGAACTTTTGAAGCCTTATTTGGGAGTATAAATTAGAGCAATTTAAGCACCTTTTGAAAGGTGGAGAATTTTTTAAAACGACGAAAATTGATCAGCGTTGAAGATGTCAATAAATATACGTTGCGCCAACACCAATGACCTTTTGAATATACAGCACTGCAACTTGCAATGCCTTCCAGAAAATTATCAAATGAAATACTACTTATATCATGCTTTGTCGTGGCCACAATTAAGTTATGTAGCCGAAGATGAAAAAGGACGGATAGTTGGTTATGTGTTGGCTAAAATGGAAGAGGACTGCGAGGATAATCCACATGGGCACATTACCAGCCTCGCAGTAAAGCGATCACATCGGAGACTTGGTATAGCTCAAAAACTTATGAATCAAGCATCGAGAGCAATGGTAGAATGTTTTGGGGCAAAATATGTATCGCTACATGTACGCAGAAGTAATCGGGCAGCTTTAAATTTGTACATGAGCAGTTTGCAATTTGAAGTATCTGAGGTAGAACCTAAATATTACGCAGATGGAGAAGATGCCTATGCAATGAAAAGAGATCTTAGTTGTTTTCATCAAGAAAAAAACGCTAAGGAAAAAATAATTAAAGAGGGTAATCCACACACTCACACTGGAAGGTGCTGTGAACATACTTAGATTGACTAATTGTAAGTCTTATGTACAATTGTACATAAACATATTTGAAGTGATGTGCTTCTTAATGGTTACCTTGCAACATGATTGAAGGCCAAATAGATATTATAATTTGTAAAAACAATCCATCGAAAGCTGAAGGACAGTACTTTAATGTTCCAAAGCGCGCTTACTTTTTTTCTTGATCATCGCCTTCATTATAATGTATTCAAAATTGTCATAAACTATCAAATTCTCGTGTAAATGAAATGGCGGGTGGATTTCAGCATCCGTAATAAATTACGCATTACAATATAATACTTTGCACTTTTATTATTATGGTATATTTATCATTTTTCATAAAATTATGCATGGATTTAGTAATTACTTAATATAACAGTCTGCAAAAAGTTACCTTCACTACATTCTCCTTATCTGATACATATATCTGTACTGAAAACATTAAAACATTTCACAGTATATAAATTGTATATGCATAAAAAACGTAAACATAATAAATTCTGATATAAAATGTTGTAAAAAAAGTGTTCACTGAAAACAAATATTTACAAATACTCTGCACATTTTTGCAAAAAAATGACTGGGCTAGGCGCAGTAATTATGAACACAGATTACGCTTTGCATTTCTCTTTTTCTGGAAAACTAGAACTCACTAGTTCAAAATATAATACCAAGTTGAGAATTTCACATTCTGATATAATGTATTTTATAAATGCTTTTTATGATAATAGTGTTTTTAATAAGTTATATAGCGACTTATCTAAGTGTATATAGTATATAAAATGTTTACTTTTTGTTAAATTAAGAGAACTGGGTTTTCCTAAAATTTATAATACAACAAAACCACTAATTTCCCTTCTTTATATCAACAATTGTTTCAACTTTGCTTTTAAGGTATTGTGCTTCAAACGCATTATATTTTTGCATACAATATATATGTATGTATAGAATAATTTTCGAATAAACATTGCATTAATTTAGATCTAATTACACTATGACCAGAAATTTTTCTTCGAACTTTTCTTGCGAGTTCTAACGTAATTTCGTTTGATTTTATAGGTTTAATGGCACAAATGAGGGAAAAAATCATTCAAAACTAATTAACCAAAAGTTGACAATAAAGAAGTTTCAATAACAGTAAAGAAACGAGAAACTATCTCTCTCGTCCACAATAATACATTTTATGATAATCATGAAAATATGTAATATAAACTCGGACGTTATATATACATCATATTTATCTGGATGTCACTTCTTTTTATGTCAGCTGCCTGTAGAAAACCTAAAATACTAATATGTATTTTTAATTTAAGGCTGTTGGGCCGCATGAATTAAGACAACTTTTAAATCTTTGGCCGTATGCGAAACGTCCACAACGCTGTCTACCATTTCTTGTACTGCTGTAACGCTGGGGAAGAATTGTGCAGCTTGCTTAGTTTTAGAAACGATTTGTGCAAGCGCTTCATTTAGAGCATTAGCGCATTGTAAAATTCGAGTTCTAATGTCATTTCGCGAGACATTCCTATGCACAGTATCACCTATGTGAACTAACCTGTGTGCGCTCAGTACAACGAATTTGCCATGTGCAAGAAAAACCTATAGAAAAATAGGATAGTATAGTATTATTTTCAGAATCCGAAAAAAAATGAAGATCAATGTTGCTAAATGCATACCTTGGGAGGTTGATTGTGTTCAACTGTTTGGAGAAAAGCATCAATTGCGTGGGTAAGATGAGATCCATGTGTAATCACTTGAGCCGCATAAAAAGCCAAGACTTGTTTATCGTTAGGATCCATTGGTGAAATCGTGACATGTGACGTTTGAATTGCAGCATTATCTGCCTCTGTTACAAGAAGATCGTAACTAATACGAAGTTCATGCGGTAAAGCGGCTCTTAATTCTTCCCTTTGCTTTGCCACTACCTCTTTTGAATCCAAATTAACGTAGTCATAATCTTCGCTAGCATCGTTATTACTGCAGCTTGTAGATATCATCGAAGACCTCTTAAATAGTAATTTTGAATTTCCCTGAAATTAATTTTAAAGATAAAGAATAAATAAAAATTAGAAGTAATGAGACTGATCTTTTGAGTATTTTATGAACCTGAATAAAACTAGCAACTTGACGAACATCCTCTGTCAATGACCTAGCACACGCAATCAGCTGATCGAGCGGATCTGGTTGTACCGGTACAAGGACTGAAGGCGTTGTGCAATTTGTTGGCGTCGGTGTATCGTCACCTCCTCGACATAGTTGAGTTGCATCCCATTCTATAGTATCTAATTCACTAGCTGCTTCTTGAATAAGCTTATCGGAATCTCGCAATGCTTTAACCAATGGCCTCAATTTTATAGCCAGCCCTTTGTCCGGCGCTTTTCCAGCATTTCCAAGAGTTCCTAGAAACAAAACAAAAATTGAATTCTGGTTATCTCAGATGACAAAATATATTCTAATTATCTAATTTGACGAACCTTCTGCAAATTCAGCTAAATCATGCAACGAGGTTCTCAGCCTTAGAGAGGCCAATCGAAGATCCATTAATGTTTTGTCTAGCTTTTGCGGTGATCGCCATCCAGGACTTACGAAGCCCAATAATTTACTTATCGCAGCAGATGCTTCACTTTCAAGCCTTTGCAGACCTTCCAAGGCGGAATCTAACTCCAAAGGTAATTCTTTATTAACGGGTATATCGTAAATGTGCTGATTTGGCGGCGGAGTTGGAGTTTTAGGCACAGGTGTATTATGGCGTGAGGGCATTGCAGATGTTAGATGACGTGGTCGAGGTATATCGTAATCTGTAGCGGTGAGGCTTGATCTGGACAAAAGATATTATGATAGACCAATACGGTGTGCTAGCTGAAGCAGTTTCATTCAAACATCTTTGGTACAACCAATTTACCTATTAGAGCCACTTAGAGAGCCATCATTCGTAAGACTGGAAGCTGAGCTGCTGGGTGTTAAGGGCTGCAAAGATCGCGGAACATCGTAGCTATCGAGTGGTGTTATTCCAGAACCACCAGAGCAATTTGAATTTGGTGTATAGGATGCCGTTGGTCTTGGAACAGCGTAGCAGGATGGAGCAGGACTTGGACTTCTGGTAGGTGATGGAATTACGGGGACTGCTCTTGGTGGTGTATCGTAACATTCGTTGATGTCACCGGCATTGTCTGCTGCAGTTGTTCTCATATTCGAAAAAAAACGTCCCACATGTAACTGATCATTGTTCTCGTTTAAGCGAGATTCATACATAGACGACGGAGCAGGACTTCCCCTGTTTGCTGGAAGATCGTAAAGATATACGTCTCCACACTTTTGAGGAGTTACTACCTGTAAAAAATTCGTAAACAAAGAATTACATATTAGGTATAAAACTGAAATATATTGTTCTTTCAATTCCATGTAAGTTGGAAGTAACGATATTATCAGTAAAGTTTTCGATTATATGACTCACCCTATTAGATTGAACGTGCCAACTACGGCGTTTTCCATGTCTTTGTGAACCATCATCAGAAAATGTGGAATCAACTCTGTTACCGCTGAAACAACCCCCGTTGTCGTACTGGCCTACTAGAAGTCGAAGTCTATTTCCTGGACATATGCCCTAAAAAGAAGATTAAATAAATTTAATTTTTGATAGATAGATAATTTATGAAAATTCTTCGTCGTAAAAAAATCAATCATATCCTTACTTGTCTTCCTCGCAATGCGCAAAGCCACCAACCCTCTAATCCAGCTGTGTTTTGTTCCAAAACCGTAAGCACATCACCCTTTCGAAATGCTAGTTCGTCAGGTGCCTCTGCTATATTGTCATAAAGGGCACGTGCTTTCACACATTTTTGCTAAAATAGATAACATTAAGGGCATGTAATACTTAACCATAAGAGCAAATTAGTTATACCAATTATACATTCATAATAATAAATATTTTTAGCTAATAAGAGTCAATAAACCTTCATCTACATGAGAGGAAGGTTTATTGACTCTTATTTACTAAAAATATTTATTATTATGAATGTATAATTGGTATAACTAATTTGCTCTTATGGTAAAGTATCACATGCCCTTAAACATAAATTAAGTCTACAATCATATATAGTCTTCCTGATACAAAAGTCACTTTCCATTCTGTTGGGATCATATAAATATGAACTTAATGTGGACAATGACCTAATAATCTGCTATTTTATTACTTTGCACTATTATCATCATAATTATCATCAAAATCAATTGTTTGAATGTTATCTAAAAAATATTATTACTATCTTTCTCTTTAACTCCGAAAGGACCGAAGACTGCCGAAGGCAACAGAATAATATATTTTATGATTCATCATATTAAAAAATATCTCCTTACCGGATTCAAAGTAGTCGGGATAATTTCAGAAGTTTGAGGTAGCATCCTGAGGTTCATTTGGCTGCTTAAGTGTTTAAGCTCAAAACAAATCGCGATTGCACATTATTTTTCGATGACGGGTAGGTCGTATAACACACTAGCTCACTAGCAGAACACTAGCGAGAACATTCTTATCACAGACACATACTTTATTCACTCTCTATTTGAATCTATGATATCACTATCACCGTAAGAACAGTAAAGGATGCACAAAAGAGTACTTTCTGAATCAGGAGTTGTTTCTGCAGCTTAAATAAATTTTATTTTTTCGCTGGAGGAAGTGAAAGCTGAGTCACAGCTCGCAGGATCACATACCATTATATTTGTATGTATACTAAAACACCCTCAGTTACCTAAGCCATGACCTAAGCTGGAGGATATGTACACTCGACTCTCCCAAACGGCAACAAATCCAAAACAGCAGTGGGATTCCGAGCGGTGTAATCCGTTCGAATCCGAATGGATCTCTCTTTCTATCCTAAGGTGTTAAAAAGAGAGGTCCGTTCAGATTCGAACGGAATACCAAAGATATTAGTACTAATATCTTTGATAGGGATTAGGTATTTCACGTTGTGACGTACACTCGAGTCTCCCAAATGTCAAAAATTATTTGCCAGAGGTTCTCCCAAATGTCAAGAAATTCTTTATCCTCTAAAGTCACATCAAGTGCGCATGCGTCACAACAATTGCGCATGCGTATTGCGTATAATATAATATTTTTTAACATTTTAAATTGCGCGCGAATAGCAACCAATCAGATGCCGAACGCAAAGCGTGCGCAGTAGTTATCAAGTGGGATTTGAGAAATACGGACTTGACATTTGAGAGAAACTTGACTTGACATTTGGGAGAACTAGAGATTTGGGAAGTTGACATTTGAGAGACTCGAGTGTAAGTGTAAATAAATAAGAATTTTGAACTAAATCTGTTATTGGCTATAATCTGGCGCGCGATTCAAAATCGAATTAAATTAATTCGATTTTGAATCGCGCGCCAAATTTTGACTAATGGCAGTACTTCTCCAATGGAAAGTCATCAACGTGCGCTATGCGGTCAAGGGGAGCCAATCAACTAGAGCTTTGAGAACTTTTTAAGCTCATAGATCACTGCGCATGTTGCGCGCGCAGGCAGCCAATTTTGGCAATTTTGTGATTGTGACAGTTTTGAACTAACCTTCAAAACTCCGGTTCCTCCGGTTGATGTGCCGTTTGTTCAGAACGTACAGAAGTGCAGCTTTGAAGCTTTGAGAAAAAGGGATAAATAACAAAAAGTGAATCTAAGAAGTGTGATTTTCCATTTGATTCATGCTAAAGACAGACTGAGAATTAATTTAAATTAATTTACTCTTAGTAGACCACCGCTTCTCCCCACCCCCCTAAATTTTCAAATGAACAAAAATGAATCAATGAGTAGATATGGTCCGCTCGTTGGAGCAATCGATGAAGGAACCAGCAGTGTTAGATTTTTGGTATTGTATTTGAAATATTCTGAATGTTTTATTCTTATGAGTAATCTATAAGTATATGAAACCGTAATTAATTTATGGCAAAAAAAACAACAGAATTTGAAGGTTTATTAAATCATTTACTTAAATGATTTCGTAAATCATTATTCTATTTATCCATGAATTGTTATTTATCGTTAATAGAACTTTTCGAAATAAGTATAATACTTGATTCTAACAATAAGTAAAACTCAGTAACCACTTGCTTATGTTTAATGTGGCGGCATTAGATGAAGATAATTTTTCATTGCTATAACTTCAACTAATCCAAAAATGGAAAATGTTTACAATTGACTGTAAAAAATGGCTTAAAATAAGAAAGATATTAAAACTATGTACTTTGCATTTCTTGCCAATTAAGAAAGAAAATGTGCTTATTTTTTATGCTCTCTTTGAATCTCAATCAGTAGAAAAGATAATGAATTTTTTTGCAGGTTTTTGCTGGAGATACTGCTGAAGTATTAACTTATCATCAAGTTTCGATATCCAAGTCATATCCGAAAGAAGGATGGGTTGAACAAAATCCAATGGAAATATTGTCAGCAGTGGAGGAATGTTTGAATCAAACAGTGCATAATTTGCGGCAACTTACTATTGACCCCGCCGATATTGTTGCAATCGGAATAACGAATCAGAGAGAAACATCAATAGTATGGGATTCTGTTACGGGCGAACCCCTGTACAATGCAATAGGTAGAAATAGGATCTTGTTTTAATACAGATTTATGTCATAAGTATCGATAAATTAAAATTTTTTATATGTTAAAAATATTTCTGTTAATGTTAAATATTATGTCAACTCGACTCATTTACTTTCCTTTTAATTTTCCAATATTAAACGAATTTCTTTACAGTATGGATGGATATGCGCACAACTAATATTGTAGATGACATACTAAAAAGAGTTCGTAACAATAAAAACTATCTTAAACCATTATGTGGCCTTCCAATTAGCCCTTACTTCAGTGCAGTAAAACTTAAATGGTTATTGGAGAATGAAGTTCGTGTTCAAGAAGCCGTAAAGAAGAAACGATGCATGTTTGGTACAGTTGATTCTTGGCTTATTTGGGTTCGTATTACTAACATTCGCATTGGGTTTTTTTCGCCACGTAATCATGCAAAAATTATTTAGTTCAGAATTAAAGTAAATATTTTTATAATTTTCTTGCATTTTATATTTCTCATTCTTAATAATTATTTTCTGTAATTTTAGAATTTAACAGGTGGCATAAATGGAGGTGCTCATAGTACCGATGTTACAAACGCTTCTAGAACAATGCTAATGAACATTTCCACTTTGAAGTGGGATTCTACTTTACTTCAATTTTTCCAAATACCACCAGAGATTTTACCTCAAATTCGAAGTTCCTCAGAAATTTATGGTCATATCTACGATGGAGTACTGCGAGGTGTTCCAATATCGGGGGTTTGTAATTAAACTATGTATGTAATTTATTCATATATGCAGTGCTGGATTAAGGGATGCACCGACGGGTCCCGCTTTTACAGAGACCCCCAAATTATCCCATAATAAAAAAAACGATTTTAACCAAAAAAGTCTTTTTTACATTATTTTTCAAGAAAAATTAGATTATGTTCCACGAAGTAAAACTTATTGTTTAAGGATAAAGTCAAAAAATAATATAAACATGTGAATAATTAAGAGGAATGTTTTATTTTAGTGTCTGGGTGACCAGCAATCAGCCTTAGTTGGTCAAATGTGCTTTCAACGCGGTCAAACAAAAAGCACGTATGGAACTGGGTGTTTTCTTTTGTATAATACAGGAACTGCGGTAAGAAATTATATACCTGGAACCTGTTTCTTTTCCTTGGTATAATTCGCTATTGTTTTATCAATTTTTTTTATTTGAATTTCGGTACCTTTTTTTATGTTATTTAAAAAAAATTGTAAAACTGATATTCAAACTCGAGTTGAAACCGAAAACAAAATAAGATTATTTTTAGATGGTGGATTCAACCCATGGTTTATTGACAACTATTGCGTATCAGTTAGGACCTCAATCTCCACCTATTTATGCATTGGAAGGATCTATAGCAATCGCAGGAGCACTTTTAGAATGGTTAAAGGATAATTTAGAAATACTCTCTGATGTAAAAGAAAGCGAATCTATTGCTGAGCATTTATCAAATGACAATAGAATTGTATTTGTCCCAGCATTTTCGGGGCTATATGCACCATATTGGCGAAAAGATGCACGTAGGTCAGTATATTTTTAATTAAAAATTTTTTTTTAATTTAAAAAAAAAACAATTGTGGATATCATATAGAACAGGGACCATAATATCTATATTATCTATTTCTATAGTGTTATATGTGGAATCACTGAAGATACAACTAGTGCGCACATCGTAAAAGCAGCTTTACAGGCGGTATGCTTTCAAACGAAGGATATACTCGAAGCTATGAGAAAAGACACGGGTTTAGTATTAAAAAAATTATTAGTAGATGGCGCAATGACTACCAATAATTTACTAATGCAAATGCAAGCTGATCTATGTGGCATTCCAGTGGGTAAGAATATAAAAACCACTTTGGATTTGGTACTACGGCTAGTCGATATTTCAGTTCGAGTATTAATTCTTATTTTTATATCGGTATGTTAATTTAAATTAATTTTATAAGCCAGTCCGGCCTCTGATGTGTGAAACCACAGCTCTTGGTGCTGCAATTGCTGCCGGAAGAGCAGAAGGCATCCGCAGCTGGGATGTAAAACTCGATATCGCTGTACCCAGTGATACCTTTATACCATCAATAACTGACAATGGTAATTTGAATTACCTTTTTAATTCCAGTCTTTTTTATCTTGTAAGTCTGCTTAGTTATCTAGTCTGCTTATCCACATTAATCCCTTTTTATCTTTTCAGCAATCTAAATTCCTGCCTATCTTTTTCAAATTTGTTCAAGTCAATCGTCTTATCCATATCCTTATTTATTGCTTTTGGCTATCTAAAATCATATCGATATACAACAAGTACGTTTTTTTTTACATTTCCAGAACGAGATATGCTTTATTCCAAGTGGAAAACGGCTATTAAAAGAAGCTTAGGATGGGAGCCCTTAGAATTTGACGGTAGGTAAATTATATTCAATTGTGAATATTTTTATTTCAAAATACTCTCTAGTTTTTATCAAATTTAAGTGTGTTACTGAACCATAATTTACGTATATTTTAAAACTGTAGATTTGTATTCTTTTTTATTAAAAATTAATGTTTTACGTTGGAAACATTTTTTTTCAGAGGATGTACAATATTTTCATAGGATGACTGCAGCGGGTCTGTTTGTAGTAGGTACTATGATTTTTCTTACGATTGCGAAGTGTCGGTCAACTACTTAATTTCAACTTACCAAATGAAGAATATTATTCCATATTATACCTCAAAATTTACGATGCAAGTGTGATATTGCATTTGTATGATGGTAAGCTCAAAATTTAAGTAAATGTATTTGTTTTGAAAAGATAACGCCTGTGATGAATTTTAATAATTTCATAGTGCTATAAACTCTGGTTTTAGTTTTAACTTGTACAAATAAATTATTGTTATAAAATTTGAAAATGGGTGTATCAAGAAAGTTATACAGAGTATCAAGAGTCAATACAGAAAAATACAATACAGATTTCATATAATCAATTTTAAAACTTATTTTTATTTATTGTTTAATGGATGCACAATTCGATATTATTCTTAATATGAAGTCGCACCTTCAGTTTCAGCTACATCAGTTTTCTGCTTACCAGTTGATATTCCTTTGCTTTGTGGATTAGGTGATCTACTTAAATTTTGTTCGTGACTCTCACTTTCCGTTTCCAATTCATCGGTATTTTCCTGAAAATATTAATTTTCTTAAAATTAGAGTGTAAATATAAACTAAGCAACAGTCCAAAAAAGTTATTCTAACGTTCGGTTTCAAGAAGAAATTATTATTATATACGGTGTTAAATGAAAATTGTCATTCTTAGTAACATCTTACTATTCTGATAAAGTATTAACATTATAACTCTTTCTTACCAATAGTGTATCAGTCATTGATGTTTGAGCATTAGATGTAGACCTAGCTCTTACCCACACATCACCACGAATACTAGAAATTTGAATTCTATTATGTGGTGGAGATAATATACGTGATATCAGAGATCTGCAGGATGAAGATACTTTTGGATCCTTCGGAAATGTTATTTTATTTTGTACTTGCTGAAAGAAATTATTGATTTTGTACATATAGATAATAGAGAATATTCTGGTCATTGGTCAACTGAGCACAAAATTTGCATACTCTAATGAAAAAATCCTCGAGGAAATTGTCGTGCTATTTCCGAATCAGGAAAATATAAAGAAATCCGAAAGTTAGAGAATTAATCCTCACGGAATTCCTCGGTCGAAAATAACACAAGGATTCTTTCAATAGAGATTTTTTCTATTAGTTTTGAAGTACCTAACTACCTTGAGAAGTTGGGCATAATTTGTGTCATCAAATGGCAATCGACCATAGACCATCGCATAGAGTACTACTCCCATTGACCAAATGTCAGATAGTTGTGGTTCATAAGGGACTCCTTTAAGTATTTCTGGTGACGCGTATGCGTAACTTCCACAAAAAGTACTACTTAATATGGGTACTCCATTCTTTGCTTTCATGTGTCCTCGGGCAAATCCAAAATCCGAAAGTTTGATGGCATAATCGGAATCCAGTAAAAGATTCTCACATTTAATGTCTCTAAGCAATTAGTAAATAAGTCTTAGTCTTAAATTAGCTATTTGAAAATGGTATTTTTACCTGTGAACTACACCACGATTATGACAATAGCTAATCGCTTCCACTAATTGTTTAAACCAACGTCGACTTCTCAATTCGTCAATATATCTATCGCGCCGGATAACATCAAGTAAACTACCATTCGGTGCATACTCCATGATGATATATACCCTACACAGATTGAAATAAGCGAACCAGTTATAAAATATATAAATATATAAAAAATAAATAATTTATAGCGGTATATTTTAACTCAAAACGAATCCCCACAGAGTGAAAATATTTATTCTAGTAATTGATGAGTAAAATAGGGCGATTCAATTTTATAAGCGAATAATAACTAACCGATGAGTAGTTTCAATTGCCTGTAGAAATCGAATCAAATTTGAATGTCTTAGGCCTTTTACAACTTGAATTTCCCGAGGCAGAAATTTTTTTAAGTAATCTCCTGGAGCTTGAAATTTGGATACTATTTTTACAGCAACTTGACAAGAATGTCTTTCCGATTTTGCAATCTGTTTAATTAAAAAAAAACTATACTTAATGTAAAATATATCTCACACAATTTCAGTTTTTAAAATAAAATTATATTCTAATTATAATTTTAAAATTATCCATATATATTCCGCCAACTTTCTCGTAAATAAATAAATAAAATATATTTTGCGTAGCAGAGAGCAGTGGATGAATCTTGTCCTCATTGCTGTCTGCTGCGCAAAATGTATTTTATTTATTTATTAATGAGAAAGTTGGCAGAATATAATAGCAAAAGTCACGCCTTCCATTTATCCTTAATTTTTGATTTTAAACCATTTTAAATTCAAAATTGATTTACTTTGAATGGGTTTCATAAGACGACATTACGGTCATATTTTTAAAAATTATTATTATTAATTATCCTTCTAATTGTTTAAAATTTTTTAAACCTTAACAGTTGCATATGAGCCAGAACCAATAGATTTTCCAAGTGTATAACCATGTGTTTCAAGAACAGTTAATCTTCGGTCTGTTGCTTCCTCATTTTGTTCTCGCTGTGATTCTACGACTTCTCTTGCAGCATTAGATTTTGGTTGAGTTATAGGAATATTTGTCATACTGTTAATGGCAAGACTCAAATAAATTTTTTTTGCATTCAATATGTGTAAAAAATAATTAACAAAAATTAATAGAACTAATGAATACCTTAAGAAACACGAACATTCATTTTACTAAAATTTTATTTGAATTTTGGTTTTAAAAATTATTCGTATGTATAATTTAATATGATTTCGAAGTGGTTTGGTTAACCACATATGTCATTATAGAAAAAAATTTGAATTTCAAATCTTTATTTAAAAACCGTCACCTTTGGAGTCCCATGGTGAATTAAAGCAAAACCGCCTACAAATTACGAATTAAATTTTTGGGGATATGTCACATGTCAGAATTTTTATCAAAAACGTTACCACTTTTTATTATTTAAAAAATTTTTTTGAGGATTTTGTAAACGAAAATAAATTGAAATACATTGAGGGGAAATTATACGATCTGAACTTGTATTCTTCAACACACTCAGTGATATCATATAGATTGTCGACTATCTAACGCATTTCTTTGATTCGTTAATCTCTAGTAGTTACTCGGTAATTAATTAATTACATATATTCTTCACAAATTTTTTGTATTAGAATTTTTTGTTCTATTTTGTTTCAATTAAAAAATATTGTTAAAAGTGGGCATTTAACTTTTCTAAATTAGAATGTGCGTTTCGTATAGGACCAGATTAAAATTTTATTTTTACAAAGACTTTTAGATGTTGAGACAAATCCTAGTCTCTTTCAGAACGTCACTTAATATATAAATGCTTGAATAACTATTATCAATAAACTAAAAGCAAAGTTTACCCATTAGGTCATTTTCGAAAATAGCTTAAGGGCGTTGGACCCAAGTGTTAATCTCAAAATTCCATTCTCCATTTTACTGAACAAAAATTATAGATAAATATTTTGTTGCTCTGTAGCGCTAATCTTTGTTCAAATATAATACTGCATACAGAGCGAAAAAATATTTAATTTCGATACTTTTTGCATAAAACGAAGAATTCAAAATCTAACTTCAAAATTGAATATTTTTATTTTACTTAAAAAATATTTGAACTAGATATTTTCTCGCTCTGTACCCATAATTCTAGTTAAAAATTGATTAATTCTAGAGGGAAAAAATTCCAAATGTAATATTTGGTGAGTACAATGAAGAAATCGAATGTTTAGATTAGAGCTTGGCTCCAACACCCTTAAAACAACTCTCAGAAACACTTATTATTATTTATTTTATTTTTATTACTAATATTCTTATATAGGAACGTAATAACGACTCTATGATAACGTATCTTTAAAATAATTTTAAATTCAAATTTGCAAAAAAGGTAAGCCTGAACATGTTACCGGCCTATATGATTTGAAATTAATTCGATACAAAATAATTTATATCTAAGACACTAACTCAACTGAGTTAGTGTGAAACTTCGAGGAACCAGGAAAATAGTTTGAAAATCGAAAAACGGCATAGAATTTCTTTTTATTATAAATCGCAAACAATTTGAGCCAGGCTCACGAAATTGTAAGTTGTGAGGAATTGCAGTCCCAAATGATGTGCAAGATCGCAGAAACACTAACAAAACTACTAAAGTAATATTAATTTACGTGTATTACTCTTTTTCTATAAAAAAATGAAATCCGAGAAATTTCTGTGTTTGATTGTCGACACATGTTTATTCAGATGCATAAAGAAATTGATAACGATATTCGATCACATTTTTCGAACCTCTGTGGTATAGATACAATATTGAATGAAAGTGAACAAGCTTTTGTAACTTATCATTTTTTTAAATATATTTTAAATATCATCATAGTTAAACATAAAAAATATAAAACACATTGCAAATTTAAATTGCATTATCGTTTATAGTTACAAGTACAAAATCAAGTATAGTATTTTGCAGTACAATAATGTATCGGAGACTAGAGTCCTCAGTCCCCCCAATTTATGTATAATCTTCGTGATATATTTTTATTATTTTTTTTTATATTTTTGTATAAACCATGATCATGAGAGTAGAGCAGAATGTGAAATGACGTTATTTCATTTCATCAAATTGGCGTCAAAAGTGAACGCATAGCCACATGATATGTGTTGTTAGACAATTTATTTCAAGAAAAATTCAAACAGACTTTGTATCTTTATCAAATCAGTACCGTGTGACTACAAGAAAATTTCTAAACAAGTACGATCATTTTTCTCCTATATTTAGTTTTGATCGCACTATGGTAAAAGAAAATTAAATAAATTAAAAAATGTTTCTTTACAAATAGTGACAAAAAAAAAAATTCTTATGAATTTTCCAGTTCTCAAAAATTGAAATTAATAAAAAACATTCAGTTTTTAAAGTAGGATTATTCTAGTCGCGAAACAAAATGAAAATAAAATTTCGTAACGATTCCAATTTATAAAATAAAATTTTATCAAATTATTATAATTGTTTATTGTTTATTTAAAAAAACAATTCAAACAAAATATTGCTGTCATAATTTCAAATCCCTCCCATTATATAATAGCGAGAACAATATTAGAGTGCGATTTAATAAATAACTACATTAACAATGACATAACATTGAAAACTAATAATCGAACATCTTAGAAAATTCTTTTTTTTTTTAAATATACTCTTTAAAACCAAACGAGATTTTTGAAATCGTGTTAAAATCGAATATCACTGTGGTAAAGTGTGTCTGTTTGATAAAGATGAATCCGCTTATATTAATATAAATTCTGATAAAATATACAATAACGTGTATTCCATACGAGTGATAGTCTTGCCTGAACACTTTAAAACTATATAATACAAGTAAGCACATAGATATCACTATAATACAGTACAATAGAAGTTTCTACCTAAAAGATGGTTACTCTATGTTATTTTGTAACAAACTTCATTATGAAACAACTATAATGACTTAATTTTTACAATTGTTTACAACAGCATCATTAAAAACGTGTCAATTATAATTTGTTACAATGACACAATTACAAATCTTCCTTGTTGTAGGCAAGTTGATTATGATTATATAACAAGGCTAGGGAAACTGCCACGTTACTTTGGAGCAAACCCTAGAGCAAATTGATCGAAGAAAAGAACAAGTCTTCGAAAAAATTCATGCTTTTTATCCACAATACAATTGGTGTATAGATTTAGAAAGTTATTCTAAAATGAGATTATAGAGACGATGAAACTAGTCTCTTTGATGCTTTTAAATACAATTTTCAGTACGCCGCTAAAAGATCGCGAGATGAAAAGTTTGTAAACTGCAGTCTTTTCGAAAGGCCACTTGAACACGATATTAGGACGATATCTTAATTTAAGCGAAAGCTTTAGGTTTGAAGAATCAATTCAAGATTCATTTGTAGTTCATTCTTTTTTATCGACCATTGTGAGTTTTTGAGTATTTTTTTTTTCTAAATGCAGGATACAAAGCGGACGATTAATTCTACTGTACAATCATAAATCGATCAAGATAAATCGATAATAATAAGAATAGACGCTAAAACAGAGTCAATGAAATCAAAATTGGTCCAAAATTTTGATCCTGCGTAAGTACAAAGTGTGCCTATTATAAACTGCAGCTGCAAACATGCAGGGAACTTTTTAAAAGTCTTTACGGCTTTGAGATGGATTGCAATATTGTCAATTCATTAAAGATAATCCATTAACGGTATGAAAAAAAAATTCTAGGCCTCTTGTTTTTCCTCTTAAGTATTCACAGTCGGAGGAATACAAATGTCGCTTTTTTCGCAATTGACACAGCCACAAGAGTAACTGATTCTGTTATAATAAATTAAATAACTAACACAAAAATCAATCCATTCGAAATACGACGATACGGTAATTATAATATTGTTTTAAAGGTAATAATTCATTTTAATAATACAAGTCGGATAAAGCGGTAAGGTGGCCTTTTAGTTGGGATCACTGGAGTTACTTGGACAACTTGCTAATCACTCGAATCAATGCACCATTTTCGTCCTTTAATTTCTGATTTTCACATTTCAGTTGTTCCATTACCTAGAAAAAATACGAGATTTTTATAATCTGCTTGGAAATGGTGATTTCTATTTTTCTATTGCGAATTACAAAGTGAAAATTATAAAATATTGAATAAATGTGGTGAGAATTGAGAATAAAATTTTTTATGTTAGCAGAATAATTAACAAACGTTCGCGAAATTGATAGATGTGCCATTTGATTGTAAATTCCAGATTGTATAAGCAAATTTCAGACTTCAAACTATCAGTCACTAAAAAAGTGCCAAAAGTGATCTCTTAGAAAAAAAGAAAATTAAGCTTTACAAAATTTTGGAAGTATGTATTAAAATATTCATTTTAGGTCTAGGTATTGAATACAGTTTGTAAATTAAAAATATCCAAACACGCGTAATATTTAAAATTTCTAAACTATATTACAACAAAATTTTCTGTTTCTTTTATACTTAAATTTTTATACATTTATTATAATTACACACGAAAATCATGTTTAACGCAGGTTTACATTTGAAAAACTACAAAAGGCACACAGTCTAATAGTATGAAAACTCATGCCAATTCACAGGGGAAAAAACTTGAGTCTCATGGGACTTCAAACTCACATTAATTAAAAGACAGTATTTCCGTTGGATTATTTCCATCGAAAGAATCAAATAGTGCAAGAGCGAAATTATGAATCCCTAGTGGTTATTAAGTGTTAAATTAGATCACTCAGTGGTTAAAAACAGCTTTGCTATTTATCACACGATACAAACAGGAGAACCCATGAATTTCTGTACATGGTATGGTGAAGGAAAGAAGAGTTCTAATTAGAAAACTGTGCTAAAAGTCATGCTTTTTCGTTAATCTCAAGAAAATGGAATTGAATAATCATGGAATTATGAATCTCTAGATGACAATGTAAGACTATGATCTCATGCATCTATCGTCATTCTCCTGATTTCTTCTTTAAGTATGACCTAAATGCGAATAATCGAACACTGCATATGAAATACGTTCAATGTGGTTTATGAATTTTCTATATGCCGATTTATATACAAATGTGGTTTCAGATTTCGAGATTGTGAGAATCTATTCTTGATATAATCGCAACCGCTTTCTTTTTTTGATGATAAGATTTTGAAAAGACTACGGCTAGTCGTCCAGCTTTTTAGGGCGAATAGCGAAATTTTGCTAGTTTGATAGATTAAATTGGAAAGGGAGAGGACAATTTTTCTCTCCCGCCAATGCCATTCGTCGGAAAAATTGGACGAATAGATACTCCGTTTTTTTATTAATAATATACAAAACACCCACATTCAACATTTTTGAGTAGGTCTGTCAAGACAATCACTTAATCGACAAACCTTTGACAAAGTGTTACGTATTATTCCTTTACCCATCACAACGACTATGAATGATCAGTGAGTGTAACCGAAATTCGATAATGAACTGTCTGCAAAGCTTAGTGGTGTAAAACAGTGAGTGTAGCGATGACAGTTCAAGTTTTAATATTGCAGATCAGAACATAAAAATTTAATTAATGTTGTACGTAGTGTACAATTTACATTGTTAACACAGATGCTGTCATTATATCCTTTACCTATTTAGTAGTATTGGTGAGTTTGGCTACCACGCGGGTAAGTGCCCGATTTTCGGATTTCAATCTCTCATTTTCAGCTTTGAGCTTTTGCAATTGCTGTAAACAGTGAAATGGTTAGCCCAATGAACCCAGAGTCGTAGAGCCCCAAAACCAAGCCATCATTAATTAATTCGATTAATTCTAACTAGACGATTATTGGCAAGCAACGCTCCTAAAAGTAGTCTTTTCTTTTTTTCTCAAAATCTTGATCGATTTAAAACAAAATCAAACTAAATTTTTCGTTCAGGTTACTAAATTTTGAAGAAATATTTAAAGCTTCCAAGTTTTTCAAGTTCTAAATTAAAGAAAAGAACGTTGTAAAACTTTTATTCTAAAGATGTCGAACTTGGCAATGATCCGAAATTTGGCAGCTTTAAATTCAAAGGATGCCAAATTTTAAAGCTTTTGAATCATTAAAATTCTGTAGGTTTAAAAACGTCATTTAAGACTTTCTATCAGTATATTTAACAAAAATTGTCGTGATATTAAATGTTTAAAAATCAATAAACGAAAAATCAGTTTTAAATCATTTTCTTCATCAAGTCTGTAAGATTTAATAAAAGAAGAAATTTCCAACGGGAGTGTTTTTTGGTAAATTATTTTGAAATGGATGAGGGTGGAATTGAAAGAAGAAAAGGAAAAATGTCATTCTTTAAATCTCTTCTCGAGTGAAAAAAATCAAGCGTTTTGAAAAAAATAGTAAGGCGAAAAATGACAATGAGAAAAAGCAATGCGCTGAAGCCCGATTTGTTGAAATCAATGACTGTATCCATATGTAATTCAATAAATTATTATTAAATAAATAAATTATTAAAAATAGTATATTAAATCAAATTTTATTCTCTTAATTAAATTGATGAAAAAAACACTTGGGGATACAGCCACGAATGAAAAAAAAAATAAAAATAAAAATAAACACTTTTGCTGCACTCAACCTCACTAATCAAAACAGAAATCGAAACTTGGACGTGCATATCTTAATAAAGGAAAATTGTTAGGTGAGACACTGAGAGAGTAGAAAAATAGGAACGTGGTCGAGTTTACGCTGAACCATTGACGATCGAAACCGGTACCCTTTAAAAAATATTATAAAGGAAACGGAAGAACGGACTGAAAATATTATGGGAGGGATTCGATTTTAGATAAACTTAATTGATAATCTTACCTTGAGCTCTTCTTCCATTTCAGAAAGTTTTCTCTCCATTGCTCTCCTTTCTCTCTTTTCCGTTT
Source organism: Synergus gifuensis (assembly GCA_904066015.1). Lineage (NCBI taxonomy): Eukaryota > Metazoa > Arthropoda > Insecta > Hymenoptera > Cynipidae > Synergus > Synergus gifuensis. The sequence goes on from CAJFCO010000087.1 coordinate 59,895, forward strand.
CTGAGAGATTGTTTTTGTTTTGAGCGCTTTGCGCTTTATCTAAAAGACTACGAACTTCCTTCAATTGATCGTCCGATCTTCGAAGCTTTTCTCTAAGCCTTTCGTTTTCGGCTTGCGATTCTTCGTACAATTTTTTGTAATCGAGCTCCCCATTTTCAGAAGTGATGGGTTTTGTTCTCGCAGGCGACGAAGTTGTTTCCGAAGATAAAGACGAGACGGACCCGAGCCTACTGGAACGTCCTGAACGCTCTTGACCACTCTGAAAAAAAGAAAAGGATTTATTAGTCAATAAACAAAAGTAAAATAATGACTATTGCGATTTGGGGCTCATTTAAATGATTTTTAAAAATTTTATTGTGCAATAATATTGATGACATAACAGTATTTTTTTTAAGTAGTATTAAATTTTTAAATCTAATACTTTAAAAAAATTCATCAGCCCAATTCTCAATATGATTGCCTTCAGGGTGTCTAGCGAACTTTCCTTTTTAAATTCTCGGCAAATTCCCAGATAAAAAACGTTTTTTTAGGTTTTTTTAAGTTAAATATATACATTCAAAAGAAATCAAAGAAATTTAAAAAAATCCATACGAATCCAAAAAAGTCGAAAGAATTCAAGGTGAATTTTCAAGGTAAATTCCCGGTTTTCTTGGATCGTTAGACACCCTGGCCCCAAAGTTTAGATAAAATTCAAAGTAAAATTACTAATAAATTACAAAAATTCTCACAATGTAACCTTCAGAGCCGGTTAAACTTTGTAGACTCGAACTTCTCGATCCGAAATTTAACTGCGGTTTCGTTTTTGATCGATTAAAACTGCCCCCCCTTTTGATATTTGATCTATTCGAGTTAAAACTATTCCCATGTCCAAAATAATTATAACTACTAGTGGGTGTCGCCAGATTCAATGAACTAATACTCGATTGGGAGGGTAAAGTCAATCCCCCATAACCAGAAGCAGTACCTCCATAAACACTATATGGATTTGGATAATTTAAATTATTTGTAGAATTCGAATAATTCTTTTTTAGATACGAACTAGGTGATTTGGATGTGCTTTTGTTTATAAACGGTTGCGACGAGTACGGCGAATTGGAAGATTGAACACCCATAAGAGACGAATAGCTATTCTGATTAGATCCAAACAACCCAGATATACTTCTAGATCGATTTCTGAATATTGAACTTCCATTTGCAGATGCTTGAGCTCTCAAACCGGCTGCAGTAGTTGGTTTTGCTTGGGTTCGTTTCCTGTACGATGACATCTTTTTGGCAAATGGATTCCTCGTGGCACGAATTTACCTCAGAGTTTGTTTCAACTTGGATTTATCACTCCACTCAAAGACACTCATAATAAAAATAATTCCATCAAATTAACTTATTGTTTAATCACATTTATCATTTTAGACACTTGAGGATTCGATAGTCTCTAGAAGTCAACAGCTTCTGACAGCAAGTGTTTGACTGACGTAGGCCAACTAGCAGAACTAGCTCTCATCAGCAAGTTTCCTCCATCGTATTCCTTCTAAAAGTTATTTATGGAACGCATGTAAAATCTCACACCAAGTGAACCCCGAGACTCATAACTTGTCTCCAACAGCCCTTGGGAATCCTCAAGTCAGAGGAAATAACGAGATTCCTTGATCTTAAAATTTAATTATGTTTAACTGTTGTGGTTTGACAATTAGAGGTCAACAGCAGATTCGAGATTGAGAGGAGTACCAAAAAAGTTGGTTTGACACCACAGGGGAAAATAATAAAGCAAAACTCACAAGGATCCTGTTAAATGTCAAACGAACACCAAGTTCCAAATGTCGACCTATTATTTTTAGATGCTCTTAAAGCACGTTCATGACCAATTTTTTTTTCACACCAGGTGTCAAGTTCCGTTTGTTTTTTGAACGAAATTACTCCAAGGAAATACCGAAATACATTCACATTTCGGATATACTTCTACGCAATATTTACTTGGCACGTGCCAGTGGCTTAATGATACACATTAGCCAATTTTAAATTAAGTATGTTCTGCTGGATAACAGAGGAGTCGAGGTTGCAGATTTTCTGAAGGTCGAGAGCGAAAAGGTTAAGAGATTTCTAGTAATGAGTATGCGGATTTTCTGTATATTCTTTTACTTCTGTTTGGTGAATTTCTCTTTACATTTTTCAAAGTGAATGCTAAAAACTGTAAAGGCAATTGAAATTTAAAAAATTTTAAGTTAAATTAAAAATTGCATAATTAACTCAATTGTGTAGGAATTAAAAATTTGAATCATTTGAAATCCATCTTACAGAATTACAAAAATGTAAACTTTATTTATGCTAAGAGAATTTTTAAAAATGATTCATTCAAAATGGAGAAAAGAAGTTATTTCATTCATTCATTCATTCAAGAAATATGTCAATTCTTTCAGTTAAAAAAGTTTAAAAAGTCTACTAGAACAAATAATTCATTTAAAAATCGGTAAACATTTCCAGAGATTCGGAATATATTTTAAAATCCGAAAATCAATACAATTATTTTGCTATAAAATATAGATATAAAGTCAGAAATAAATTTTGCTTTATAAATTATTTCTGGCGCGTGACATTATCATTCTCTTTTCTCTCAAGCTCCTTTTGTTTCTTTAGACAAGAAATAGAAGAAGAGCAAGTCATGCGGAAGAAATAATCTGACATTCAAAATTTCATTCGCAAAGTCAAGTTTCATTTTATTTTTAATTCCATTCTGAAATACTTCCAATCCTTCCACAGAATAAATTACTAATGAATTGAAAAACAAAATAATATTTTTAAAAACTACAGTAAATAAAGGAATAAAAAATAGATTCATGAAAACTAAAAGTTTGAAACACATGACTTTCTAATTTAGTATAAATTCCACTGTAATTTCAGAACATCATAAATAACCAAATTTCTGAAAAAAAAATCAGTTATGAAAAACAGTTCTATTTTCGCACGTGTGGCAAAGAGATCTTAATTAAATTTATGCCCTGACCAGAAGTTTAGTCTTCAAATAACGCGATTGGAAGGTAGTGTTAAATATAGAGTTCTGCTGTGTATTCATGATTCGAAATGCATACTACACAAAATCAATATGCCTCATTCTGTCTTTAAATTTAAAAAATCATTTTCAGCCTCCACTATTCCCATCTAAATTTACTAATCTAGCTCCTTTTATTCAGAATTGGTGAATCGAGTGATCCAAAAAGAATTATGTTATAGAGAGCTATTTTTATTCAAGCTTATACGACTAGAGGTTAATCTTCTCAGAAACTCGTCCAAAAATATCACAAAGCCTTCGAGGAGTGTAAAAGCACTCACATGTTATGCAGCATTATCCGTAAGTCGCGTGCATTAATATATAACTTATATACTCGAGACGCAGTGTCTGCCAATAAGAAGACTGACATTCGAAATTTCGAACAGGTAATCCGCACCCTGGTAAACTAGCTGGTTATTAAGAGCACTGACTCATTTACTAGAAAATTTGCTAACCTGGAAAGAACTTCAGGGTAGCCATTACAATTTAAGTAAAAAAACCAGGATGTGTACTAAAATCTATGAAACAAACTTCTAGTCATTTCCCGGTTTGAAATAAATTTTTTCATAGATGTTATTACATTATGTTTAACAAACTCTTGCATGGATGGACAAAAAATTAACGAAGTCTGTGTGACGTAATACTTGAACGGCCCCTAAAATACTTCGACACTGAGATAAAGAAAATAAAAAAAAAAAAAAAAAAGAAGGACTAAAAATAAAATGCAAATGGGATATCGATTAATAAAAATTTAATTTCAGTCGATGGACTCACCTCGTTGTGATTAATTTTAGAATCGTCGCAGTCGCCCCCGGCTGAAGTGTCTTGCTTTTCCGGATCTATTTCCTGCAAAAATGAAACAAGGAAATGAAATTTAAACTCACTATCGAAAGTCACGAAAAAATAAAATGATAAAACAAATTTTAGATGCCTGAGAAATATATAACGCAATTTCTTGAATTTTTTTTTACCCGATTACAAATATGTTTACCTGAATCACAAATTCAGAACTGAAGATATTTTTAAATTGATAAGTAAAAAATTATTAAAAGAGCGTTCTTAAATGAAATTCGTGAATTAGGAGTAAGATATTTTTATCATCACCGTTATCTATCCAGTAATTGGATATTTTCACGTTATTATTGGTAGGTGTTTACTTTGACGTCATTTGTAAACAGTAATTTGTTACGCCCACGCGATTTCGACGGTTTTGCTTGAAAAATAAAGTACAGAAGCACCGCAGTCTGATTGCAGGCGAGAATATCATGGACCTCGAAGCGAGTCAGTGTTATGAGGAATTATGAAATACCATAAATTTCTGTCTAGGTGGTTGTGCCGAAAATGTCACAGATTCCAGTCATGCTTCTCTCATGGAAGTTTATTCATATTCTGATGTAACTTAAGCTTAGAATCCAAAGAATTTAATTCGGTGGTTACCTAAGTTCAAACTAAGGTGGAACATATTCACATTCATACCTTCCGTTTTAATAATAATATTAAATTGTTGCACCTGATTAATTATAACCATGCAAATGTAAAAAGTATAATAATGATTAATTTTGATAGTAAGTTAACTTGGTCTGATTCAAAAGTAATGCTCACTATTCATCTAAATCTAATCTAATCTACTCTGTTGATAATATTTTGGCGCTATAATAATTTCTATAAGTTTAAAATTAAAAAACAGAGTAATTTATAATTTTACAAATAGATAATTAATAAGAATTTAAACTTTTAAACAATAATTATGCAAATGTAGATAGTAATTTCACATTTTGATGGTGAATTTACTTTTTAGATTGACTCAAAAGTATTATATTGCTAGTAACTAAATAATTATGTTAAATTAATACTCACGTCCATATCCACGTGAACAACACCGGTTGATCTTCTTTTAGGCCTTCGTCTCCTTTGGATAACGGCTTGCGTTGCTTGTGCGTTTCTACTATCATTTTCTTTGTCATGCTCTGTAACGAGAAAAAAAACAAATTAATTTTAATTTATAAAGGGACATCCGCCAGAACATCTAAAAACCAAATAGGTTCGTTATTAAAATGAATAAATTTCCAATTGCAGTTTCAGTAAATTACAATTAAAGTAAAACTTTTACCTTTGTCTTCTGGAGGTTTTAAGGGTCTTCTAAGAGGTAAAGTGACAGTGGTTTCAGCCGTGCTTGACGTGATGGTATCCACAGGTGCAGAACTGGGTCTCGGAACATTAGAACCACCAGAAGGTCTTCTGATGTACGCCGTCGTATCGCTGGATTTATTATTTGCATCTTCTAACTGGAACTGCATGTAAATAATAAAATATCGATAGAACTCCCGACTTTCCTAACACTCGACGTCTTTCGTGAACAGGCAAGTATATCATCCAATAAATAAAAAGTTAAAGTAATAAATAAAACATAAAACCTAATATTTTAAACCGTGATACTTGATGCAAACACTAAATACATTCGTAGAAATCACATCAGTGACAAAACGATTCACTAAAATCTACTGCAGTTGTTAAAAACACTGAATCCAAAATATCTAAATCTCTATAAAGATTCGTACAAAGAAATCCAAAAGTTCTACAGTACATGCTCATTCGTGATTCATGCGCTCTTAATTTCTACAGCTAAGCATTCTGTGAAGTAGAAGATGAAGGCTGCAAATTGAACAGCGCCGAAAAGTTGAAGGTATTTTATTCTGGAGGATTTTGAGTGTACAAGAAGTTGTTCTGGGTGTTGCATTCAAATGTTTTAGTGTACCCTAGGCATGCTGAAATTTTGACTGATTTACTGGAGGAACTGACTTACTGGAGGGTCAGTTTATTCTGCGAAAATTTTCAAGTAAATAATTGAGATTTCGAATGGTTTCGAATGGAAAATTTGAACCAATTGGGGAGGAGGGGGTAATAATGACACATTTAAATACCTAACATCTAGTCGTAATTCCACCCCATAACATTTAACATCCATGCACACCAACTGCTACTGTGATGATCTCTAGTCGTATCTACTTGAAGATTATGGGATCCACAGACCTTGCTTCCGTTATCTACCCTGAGCCTCCAGGACGGCCGTCTCTCAGGCAAATTAGTCTCCTCAGAGGTTTTGCTTGCTGTCACTGTGGTCGGCGTAGCTGTTGTTATCGTAGCTGTGATCGAGGCTGTATTGCTGACAGAAGCCGCAGGCTGGGTTGTTAAACAAATTAATAAAGTGTCACAAAACTTTCCAAGTTAAGCTGATTAGTTTACGTCACAATTTCAAGGCAAATGTACTGTGAAACACATCCATAAAATTACTGTATTTCAAATTAAACATTTCAATTAGAACAATAATAAGTCAAAAACATTTAAAATACTAAATTTAAACATTTAAAATTGAAGAATTTCAAATTTAAATCTTAGGTATGTTAATTTATTCAGTAAATTCTTTATCTTTGATCTGATATTATTGTATTCTTCCAATATTATTTCTATTTTTAATTACGTACTAGCTTCACGATACAGTTCCCTTGAGCTAAAGCATTCTACTGAAAACAATCTCCCTAAAATAGATTTTAACTAATTTAAGAAAATAAGAAAAGTGAAGTTTTAACTCAGCTTTTTGTATTTCTTCTCTTTTTTTCTTTTTTTCAAGGGTCAAGAAAGATTACTTCTAGAAGCAAAATTTATTTCCAAGGCCATAATAAGATTGATTGACTGTAAATAACTGCAGTTACAACATTTTGAATCTGGCAAAAAAGAATGAAGTGAGGAAGACAGAACGAAATTCGTTGACGTCAAGCACGAGGAACTTCTCAAAATGATTCTGTATGTAAATCCAAAACTCCAGTTTATGTTTCATAGATCAACACTTCCACCCATTTGTTCTTCACAGGAATTATTTCGAGAAGCATTATTTCAAATGATGAATTTTTTAACCTTTGAAGTATAACAAATACTCCTTCGAGATTTACGTGAGTAAAATCAACTTCACAATGAAAAAGCTAAGGCCTTAAGAATAATCAACAGCTATGTATTATTATTCTGGATAGTAATAGATTTTTACATTCTCATCAGAGAATGTATTATATTTTTTTTTTTTTTCAATTTTGCAACGCGTGGTTAATTTTCTACTTTCGAGATGAAAAAATGGGTAGATAACGTCAAAAATTGTAAGTTGAAATTTTTAATTTTTAATTTATGTACCACTCGGGACGAATATTGACTAATCTGTTAATGGTAATAAAATCCACCACCGAATTCCTAGAAATCGTTAAATGTTAACACAGATACAAAAACTGACACGTGACGCAACAAATCTGTCAACGAGAATAAACAAATTTACAACTTTACGACCAAGATAAAAACAATAGAACACTGAATTTCAAATCTACTAGGTCGCGTGCAATTTTTTTAATAAAAAAAAAACATGATTTATATAGCTCTCTGTATTTTTTCTTTGCAATCTTCGGAAATAATACATCAAATCATCATGACTTTAATTTTCTAGTTTACACATTTCATATCTTTTATACTTTAAATATTTTTAAAAAAGTCTGTATTTTTAAAGATTCAAACACGTTCCTAATTCCTAAACTTACATATAACTTAACATTTCAGAGAACACGGTAAAAATAAGTTAAAACCTATATGGGTAAATTTACAGATTTATAGTTCAATTTCCTTTTTTTTTATGGCAAAACTTTTCACTGATGTTAAAAAATATTTAAAATATTTAGAAGAAGAAAATACCTCAAAATGAAGTGTAATTTTGTTAGAATTCAGGGTCGATTATTTTATACATTAATTTCTAACCAAAAATTATTTTGCTTTTCGTACCCGGGAATTAAGATTAAAATTTATCTTTAAAGATTAAAATTTTTAAATAAATAAATAGATATAAAATATGGGACATTTTACGTTTTCATTTTACCAACATTTACCATTTACCAACATTGATTTCGATTATAAAAATAATTAAGTATTAAGTCAAAATATGCAACGAAAGCAATCAAGAACCTAAATATCTTGCTAATTGTGAAAATACTCAAACTTCTAGATTTTTCACATAAATTCTCTTCGTTTTTAATCTCGCCTTCAGAATTGCTCTTAAATACTTCAGAGGAAATAAGTTTCGTTTTTGTGTCATTTTTACCTTGAGACTTGAAAGCGAAAATTTTCTTAAATTTCGAATGGAATCAATGAATTTTACAAAAGCCTTGTGAGAAAAAAAATTGCATACTATATTTGCCATGCGCTGCCCAAATTTTGTCAGACTTGGTACTTTCTCTCTACTTGCGAAAGCGGGATAACTACTTTTTGGACGACTTTTTCTAGCGGTATAAGTTTTATAGATGGCGTGAGATTTTAATGGGAAATTAGCGGCTAATTCAAAATTATTAATTGGCAAGAAGTGTCGGTTTGTTTTCAGAGTGCGGAAATAAACTGCATTTTCAAACTGAATGCCTCGCGATTTCTGGTACTTAATTCCTAAGTTGTCGCAATGAAAATTCCTCGAGTGTTTACAAAGTCTGCCGTAAAATTGAAGGCAATATTCTACCTGCGTGGAGAGAGCTGTCGTGGTTGGTGGATCGTTGTTTTGTTGTTGTTTCTTCTTAACCAACTGCTCAGCGCTTTTAATTTCGTCTAATGTGACTCCTTGAGTAGATCGACGTGTCTCTCTCACCCTTTTTGCGTGAGCCTTTCTCTGCGTTTCGCTTTCCTCGTCTCGCACTGGAGGCACAAACGACCTGAGAATAAAAAAAAAAAAGATAAGAGATTATTTTTGAGATGAAAAATGTAAATAAAGAGCGATTTTAAAACTGCAGAGCTCTGTGACACAGATTATGGTATAATAAAAAAAGACGATTAGAAAAAGCTTTTCTTCAACCTAAAATACATTCGGTTAAAACATAAAAAATAAATTGATTAATTAACATCAGTTGAGTTAAAATGTATATTAATACTGAAGAAAATCTGGATCGTGAAAGCAAAAACCAACATCAGGACTTCAGGAATTTCAGGCAAAATTTGGCGAATCTGTATAACGTATACAATATGTTTCATTAAAAAAATGATTACATAAATAACTCATAGTTGCTAAATAAATCTAAATGAAAATAAAAGTTGGTACGTTAATGATCAAGTAACTGATTTCGATTATTAAAAATGCAAGAGGCACTTGATTACGAAAAATTGTCGAGCGCCTACTACTTTACATAAGAAGCAAAAATATTTTTACTCTTGGTAAAGTGTTTCTGCAAAAATGCAAATAAGGAAAATTCACATGAAACAAGCAAACTCCCATGCGGCTGCAAATCAATTAAATCAATTAGAATATTGCGAGGTATGGGAAGTCACAAAATTCAAAGGCCTCTTCCACGATGAAATCGTACGCACTTGAAGAAATTCTTGAAGATGTTTCCTGGACTTAGTTTACTACCTCCCGGTGTTGTTGGAGTTATGGGAGTCATCACTGAATTGTTTGCCGTGTATATAACTGTAGTGTCATCCGTTGGTTGTGAGCTATTCAGTGATATTAAATAAGATTACATCTTGAGAAAGTAATAGTACCTATTGAATATCAAAGAAAACATTCTAGGAGAATATTTGGAAATTTTTAAATCTTGAATGAATTTTTTATTTTCAAAAAAAATGAGAGGAAAAAATAATGATTAAGAATTATAATTTAGGTATAAATCTTTGTAGGTCTTTTAGTAAAGCTTTTTATCTAAAAGTATTAAATTACGAAACTTTAAATTAATTCATCATTCCAAATCCCTTGAAAAACTTAAACATAATTTTAAATTACTTGAATATCTTGAAACTCTGTTGAATTCTTTTTAAATTCCTTTAAAATTCCTTAAAATCAATTGACAGCTCTGATCTCGATTGCAAATACAAGCGACGAATACAAATCCAATCAAAAAGTGAAGAGAGAATGAGTGGCTTCAGATTTCAAGATTGCGAGAATCTATTTTCGACATATCGCAACTTCTTTTTTACGATAGGATTACTTTTTCTAAATTTCTAAATTTTTAAAATCATTTTTTAAATGAAAACATTTTTTAATCAACCGAATATGAATTATATTACTTGGCGAAATCGAATTACCTGCGTATCTGATTTCCGGGGAGCGGACTAGTAACTGCTGTGGTACTGGCAGTAAAATTCGTCGATGCTGGCAGTGAAGTCACTGGTGAAGACTTGTTGGAAACTGAAGTCGGAGATAGATAATTCCCTTGAGGCACTTTCGATAAATCTAAATTCAGTTTGATGTCCTTTTTCCTGAGGTTCAAGCAGAAAACACATCATTACCATTAATTGCAATTCTAATCGACAAAAAAGTAATTCATTCTCACTACATACTACCTTACAGAAAAATTGAAAACCGTTCAAAATTAGAAGTACCTAATTTAAAATCATATTTTCTATGAATAAATAAATTAATTAATTAATTGACACTTATAATTCTTTTATTTTCAAATAAAATACAAGCATTTTGAAGCAATTTCAATTGGAAACATATATTCAAAACGTTTGAAATTATTCAATTTGTATGCAAATACATGTATATGAAAGCTTTAAATCTTTAATTGAAAGCATTCGGAATTAGACAAGGGTCTTTGGTGGATAGAAATTGGAATAAAGATTTTTTGCAAATAATACTCTTATAATTAGTGATTTGCGACACTAAAGCTTTAAGTTCAAGAATTAAAAAATGTTCATTAATCCACATCAGATGCCCATGGTCCTACCTTCTAAGCATGAACTTAAAGCATGATTTGTGAGCTTTCAAGTACTATTAGCAACACTTAAAACGATTTAGTTTAGCTCATAAACGTGAATGTTAAATTCAAGCAAGTACCTGTAAGTCTCGCGTAGGGACGCAGAACGAGCGGTCACAGCGTTGTTATGAGTAGGAGTAGTTGGGTTGCAGCGGTGGAGAGTGGGGCAGGAGGATGCCTTGATTCGGGCTCGTAATGCCAAGTACTGCTCATAGAACCTGCGTAACATGCGTCATGCCATGCGTATTTCTACATTCTAATTTTTAAATCATTTTAGTCTAAACCTGGCCTATTTTTTAAAGTTCTAATTCACAAAAATTCATTTTTCTTTTCATCAAATAGTTTACTCTTTAAAAATATTCTGTAACCTTAGCCGATATAGTTCCAGTTTTGAATTAAAGCTTTAAATAATTCACAAACTCGAATAATCCTCTGAGATCTAAAAAATGGCAAATTTAATTGGGAAAAGCAAACACAACAAAAAATGACACTATTTTCTGTTATATAGCATTTTCAGAGGGTTAACGTTAGCGATGAATTAATTTTTGCGCTTGAGAACATGGACTGTAGTAGCTTCTATATTAATACGAAATTATTGGCGCTGAAGCTTTTAAAGGACTTTAGAAACCATGAAATGATTGCCAAGAAAGCTGAATTAATACGCAATTAGGAATGAAATACTCACTTTTCATCAGTTTCGAAACTATGAGTCCGTCTGAGGACTACTTCAGGCTCTTCTTTTGTCTTGATTGGCGATGTTGGGGATTTAAGGGATTTTTCCTTGTCTTCTATTCCTGTAAGATATCCATATTTAACTCTTGATAATTATCAAAATTTTTAGAGTATTTAATAATTTTTCAGGTAATTTAAAGCAATTTATAGCAATTGATGTTCGACACTTACTGGGAGATAAAGAATTCACTGCCTCAGGATCTTGAGTTCTACTTCTAAGAGAACCTGAACGTCTCCAGGAAGGAATGGATTCCTCTTCGTTATTCTCAGTCTCTTGTTTGATTGGCACGATTGGGGCCTTGGAAGTGTAAACGGTTTATTAGCCATTTAGAGAATCAGAAATAAATAGATTCGAAGTTAATCGAAAAAGGAAACGAGGTTTCTTACCTGATTAGGAACTTTGTTGCTTTCTATTGAAGGTGTTGGACTGTGCGATGCCGTTTCGTCTCTATTCACTCTATTTTTTTTTTCTGTAAATTCAAAAAAACAAAATTATATCAAATTAAAAAGCTGTCAGAAGGATATTTTCTTAAGACTAATTATTAGCGGTAACATAAATGTACATTAGCTTTTAATTGAGATAAAGGAAAGGCGTTTATCAAGGCTGTAGATTAATCATAAGTGAGATTAAAATCAAAATTAAAAGTGAAATGATCAGATAAATAAGGAAAAGATCAGTGACAGCTGTTTTACGAAATTTTGATCGACGTCCAATGAAACAATAACACTTAATTAATATCACATAAATTAAAACTTATCATAAATATAAGGATAAAGAGCATATCGATTCTGAGGACAATTTTATATATTTAAATGATTTAAAAAGTTCAAAATAAACAAGTACGCGAGAATATTCTATATCTTATCAAATGAAAGAATTTAAACTAAAGGGTTTATAAAGGTGGAAATCGCTTTTTCCCCACAATATATTTTACAGGACTCACCATCATCAATACAAGAAGAGTGGTTCGATTGATTGGAATTATTAGATTGATCTGAGCACGTGGAAGTTTGTGATTCTGAGCTAGTCTCAGAATCACTGTCACAATCGCTTGCTTCAATATCCATTTCAACCATTTCTTCTATCCATGCAGCATTATCACAAGAAATTATCATTATATTTAGAAATTTAAGACATTTAATAGATAAATCACCGGATATTAAATATTAAATTGGAATCTAATACTAATTGTTATAAAAAAAACAAGGATTTACTTACCAACATCGCTATTGGTTCCAGTGCTGGATTCTTCCTTCTCTGACTGAATTTCCAGCTCGACTTTCTTAACCTTGTTCGGCGTTTCCTCTTCATATATTTCTACACCTTCCTGAGCAATCACTATGCTTTCGTTATTCGTAGATAGGCTGAAAAATAAAAAGTAAATGTTAATTCTTGATTGTGGAGAAATATTTTGAAAAGAAGATTGTAAAGAAATTCATTTTGTACCGTTTCTTTGGTATTGCTGGCTGCTTCTTGTTTATGATTTGTGGGTGATCTTTCAAGAGAGCCTGCTGCTTCTTTTTCAGTTCTTCTAATCCTTTCAGGATATCAGTATCAGCAACGTCGAAGGCAGTCTGGCCCTAATTAAACCAATAAATGATATAAATTCTTGATTTCATCTGACAAAAATTGAACAAAATTTCTTTGGAGGGAGAATCGAAAGGTTTTCATTTTGAATGATAAAACTTACGGCATAATTCTTTATATCCATATCACAGAAATTTTCCACAAGGAGTTTACAGGCTTCCAATTGGCCCCAATGTGCTGCTCCATGCAATGGTGTCCATCCATCGTAATCTTGGGCATTCACGTCACACCGAGCTTGTAGCAAAATGCTGAAAAGAAATTCAGGGTATTTTAGCCAAATTGTATAATTATTAGAGCACTGTACATGGATTTTAATTTCTCTAAAAGCTTTCTGACATAACTATGCCCTTTTTTGAATGATAAAAATTAATTCTTAGAATTTTGGCTTAAAATAAAGAATAGTTTCATACTTCATGACGTTTATGTAGCCTTTGGCAGCAGCCACGTGTAAAGCAGTTGCTCCTGATCTTGGATGCAATGCGTCTTTGCCAGGGGCTCCAGATCTCCAAGCTCTCGCATCATTTAACATGGATCTTTCCTCTTCACTTCTGGCTTGATCACAGTCTATACCTGAAATTAATTTCCTTTTTTTATAATATAAACATATATTAATTATTAAAATTGAAGACAATGAATTCAAGTTTATAAAATGCAGTAGATCGCGAAAGCAATAAAGAAAGTAATTAAATGATAAATTAGAAAGTATTCAATATAGTTGTACAGAACTCAAAATATTTAATAACCTAATAATTAATAAAAATTTACATATTCTAACCAGATTTATTTATGTGTTGTTGAAGCATATCCTCCATCTCATCGCTTTCTGCGATATCCAGAGCCAGTTCGCCATCGTTATTCACTGCAGCAAGATTACATCCTTGTTCAATCAAGTATCTGAAAAAATATTAGTAAATATTATAAATACATTTTAAATATAAAATTAAATTTATTGGAAATTATAGAACTCAAAAATTATATATAAACGAAAAATTTATATTTTCAGAAATAGTTATCTATAACTTGCAAGTCTTCACTGTTTATTTCTGACTTTATTACTGTTTCAACTGAAATAACTTATTCCTGAAGACTTTTGGTAACATGTTTTCAGCTCTCTACAAAAGCATCTGTTACAGATTCAAAATTATAATTTACGGTTTTTTCCAGAATTGCAAAAATTTTTCCCAAACAGTGAAATTTTAAAATTCCAATTTTAAACGTTCAAGTTTTTAAAATGTCTTTAAATTATTAGTCAAATGTTTCTACTAAAAATTAAAAAAATTCTGACAAAAAATAAATTTTCTGTAATTTTCTATATTTTTCTGGACTCAAAAAAACTCCCAGTTATTTTCCGCTTCTCCAGCTCCGTGACCATATAATTTACCAATAATCAAATAAAAAGTGAAACAATGAATTTTAGCCAGACATAATTAATTTTTTTAACCAGTGTAAAAATCCATCGGCTTTTGTTTCTAGCGAAAGTATGGATAATATTACTAATAATATTATTCATTATTATTATCTCTAATTATTGAATGTATACTAACTTGGCAATGGATATAAAACCACAAGATGCAGTGGCATGTAAAGGTGTCCAGCCTTCATTATCTCCACGATTAATATCTGCTCCCTGCTCGACTAAAAACTCCACCATATCCAAATCGTCATCGATGCAAGCCTATGACATAAAAATTCAGTTAGTAAGAGTCTTCTTACACTTGCTTCCTTTAATTTTGAACTCTGAAGCTTTCCCCTGAATTGGACAAATAATTCTCGACAAATGAAACAAACATGTGGGAAGAAGTGTTAAGTATATCAGTTCTTTGCTAAACTAGTACTAATTTAAAGCTCAACTAAGAACATTAAATTCTGCAAAAGTTATTCTGAGGAAGCGTAAATAAAAGAATTAGCATACTAAATTCGATCTCTTCAAAAAATGTAAATAATATTCCATTTGTACCTTGCATTATATAATTTTAGTTTTGCACTAATAAGAATTAGATAAGATTATCCAGAGATTACCCAGAGAAGATTATTTCGAAAATATCTGACTCATTTCAAACTGAATACTTAAATTCTAAGCTCTGAATTTGTGAAGAGTAATTTCATTCACGATTAATAAGTTCAACTCAGGGAAATAAAATAGGGAGATCTTCAGATCTTTTATTAAAAATAAAATCCCAACTCTGATATGTATTTTTAATAAGGTTGTACCAAATATAGCCGAACACGTTGCTTAATGTTGGCATTTTTAAAAATATAACGGAAACAGATTCTGTTTATCTGTAAATCAATCTTCGGTAAAAATAGAAAAAGATGAGTAAGCGCTTTTTGCCAAATATATCACAAATATTTCTTCTACTGTGTGATATATAGAAGAATAAATTCTATTTTTTCTAGAAGCAAGAAGCTTATCTATAAAATCATCAAATTTAATCTAACCCCAATTATTTTTTAATATTATTATTTAAAAAGTTATAGGACTCAATAAAAGTTGAGCATAAATTTTTTTTATGAATCACGAGAGCAAAATCAGATGGAAAACTCACTCGAAAAGTGTTGCCAATTTTTATTCGAGGAATATTTTTATCTCTAACTCTAAGAATATAAAAGTAAAGTCTAAAAAAAGTCGTAGAAACTAAAATCTAATGAAAAATTGATCAAATTTCAAAGACTAAATAAGTATTACGACAGCACGAGCTCCATTACTCTAAAGATTACGCTTAAATTATTTGTTTTCTTGTTAAAGTAAACTTGGAATATAGGCTGCCATGTGCCTGTAGCCAAAAAATAAACCACACGTTACAAGGCTGAGAAATAAAGAACCCCAAGGATTTAAGCGGGAAATACATACACCATAATCTGTGACTTCTAACAGAAAATTATAAATAGTACTCATTGGTGATGTATCTATGCTATCTATTCTTGCAAATTCGTGATTTCCAGAAATAGTATAGTAGTAACAATACGATAAACAGTCGGATCGACGTCGACACCCAGAAAACGTCTCAATGAAATAAGATATCTTTGGAGATGAGTTAACTTGTTAACTTAAACTGTGTGTTCCAATTGGAAAAGATTCAAAGTTGCACGTGGATCCTCTCAAGATAAGACACGAAATCTCAGAATTTCAAAGAAACTGCCACCACCACCTGAGAGAACATTTACATTTAAAAAATAATAAAATATAAAGAAATCAAGGCCTTGAATCGATTAAAAGGCTTTTTAAAAAATAACATGTTTTTACAAAACAGGAAACCAGTGAGGTTGCGATAATATCGAAAATAGATTTTAGCAATTTTTCATTTTTCTTTTATAATTATTATTTCTAAGTCTAAAAGCTTTAATTAAAAATTGTAAAATTGTGAAAAGTGAATCTCTGATGGGTTGCAGATGTAAAAGAAATCTAGAATCTTTTAGTTTAAAAATAAAATTTCAAACAATTTTCAATTGAAAACGCAGAATTTATCGGTATACATTAAATCCTTCGAAAATTACAAAATTTCATTGAATCTCTTGGGTGGATCAAGTGAATGGTTAAAACCTCACAATTTAACAAACACCTTTACTCGTCTTTACATAATATCTGAAGCTGAAGTTAGGCTGCTTCAAAAAGAGCCGCTGTGGGTAGGAAAGAGCATGTTCTGTGCCAGTTGGCAAGATTACAATAGTTTGCTAGGCGTGACAAGTTGTCTTGGCCAATGTTAACGTCCGCGAGTTAGCCTTAGAAAAATCAGAAATCATTGAACAATTGTTAAATGGAAATCTGAAAATTAAAAAATTTTAATTTGAAATCAACTGAAATTGAATAATCTCAAATTCAAACCATTCAATTTCTAATTAAAGGTTGTCAATGATAAAAAAATATATTATAATTTTTTCCGGAGTAACAACAAAATAAAAGTATCATTTCAAATTTGAAAGTGCCTGAAAATTTGTTTACTCTCAAACGTTTCAATATTTTAATTTGAGTCTATAAATTTCCATTGTACATATTAAAATTAAAACTGTTGAATTTTCAAGATTGAAATTACATTCAATTTTTTTTGCTATTTTTTTAAACCAGCATTTTATCAGTGAACAAAGTTATTGTGAAGTGAAATCGGGCTTTATTTAATTTTTGAGACTTTTTTACACTTAAGGGATGAAACAGGGACTGGAATGGATACGAAATATGATTTTCTGCTATATAAACCGATTTTATGTTATTTTCGACCTGCTTTAATGCTTTTAAATTACATATTTAAAACTGAAAATTTGTCTTGCTACAACAAAATTGCAAATTGCAAAAGTCTGATATTGGTATATTAAAAAAAAATAAAGCTTATTTGTATTATTTTTTCTTTGAATCAGTATTTTTACAAAAATTGCAGTTAAAAAATCGAAACTTCTAGTACATATACTAAATTTCTAGAATGAGCTCTAGTATGGTTAAACCCAGAAAATTGAACAACTATCTTTACATAATATTTCAAGATTCATTCAATATCCAAAACTGAAGTTACACTGTTACAACTACTTCAAAAACATTCTCTGTGGGTAGTACAGAGAATTTTCTGTCCCAGTTGGCAAGATTACAATAGTTTACTAGGCGTGATGAGTCTTCGCATATCCGCGAGTTAGCCTTATCAAAACTCAGTTATCATTATTAATTACTCTAAGTCCAATACTTATCAAACTGAATTATGCTCCAAAATATTATCCTCATATCATATCTTATTTGTTTCATTTTAAATAAATGTAAACACGTTTTGCTCCAGGGAGGGAACAAGGAATATAACTTGTCCTTTGAATTTAATAAAAAAAAGTTCGTTCTTTGGTTCTTCACATTCGATAAGTCAATCTAAGATGAAAACTCGATGACTAACACCTCGATACATTAAATTCTCTTGGACGGTGCCGACTAAACCCGGAAAAGCGAGCATACCGGAGCCGAAATTAGACAGCTGGAGGGAAGACCGGCCATCTTGGAAGTGCAGAATCTGGGTTCTGGGAGCCGATGGAGACGAGAGAACGTCGGAATCGGGACAATGGCGCAAAACTCACCTGGTGCAAAGCTGTGAGACCATCGACATTTCCAGTATTGATATCAGCACCCTTTTGAAGAAGACGTATAACTTCTTCTTTGTCTCCAGCAGCACAAGCCGCGAGGAAAACGCAGTCCGCGGAAAATTTGATTTTCCTCGCGACTTGACGTGGTTGAGCCGGCTCGCGATTTGTTTCCGACTGCTCCCATCTCTTGAGCTGCTCTGCCCGCTTGAAAAGCGCGGAGCTCGACCTGGTTTCGAGAGACATTGCCCCGGAGTCGCGACGATATCACTCGGTCACTATAAACCACTTCACGACCGTTTCCTCGCTCCGCACTGGCGAGGTTTCCGTGTTTTCGAACCTGCAGAAACCACCTCACCTCACCACACTTTTGTTCACTTCACTGAGCGAGATTTCCCTCGCTGAAACGACGGTCCGCCGCCCTCTGGCCCCATATACGAGCGCCGGGGTGGACACCTTTTCGTACGTGAAAATTTCTTCGGAAAAATCGTGCTGGAGGACTGCTATGGAGGGAGCGGTCGCCTGTTCGATTATATGACGGCTAGATTCGCTATATCTTGGCTATTCTTGGCCGTGGGACGTCTACGAAAACGAGCACCAGAGGGTAGATAAGATTCCAGATAAATGCTCCACCGAACGGGAATTTCTGTTTAAGACCAGCGGGTCACTGCGGGTTATAAAACAATTTTTGCCGAGAGGGAGCACTACTGACGAGTGAAAATATCAAAGAACATAACTTTGGTAAATTATCACCGTTATCACTTGAGAATTTTTATTTTTACTTTTCTAGATATCATGATTATGATCATGATTATGATATCGTGAATATCATAATATCACCGTCGCCGCCGTCATCACCGCGCAGATCATCATCACCAGTGTTACCAACGGTCACCGCGATAGAGTCCATTACTGGTAAAAAAGGTAGAAAACTTCATTATTGACGTGTTATCGATAATTGATATTCAAACGTGCGCGGGAATTTTAATTTTAATTTATTTAATCTATGTGTGCGGTGATCGACTTATAATTAAGAATATGTGGTAATTACCAGTGGAGCAAATTTAGTTTCGTCAACTTGACATTAGCAATAATAAATATTTTTCGCTAAAACTAGACGATCTACCTCCGTCTTCATGAAACGGAGGTAAATCGCCTAACTTTAAAGAAAAATATTTATCATTGCGAATGTAAAGTCTGGTAAAGTTAACGAAACTAAATTTACTCTTATGGTAATTACCACATGAATTTAAGATACAGTTTGAAATGAGAAGATATATTGTTTTTATGCGAAAAATGACTTTTGCGAATTTAATAAAATGTCGACACCCAAAATTATAGTCTTATTTTTTAATTCTTGGGTGTTTTCGTTGGATAATTTTAATTATAATTTATATGTATTTAATATCTCACATAATTCAGCAAATGTTACTGCAAATTTAGCAAGTTTTTACTGATTAATTAGTACATTAGATTTTTTTAATCCAATTAATAAAAATATATTTTATTGTTTCAAAGTAAAAAAATCTGTTTTATTTTATTTCCTTGTATTAGTTGAAAGTAACTTGATATTGCAAATATAAAAGAGAATTTTGCAGGGTCATGGTCAACAAGTTTCATTGAGTACTTCCTTGATTTCGTAGAACTTAATTGTGATAAGTATAGAGTCGTCTTGAGATTAAATAATCATTTATGCTCAGTTGGCAGCCCTGAAAAAAAGGGAAATACATCAGGATAAACATTAATAAGATCGACATTGGTAATTCATATTATAAACTCTGTTATAAACTTAATGTCAGGAAAGTCCTAGTCTTCAGAAAAAATAGAGGATTCACTGCGAATTGTATATCAATGAAAAGTATGTGCAATCAAGATTCTTAGAACCGGTCACTTAATTCCTGTATTACAAAAACCTGTTTAGGAAAAAAAAAAACTAGAAAATTTTCATCGGTATTTTAAGATTTTTTACTTGATTTATATTTTAATAATATATATTTTATATATTTCTATCTTTTTCGTTTCTGTGTTTTCATATTTCAATTTTGAAATTTTCTCTTTGTTGTCTTTCTATTATTGCACCAATGAGAGCAAAAATTAGCAACACTTTAACGAAAAAATGAATGAAAGAATGTTTTACAAAATCCCTGTTATTCATAAATTGAATTTATAATTTAATGTATTCAATCTTCGAAGATAAATGCCACTATTTTTTGTTCGGTCAAACATACCTTTATTTACGCTCTACTTAATCGCATATTTGCAAATACTTAGTTCAATACTTAGTTGCATCCATAGAATTATCTTAGAATAAAAATATTCAGATAAAATTATAGCATTTTCGTTCCTTTCTACAAATTACTATCTGAGAAACGTCCACTTCTTCACTCAAAATTACATTTTTTGTATAATCATTTCCTTGAGTATTTTACATGTAACTATTTACCGTTAAAAATTATTTAATATTTCCAATTACATGAATAAAATTTTTTTTTTAATGAAGAAAAATTATTATTTGAATAGAAAACTAGCAAGTTTATTATTTGAGTTCAAAAGTTTATTTTTTTATAAAAAGCTTATTAGCCGGTAATTATTTAACGATTGTAATAAACTTTCAAGTTTTTATTACCGTATAGGTTGCTGATATGCTTCTAATTTATGTATAGTATTGTCAAAAGAACTAGCAGTTCATTATTTTTAAATTTCTGTCATTTTTTCTCAACACGTTTTTTTGTTCAAAAAATTGCAATTTTCCAATTATATATAATGACTACAATTTAACTTTTTAATTCATAAATTGCATATTTTTTGGAAAATATAGAGTTTGCTATAGGTTCAAAAGTTCTTAGTCAGTCCAAATCAATTGTATGTAAATTCCAGGGCATTTTATAGACTTCTTTCGTTTTATACAGAAAGAATTTGGAATTTCTTGTTCATTTTCCATAAAATAATCTTGTCTGAAAAACTGATCTTAATATGAATACGCAGGTTGAAAGATTAAATTAAAGGTTCGATGCAGGTCATTTGTGAGGTGATTGACCGAAATGTCATTCGATAAATGATTGGACATTGTGGACACTTGTTTCAAAATCCACATCCGGACAATGTTTGTAGCTACTTCAGGTCAATATTTGCATTCAATTTCCTTGTGAGAACTGAATGTAAAAATCGTTCTGGATTTTCTTACAATAACAAATTCATGCTAAATTAAATTTAATGAATCATGAATTTGGTTCTATCTAAAGATACCTCTTATAAAGGCATGTACGATCATTACCATAATAAAAGAAAATTTCGTTTCGATTTTTCCTAAAGTATTTCATGGCGAAACTAAACTTTCCCTTAAGGTAATTACCGTATTCCCTTAAAACATTGATATTATACTTTATTCATGAACAGACATTATATGTAAAACAATTTTCAACATGAAAAATTGATTACATGTTTTTAAACCTTGAATATTGATTGAAATTATTAGAAGATTTACAATTTAGATGTCTCTACTGTAAATTGAATTTTTTTTTATTCAAAATTAAAATTGCAGGAAAAGAGTGTAAGTGAAAAAAAGAGTATCACTAATAACTTACGATTTATTGATGTGGTAAACAGATGCCTAAAAAGGAAAAAGCTAAAGAACTTTAATGACAACAAAGTGTAGAAAATTGAAAACTAAAAAATAAGAGATCTGATAAGGAAATAAATGATTACAGAATGAAGATATAAGAATTTGAATTGATTCTAAACTAATTCTTATAGTATATAAAATACATTTTCAGAAATCTTGAAACATGCTCACTGAATGAGAGACAAAGAATAATTAATGAACTGAGGGACGCCGAAATAATATTGAATTATCGAAATACGTTTTTTTTATAATCAAAAGCTTTAATTACACAATTATATTACATTGATGATTGATCGTGCTGACCGCAGATATAGGTAATAAGAGGTAATTTTATTACGATCAAGTTACAGTGTCATGGCGGCTTATAAGCCGTCATATAAAACGTGCTCCTAATTGGTTAACTTTAATGCTCTGTAGTTTAAGAACTACGCATTTTTAAGCATTTTTTTATCCGACCTTTCGACTTAGTTTTTGCTCTAGTTCTTGTAGGTAAAGTATACAGAGAGCTCGCGAAACACCCTGTATATAATGAAATGTAGAGCTGGTCGTAATTTCTCAAACCTCGACTTTCGCCATTATCACACATTTACAGTATACGATTGTGTGTTACAGAATTTACTCTAAATCTAATCGTAATTTCATGTCAGTCACTATGAATTAGTGGTGAATGAATCAAAGCGTTG
>CAJFCO010000087.1:87365-109029 GCA_904066015.1 Synergus gifuensis
ACTTTTAAATGCGAAGGATCCACAACTGCCGTCTCGCATTCGACGCCGTAAAGTTTAATGCGAACCAATACTTTTTAATGCGAATCATCGACACTGCCGTTTCGCATTCAACGTGATGAAGCCTAATGCGAACTAATACTTTTAAAAACTTTCCATCGCATCAGAAAACGGGATTGAATCGCATTCAAAATGTTAATACATATTAATACTTTTCAATGCGACGTTTTTTACAGGGAGTTGATTTATCGAATCTGCAGTTACGGCTATTTTCATTTGGAAGGAAGAGCTGTACAAGAATTCAAGTCTCTTGCTGGAGTCCAAACAATGATGAAGAAATTGATGGGATAGCCGGTTTTACTTTCCAACGACATAATATTACTTAATTCATTTAACTTGTGTAAAAAAAGGGGGCGTTGTGGCACTGTCTATATGTGAACTCGACCCGTGGAAGGGATGCACGATTCTGTATTATTTATTGTGGACGTAAATACCGCGACGCAGGAAAAGTGGTTGCCCGCGTGGGGCACAAGCAAAGTTCTCCTTCTCGAGTAGTAAGAAAGAAAAATTTCTTGTTCCTCGCAAGTCAAGTTGAATCATGTGAAGCAAAATCGAGTCAGTCGGTGGTCCAGCGTCGAAGTAAACGGTCATATTGAACTTGGTTCTATTTATCGTGAAACTGAGGGTAGGAGGGTGGGTTACTCCGCACTGTGTTTTTCCATTATTTAGTTTAAAAAAAAAAAAAAAAAAATACTTCGCGATCCTTCGATTTTTGTGAATTTTGGTATCAGCGGTTGCAGCTAGTGACTTTTAATTTCCTAGGTGATTAAACATTCATTGTTTACTTTCTTACACCGTTTTCTAACACTTATTACTTCAAATAAGAAATGAAAAATTTTATTTTGAAGTGTCTATTCTTACGGAATATTCCGTAAGACTAGTTAAAATCAGCAAACAATATTGGATAGCTCCTACTTATATTTTAATTATATTGGAAAGAAATTTCTTTCTTGAAAGTTGATTTTCTAAAAAATAATTTTTATGAGGTGCGAACGGATTTTCGTTTCCTTAACTCTTTATTCAATTGGCCTCATCACGACCTTTACATTGTCATGTGAATGAAAAATCACTGAGACTCATTTTCTTTATAATTTATTATTTCAGTGAAAAAAAATAAAATTTCGATCTATTTTTAACAGAAAATTATTTATTCGAGACAAAATGGCTCTTTTAATCCTGATAAAAGCTAAAATTATTATTATAGAGACTTTACCATAAGAGCAATTTAGTTTTACGAAATTTACATTTACAATAACAAATATTTTTCACCAAAAACAGGTTATTTAATTCTGGTTACTTTGAGCAGAAAAAATAGTAAGGGCATATTTAACCAGAATTTTGATAATTTTTTAAGTGAAAACATTTATAATTGCTAATTTAAAGTTGGCGAAACCAAAATTGCTCTTCTGATAATTATTATACGCCCTTAATGAAACTCATGAAAAATATTTCTTTGTTCGGTATCTGCAAATGGCTGCGAGATTTCAGGAAGACACGTGTTTATTATTATTATTATTAGTTTAACGTTGAAATTTCAATGTCTGTCACTTCATATAGTAAATGCATGACTATGTAAATAAATTCATATTGAGTATATTTGAATTAAAGTCAATCCATATATTTATCTGTTTATCTGTAAGGCATAATTAAATAACTTGATCTGTATCCGAAATGCGTAGAGAATTCTCTGCCAGGAGTAAAGAAGCAAAAAATATTAATGTTAACACTTATCAGAACCCAGTTTTCATGTCTTATTAACAAAAATTTTAATTTAAAATTAAATAAGCATGTCCTTCGAGACACTAATAAAAATAAAAATACGTATTCAACATAATATATGTATATAATTTAATATACACAGATATACATTTAATTCAGGAATTGGATCTCTTAAATATTTCCAATTCGCAGAAAGTACGAATGCGCGATTTTTATTGTTGTTATCTTTTCTTATTCTTATGAAATTTAACATTTTTTCACGTTAAAAGTACATATTAGTTTTAATATGATATAATAGTGAATCAACTTCCTTTTGCTTATCTTTTGCCTTCTTTGTAATTATTACGTGCCTTAAAAATGCATAGATATGAAGAAAAAGAATCATGTAATACATACCTATTAGAATTTTTTGACGAGTGTATTATCTGCGTTAAGAAAACTCTCTTCTTTTAGTGTAAAGTTCATAGGTATTTGCACGTTTCACACCTCAGTGAGTCGATCGTAAAATTCTTCAACGTCAATGAATGAGATCATTATGGAAATTTGCTAAAGATTAAGAATCTTTAAATATTGACAATTTTTGAGTTGTTCCAATCATTTCTTCCTTCTGCTTTTGGATTAAGTTTCAAGGATTCGATTCAATAAAATTAAGAGTGTATATTATATACGTATAATAAAGTAGGCGGAAAGTAAAATTGTTAATAAATTTAATTAAATATGGAAACGAAGCAGTACTTCAAAATACATAACTCTATAATAGGAGCATAATTGCAAGATATCAGAATTCCTGATAATTACATAAAATATATTATTTGGTTTTTTGTCTCAACTCCCTTGAAGTTGAACTAATTACACATATATGTACTGATTACTGCAATCATTTTCGCATCTATTAACAAAAGTGATTTTGCAGTTAAATTTTAAACTCGATATTATTACCTCTATAAATTACTTATGAACAAATTTAACCATTTGATAGCTTTAGAAATAAGCGCTAAAATAAACTATCTTATGCATATACACACTTAAGCGATTATGGAATTTATAAGCCTAACTAATCCTGCACGCTTGACCGCTTCCGCCAACAAAAGTATCTCTCTAACTAGAGTATAATGGAATATATAATAGAATTGGGTCAAAAGTGGATAAAAATTATTTAAAAATCGCAACCAATTTCAATAGAAGTCTATTAGAATCAGCATAATACAATGATTTGAAAAACGGGTTTATAAATCTTTGTGCATTTAATCTCTTACATACTTTTTTAAAAAATTGTACTTCAGCTTGAATTATTGAATTATCAAAAGCCTCTTATAAACATTTTTAAACGTGAAAAATTCTCTCACATGCTTGTAATATAATATTTAATATTTAATTATAAATATAAAAATAAATTCCAAAAATAAGATGCAAATATAAAGCCTACAAAAAGCAACAAAAACTGATTTTTGCTTTATAAATTAAAATACTTTAAAGTATAAAGTGAATAAATGTTATTATTAAAATTTTTAATTATTTTTGAAAAATCGTTTTAAAACGTTTTCTTTCTTAATAATATAGGTTACATTTAAACACTAGCAAGGACGCGACATTGTGAGCTTATCAACCCGATCTATAGTTGTCAATTCACACACAATGCTAATCGAAAGGAGTTTGAGACTATATTTATCACTATTTATACTAATTTTGACTAAAATTTGATTTCTTTTGATAGAAATCGATTTTTATATATGTAATTTATTTGAAAAGAAAAAGCTCAAATTGAAGCAATATGATCCAAATTTTACTTGTTCTTTATTATTTTTCATGAGCTGATAACACGCATTTTGTTCATTACCTTCCAGAAAATTATTTGTCACAATTAGTTACTTTCTTGCCGTTCATTTAAATATATTTACCATTAATTAATGCAGAGACTGTTCGTGCGTACATTTTAAATTATAATTGCAAATTGTAACACTGGCAATGACTGAAAAATGTGAATTTTTACAAATAATACTTTTCATTTCAAAATAAAAATACTAAATTTGAATAAGGTAAAAACCTGTAAGACCTAAAATTTCTAAAATACAAAAAATATAGCTCTAGAAAAGATAAAACAATGCCATGTGCTCAAACAAATCAAAATATATTTTGAAAAATTTCAACATTTATTAACCTTTGATCAACGTAAAATAAAAAAATTCCGATTGTATTTCATAGATCGTTGAACTTGCTAATTACTTTTTTACCACCTAATCGTTTCCCTTATAATTTTTAATATTGGAATCTAAAATAGACAGTTAGTGCAATTAACAGCCACGGGATTATAAATCATGCAAAATTTCCACTTTAAAAAGTAATTTTAAATGAATAAACGGCTTATGAAAATCTTGTAATTTACATTGAATTAAGAAACAACATTCCTCTCACTTTTTTTACATTTGACCATATGTTTGAAAAAGTAGAAAATAGGTATTTTCCCGCACAAACTCGAACTTTGACTTTCAGTTTCATTAATATTATGGAAAATCTTTTTAAGTTGACGCATGACGGATATGAACAGATTCCTGTGATCACTAATCAACTCTCCATACTCCTTTTACCACTTCCCTAATGACATTAATCACACAATCATTAAATCTGACATGATCAGCCTTAATTTTTCAACTCAGATGCTGTGAAATAATTTTAGTCACACATGTAAATTTCTTTCTTTATGTGTAGATATATCTTTTTGTAACACATGTACGAAATGTTCAATTTTCGAGACGGTAACTGCCCAATTCTGAAACCGTGTTAAAAAGCAGTTATAAATAATAATAATAATAAAATAATAATAAAATAATAATAAAATTAATAATATAACCCATAAGTAATCTACTAAATTTGAACCAACAATTTTGAAAGCTTCAAAATAAAAATTGTCAACGGATAAAAACTAAATTAGAAATTCCATTTTAGTCGGGAAGAAATTGCGTATAAAGAAGTACCGTGAAAAATTACATCATCATTACATCGCGAATCTCATGAATATATGTGGTAATACAATACCGCTTTGATAGATTTTCCAAGTCTGTGCTTTGATTAGAGCGATTATTCAGCAATTTTGAATGGTACCTGTGAGCATTTAAGTGCACTAATGATGGTATAAGTGGTTTTCAAAGTGATTCATTAGGACATCTTCATTAAGTCCTTACAAACAAAAAATAGATGTTTGATTTAAACAGGAAAATTAATGTGAATCCATCTTTCCTAATCATTATTAAAATTCAGAAGTTTAAATAAAAAAAAAATCTTTGGGTCAACGTCAATCTTATCTACCTACTTATAAATAACAATAGCAAAAATTTTCTAAAAGTAGAGATAATTTATTCAATTATATATTTTAATTTACTCAATGAGATATTTTTTATGCAGAAAGAATTGTAAAAACCCAATATAAAGTTAGTGCTCAATATTAATTATCATACTGACTTATAATTATCAACGCCTTAAATCTAATTAACATATGTAATATAGCTTCAAGTTTTTTGCATTCAAATAGAATTTTAATCAATCTCAATCAAATTTTTTTCCACTTTTCTTCGTTATGTTCTTATTCACACATTTTCGTTATTATCCACCTTAACTGTTTTCATTTTGCTTCAAGACCCAATTCGATCTAAAATAAGTTAAAATTTATGATTTTAATAACGTTTAATTTAAATTTTAACACTGGATCTGCTTTAAATTTATCTGCAACAAAATTTGCCCTAGGAGTGCTGTTTTAACACTAAAAATGGTGTAGTATAAACATGACAACATATAATGAGAAATTAAGTGGATCTTCTCCGTCCTAAAAGTCTCACATACTCATTTTATTTGGCAATTATATTCTCTTTCAATAAATTGCACTGATTTACAGCCGACCTTGTGATTTATTTCGGAACAAAGCTACCTCCTTGTTTTTCACCTCAGGCAAATGTGAATGCTCTGCGAGCTCACCTTGGAAACCGAATTAAGTCTCCATTAGAATATAACTTCGGGATGCATTATTTTCACAAGGCCTAGGGTGCCGCAACCCAGAAGCCCATAAAAAATTAATTTAACATGGAGGACGTAGCAAGAACTTTCACAGAGAGACTTTTTATTGAAGAAAACGATAAATCTGATTTAATATTTAGTATAATGTCGTTTCAAAATGGGGAAAATTTAGTTTGCGTTATATCGGAAATTAATAAGAAAATATTAAATCATTTATATCATTTTCTTAAATGTCTCTGGAAAATCCGATTCTGCTCATGAGACTCTTTTCAAGGTGGAATACTCACAAACCATCACATTCACTTCATTCGACCGTGGTTAAAATTCGAGAAGAATAAAAGAGTGTTGATATCTTTAATTTTTCTTCAAGTTCCAATTCATAACTTTGTATCGATTTGTATCTTTGTATCTTTGCATAACTTTGTATATCGCTTTATTAAAATAAATACATTCAACCCACATTTTCTTATGGTGCTTGACTAAGTAATTTCATTCAATTGACAACCTGAAATTACTGATAAGTAACAAGTAACGTAAGCGGCTTCCAATGAACAAGTACTGCGAAACGTAAAATCGCTAAAAACTTGTGTAAAAAGTCAATTTGTCAAGAATAGATAGATACTTTAATCCCGATAACTCATTCCGTGTTGATGAGAGTTAATTTAAAAAAAGTCGGTATGTAGGTATTTGTTTTATTTTGTAATTTCTGTTCTTTGTATTCGTCTGCTGAATAACTAAAGTTCCGCCGCCACATATCCCTTTTAATTTTTTGAACATTTAAACACGTGAAGTGATAATGGAAAATTCATCAGTGTATTAATGTGAAAATTCATCAGTGTATTGATGTGAAGATTTTCATTTGTGTGTGATTTTCGTGTCTCGTGAACTTTGATCCTTATTTCACCTGGTTCATGAATAATGTTAACTTTTCTTACGGAAAAAATTCATTTTCAGTATTTGCAGGTATTTGCATACATTGATACTCAAGAATTATGAGATATTTTAATATTTTAATAATTATCTTTGTTGATTATTTTTTTTAAATAACAAAACACGTTTTATAAAATCGCAGACTCTTTTTGTAAATAAAAAAAATATTTTCTTTAATTCCGATAAAGAGTTCATTGTAAATCGCAAACATTTTTTTAATGTTGATTTGTCTGTACACGAATCGCGGCATTTATTGTAAAATTGTAGCAATTAGAATAAATACTAGCATAAGTGATAAGAACTCCTAAAAAGTAAGAATCGTGTTTTCATGAGAAACTAGTAATTAATTATAACCGCAACCTTGGAAACGAGCGAAATAAGGTAACTTGGAATCTCGTTTTGTCTGAGATGTGCTATTATACCTAGTCGTTAGCAAAGTGATCTAAATTGAAAAAAAAAATTATAAAAATAGACAAAATAAGACCAAGTGAACTTAACGATAAAAGAAAGAGGAGTTTGCGGTAAAACTCGACTACAAGTTGCTCACCTTGGTGTGAACTTGAATCACTACTGCAACAGCAATTCTCGAGCCTACATTATCTTCTGCATTTGTTTAAAAATTGTAAATTTTTAAATATTTTTATTAACATTACAGCGAAATACGAAGTGATAAAATATTTTTTTTATTTGATAAAGGTTAAATTTGAACAACTGAAAATTGAACAAATAAAAAGAAGACCGGCTGAAATCTGAATTCGAAAGTTACATCCTTGAATAATTTATTCTCCATCTGTTAATGCAACAATAACAATAATTATAATAATAATGGAGAAGTTAAAAAGCAGAAATAAATCATAAACAATTTTGAGTTAATTTACATATCTAGTGTAAAAATTCGAATCACAATTGCAAAATTATAAAGCTGCTAATTACACCCATTATCTGCGTTGCAGATGACAATAATAAGTGAGGCATGACATAATTTTTCCTAATAAGGGTGAACCTCTTTTTAAATGAAGTCCTTGAGAGGAATTCAAGTAATTTTATGAAAAAATGATAATTCTTGAAAAATCACTGTTGCAATATTTTTTCATTTATTAAAGGATAGATGTGGATCAATAATTAGATTGAATCTCTTTTACCTGTTAAAACTTTCATTAACTTTATTTTTCAGTTCTGTCAGAGTGCCGATAAAAAAATATGTACACGAAATATGTACTACTTTAATTAAACAATTACGAAAGGTTTCGAGTGATTCTGATAATCAAAAAGCATAGATAATTTATATTAATAGGTAATTTATATGTGGAATTACGCAAACTTAAAATAACATTAAATATTAGTATTTAATACGTTTTAATAGATAGTTGCAATTATACATTTTTAAAATCAATTATGCAGTTAGGTAGATACATTTTTTTTTATTCAATACTTCACATCATGCGACATTTACAAAATGTTTGTATAAAAGTGTCATATGCGTCATATACAAATAAGTGTCTTTTTTTTCCTGTTTAATCATTATTAGTAAATTATTATTTAATCACTTTGTTCTGGGAAGCTTTTTCAAACATATAAAAGAAAAGAGTTGACAAACATCCGTTTTCATGTTCTTTATCATTTCTCAAAATTTCAGCAAAAAATATAACTTTCTGCTTAAAATTATTATTAAAAATAAATATTCGAAATTATTATTGTTATTTAAAATTCCAGGCTCAATATTTAAAATTGTTTTGTTATAAACAGTGGAATATTCATTCTTGATTCTTATTTAAGATTTCTTCTCATCTTATCATATTTGAATTTTATTATTTCAAGGTTTTCTAAAGGACGTTAACCAAAGAAATCAAAATGTCTGGTGTTGTGGACTGGTGGCGCGATCTCATATACAATAGAAATGGTAAATACTAAATAATAATTAGTAGTAATTTATTTATTGAAGAATTGATGATTAATTATTATTTTTTTTTTCAGATCCAAGGACGAAGGACTGGTTCCTTGCAACTGGTCCAGGGCCCATAATAATGATAGTTGTGAGTTACATCTACTTCAGTATCTCTGCTGGACCGAGGTACATGAGAGACAAGAAGCCTTATACTTTGAGAAATACGTTAATTATCTACAATTTTATTCAAGTCCTCCTTAGCATCTACCTCGTGTATGAAGGTCTTATGGCTGGTTGGTGGAACGATTACAGCTTCCGGTGTCAACCAGTTGATTATTCTAATAATCCAAAGGCTTTAAGGGTAAAAATGCATATTAAAACTTTCAAACATGATTCTCTCTCAATCTGAATTAGTTTAATTACTAATTCAAATAGTGCGAGTAGTTTACTATAAATTATAATAAACTTTTACTGATTCAATTATTAACGAAGACCAGCTAAATGAATTGTTAACTCACTACCAAATGAATGAATAGAATTCTTCTAAAACCATTACTTTGCGTGAAAAAAATCATTTTCTATACAAAGTACAATTTACTTTTTAAGGATGTAACTGTAATCATTCACAAGTTTGATTAGAATTGTAGAGAATTTTTTCAATTTAAAATACTTCAATTTCAAATGGAAAGCCGGGAAATATGATTATCTATATTAAGTATGTAGATTTTTCTTTATTGGGACTATTATAATTCACTTATTTTTTATACATTCTCTAGTACGAAAATCAATTTCTAAATTATTGTTTTAGATGGCAAGAGGAGTCTACGCATACTTTATCTGCAAGCTAATAGAACTTCTAGATACAGTCTTCTTCGTTCTTCGGAAAAAACAGCGTCAAATTTCTTTCCTCCACGTCTATCATCATGCCATGATGCCAATTTGTGCTTGGATTGGTGTTCGATTTGTTCCAGGGGGTCACGCCACTCTTTTGGGAGTCATCAATTCTTTCATCCACATCATCATGTACATGTACTACATGCTCTCAGCCTTCGGTCCCAAAGTTCAAAAATTCCTCTGGTGGAAAAAATATCTAACTTCTCTCCAATTAATCCAATTTTCCATAATCCTCGTTCATAATGTACAAGTTTTCTTCAATGGCTGCAACTTCCCCAAACCTCTCTCCTTCCTCCTTATCATCAATGCCGCCCTCTTCATATACCTCTTCGGCTCTTTCTACATTAGAAATTATATGAAAAACTCTACAATGGAGAAAACAGACAAAATTACCAATGCCTCTAGTCAGGTTAATGGGCTTCTCAAAAACAAGTCTGAATGAGAAAAATTTACGAAAAAAAAAATGAAAAAAATCGAAGTGAAGATATAAAAGTGAATCAAGATAATAAGGAGACGAAGATAAAAATTGTGATGATGAGTTTTCTCTGTTGAGTATAGAAGCTGGTAGAGACGGTAAAACTGCATATTTTTTGTCGGACTTTTTATGTAATAAGCCGGCTCGTGCTACACTCGATAAAAAAGTGTTGGACTTTACCTACCATCGATTTTTAAGCGTGCTCTTCTCTTAGAACAATGAATTGATTTCAGCCGATCTCTACCGATCGAGCTGAAAATTGTTTATGTATAACTTATATAGTATAGCAACTTATAGTAAAATTTCTATAACCATTCCGGGAAATTGCCCTTTATAAAAGTCCTGACGAATAAATTTATGGAAGAAATAATTATTATTAGGAAAATAGTTGTGATTTAGAAAGTAACATTATATTTCTTCTAAATCTTCGAAACTCTTTTAGATACTGCTTATTATTTATTAAGTTCTAATAATATTTTTTTTATTAGTGTTAAGGGCGTTCTAGTGCAAAAATAAGTCTTGAATTTTGATGATTTTTGATAACTGCATCGATTAAATACTTCAAATGATCAAAACAGAAGTTGTATAAAATTCCTCGTTTATTTTTTCGATATTTTGTATCATTTTTGAAATTTTAGGTGAAGTATCAAAATAATTGTATTTAATTGTAATTTTTATGTAACAGAGGTTGTTATCTTGTAAAAGGTTCAATAATCAATTCAACATTAATTCCTTATCATGTTTATATCAGGGTATTGACTCAAATTTTGAAAGCACATATTTTTCAAAATGTAGAAAATTTTGTACATGTAGAACGATATTTTTAATATGGCATTTATGGTTTATGTATTTGCCAATTTACATTTTTATGCTCAAAAACATTTTTGTAACGGGAATGAAAGAATTCCGCGAAAGACTCCTAGACTTATGCTCTACAGATTTTTTTATCAAAAACTAAAACTAAGGAGAACGAAATTGAAAGAGGAAAGGCAATAAAGACTTAATTATTTTAAAATAATGCGAAACTTATAGGATTTTTTCTACTTTTACTGAATTTTGCTATTACACCCATTCCTAGAAATAGTTGTAAGATTCAGTTAAAATTGTCATGATTGATTTTTGATAGAAAATATATATTTGAATATGTATTATTTTTTCCAAGAATTGATTGATGAATGATTGAAAGAAAGAAAGTTGATTTTGTGTTCTCCTAGCATTTAATATTATTTGTGTCGAAAAATTTTATATGAATAATTGAGAGCATTGAATTGA
Source organism: Synergus gifuensis (assembly GCA_904066015.1). Lineage (NCBI taxonomy): Eukaryota > Metazoa > Arthropoda > Insecta > Hymenoptera > Cynipidae > Synergus > Synergus gifuensis. The sequence continues at coordinate 98,603 of CAJFCO010000087.1, forward strand.
AAGAGCGTGAAACTAGGGTGGAAGTCTCAATTTTATTATAATCTAAAGCAAATTTCTTATTACATTAAACTAAATTATAAAAACAATTGTAAAGAATTGTAAAATATGCATTAATCCTTTTTTATCCAATTTATCTTTTATTCTCATTTCTTGAATCCAATTTATTAAATTCTGGAAAAAAATGGTTAAATCAACCAGATTTTTTATGAGTTTAGTATTGAAAATAATGTAAGATAGTTGATTACATGAAATATTTTTTTATTGAAGGTTTATTATACTCTAAAATATTGAAAGGTGAAGCAATTTTTCCCTTTTTGGTGCATTAGTGTCATAAATTCCTTGCTTACGTAAATCATTGAATGTGATTTCTTCGAAAAAGAGAAAGTAATTGAAAAAAATAATATGAGAAAAATTGTTAACGTAAGTTGGTATGCAAATAGAAATGAATTAAGTTAAGGAATAATCGCTATAGCTGTGTCCGATTATGCATCTTGCATATTTAATGTCCTATTTGATACCAGTCGTAAGGTCAGGACCGTGAGACCCTAATGGATCCCCGTTTCCGTTTGAGCTATCAATAAGTTGCCGTTTAACCTTCCTAAGGAAAAAAATGGAAAAAGGAGTATTTGCAACGATTGGACACTAAAATTTAATTGAAAGTTTTTGGCAAAACGACGAAACACGAAAGCAGCGACTGTTACGTCATGTAAGAGGAACTGTTTCGGAATTTCGGTAATGATATATGAGCTTCTAGCGGCTCGAAGATTCCTTTTTATTCCTTATATCATTATCGAGGGAGTTTAAGAGATTTTAAAGAATTTCAAAGACAATTTAAAGGATTATAAAAGAATTCAAGGAATTGCAATGATTTTACAGATGGAACTTTAAAATATATATTTCAAAAGATTAGTGAATATCAGGAAATTTGATTGGTACATACAATTTGAGGGAGTTACTTCCAATTTCGCTGTACGTTTTTCCGCTCTTTTTACGGAAAAATCAATAATACTACGTGGTTCTTTATATTTTATAGTAAAGTTCATTTTTAGAATGATTTCCTAGAAGCATAAAGCTTTTTAGAAAATTAGAAAAGAATGAAATTCAGTTTTTCTGTGACATTTATTGTTATTTCTTGTATACATATGTGACTTAATGAATGCTAAAAATGGAGAATTACATCAATTTATTGATAGCTTAGAAGATAAATTATTGACTTTATTGAGTAATATCAGGCAATGAAATGGACATCCTAAAATCGATTATTATTTAACTGAACTTTCTAAATTTGAATCTAAATGTTGAGTCCAAGGTGAATCTTGAGAAAGTGAATTTTATTGCGTTTTAAAGCATTTAATATAAATCTAAAGTTATTTCTAAGCCTAATTATTTTTAATCAAGCTTAAGATCAAGTTGATCTAGAAGTTAATCCAACTATTGTCGAATTTTATATTTTTAAATAGTTAATTCCTGAAATTGCATAAGAGTGGAAACAATTTACAACGTTTTTATCTGAAAAAATTGAAATTATAATTTTATTCTATTCTTTTCAACATTTACGTTTGTTACATCTGCACCAATTTAGAAGTTCTACATGACTTATAAAATCGTTATAAATTTTAGAGAACAATAATCCTTTAAAAAACCTTAACTCAAATAATTTTTCGAGATTTTTAAAAAAATATTAATCAAACCATATACAGATTTCGAATTTACTGTAGTCAATTTATTTTAGGAATTTAATTAAAGCTACCTTTTTATAAAAATTTTGTGGAAAAAAAAATTGAAAAGAATTTATCTTTTTTATCTAGTTTCAGAGACCGAAGCAACTTTACTCATTACCTTCTACTGTTTTCGTCTCCTGAAAAATTGATTAAAGTTTGGACTCCGTACTAAGTAAAAAAATATTCTAGCGCCTTCACTTTGACCTTTTGGATTAAACTTGTTCACATGTATATCGTATTTTGAAATATACTGTGAACAGACCCAGAGTGGGAGAAAGTACACTATTTAGTTCGAATTGCAACTCAGCCTACATGTCTTTGTCGATTTGAACATTTAAAATTAAAAGAAATATAGCTAATTCAATTCTTTTAATAACGTTTTTTTAAAATACATTACCATTGTTAATTTTTTAATAGATCTGCCTTCTCATTCCAATGACACAGTGATATGTCTTTTTTTATGAACTTATATATATATATGTATAAATTCATTTCAATTTCCAAGCATTGAACTCTTCTCAGCATGATTGTATTTCCTTATACAATACAATTGGAATTGATATCTAGAAGAAAGAAATCAGCTTCTCTTTTGCAAAAGAAATTATATTATTTACTGAAACTGAGAAAGTTATTAAGAATTATAAAAATAAGAATAAAGTATAATAAACGGAATTGAATTCAAATTAAATTCAATTTTCAATTTTTTTTATGAAATCTTTTAAAGCTTTTTAAATCGGACCTTCATTGAACGTAATAGAAAAAGTTTTCTTGTCTTTGAGGTTGATTTTAAATAAAATAACATGTAACCTTTCTGTATTCCACGTAAACGTTGCACTTGAAAGCTTCAACGAACTGAGAAAGAATATAACATACACGATATGAACAGTATTCTCTGACTGAGCAAAAAGGATTATTACGCGCAGTGATTTCCGTTTCTTGTGAGTTAAAATAATTAACATGGTAATTGTCATGCCGCGTGTGGTATAAGAGTAATTATTTTTCTTTTTTAATGAAGCTTTAAAATATACGTAAAGAAATGGAAGTTTCCAATTTTTTAAGATAATATGGAAGAAATGTTATTACTTTAAAAATGAGAACCTTTAAAAAATGGGATAAGTTTTAATGAAAACAAATACCTATCTCTCTAAATCTGAATTAGTAAAAAGATAGGTCACTAATTTACTTTAGTGAAAATTTTGACTAATTATATTAATTGTATTTCACTATTTCAATTCGTGCAGTTTTCAACTTTTCACGAAAGTTTTGGTCAAAAATGACTAACAATTAATAGAATTTTTCACTAAAGTAAATTAGTGATCGATTTTTAATTTGTTCAGGTTTAGAGAGTATTTCATCCATGTAAGATGAAAAAATTAATGTAAATAATTACAATATACAATAAAAATTTTCTATCAAACATTTTTTGCAATCCAAAAGAATTCAAGATGTTTTTCTTTTATGCCATGAAAAAAATGAGAGTACTTTAGGAATTTGAGAAAACTCACGTAATTATATCGAATTCTGGAAAAATTTGTTAACATTGAAAACATGAACGTCACGAAGAATAAATGTGTTTTTTTCCAGCCATTACTAATAACAAAAAGTGAATCGCTAATGCAGGCTCTGCTTAATTCGCGTAGAGCAAATGCAATATATCTTTTTCTTTATTTTTTACCTACTTGTTTATTGATAATTACATTTTTCTTTTCGTAATTTATTACAATTTTCCAAACACCGCATACTTTAATTCATTCATTACAAATTTGAATCTAACAGTAAAAAAGAATGCTGAAGTTCATATCCAATATATTGAACTTTTATAGCTTAAAAAAATTATTTTGAACAAATTATGTAAGAAACTATTAAAAAAAGAAAGAATCTAAAAGTATAATTCAGGTGAAGAAGGACAGATGAACAAAAAGAAGAATAAAATTATTTTTACGTGCCATAAAAGAAAATACGAATTGAAAAGTTTGTTCTGATTAGATTTCGAATTGATTCGTATTGAAATTGTTGTTGGTTACAGATTAAAAAGGATTGATTTCGTTCAGAATGATTTCGAATTCATTCGGATTGCTTCCGGATTCATTCGGATTGGGGTCCATAGATTAAAAAGAATTCGGTAAGCTTCGGAGTTCGAATACAAATTCCGGAATGATGCGGAAAATTCCGGACAGGTTCGGAATGAATTTCAATCCGAAATCTTCACTAGGGACGTCAGGAAGCCATGTCTATATGTATATTAATATATATCCTGCAACCATGACCTATATAGATCTCTTTGCATGAGTTTAAATGGAATCAATCCAACACAAATTTAGAAAGCAAATCTGCTGTTCTAGCAATTATAACATAAATGTTTCACACAATTAGGAAGAAAATAATGCGATTTGTTTTTTTTTACTGAGGAAAAATTGCAATCTTGGTGTTTTTTGTTCCTCCACGTCACTAAAGTTCTGGTGGGGAGTTCCTGGTGGGGTTGTGGTTTGGATCAAAACCGAGCTCACTATAAAGGGTCAAAAAACTTGTCGCGTACGCATTACCCGCGTACGTTCTGATTTGAATAATTTGACTGTCGATTTTTAATTACAATACAATGGTCGTACATTTCACAACGGGAAAAGAGTTTCTTTCAGTTGTGCCTGATGTTTCGCGGTGGCTGGGTGGGTCGGAGGGTTCTCTAAACACAAATAGCTGAAACTATTCGACCCTTCGACTTGCACCTTCATATTTTCTCTGATCGTCAAAATGTCAGAGAAGACATTTTTCAAAAATTAGAGAAAATTAGTGAATAGAGAAAGAAGAAAAAGAGAGAGATATTGAGAGGGAGAGAGAGGGGTGTAAAGAGAAGAAATCTTAGACAGTACAAACTTTTTGAAATTCCCTTTTTCGTGGGTTACGATATTTGAAATCGTATGTGAATTTTAGTGTGCATGCGTTATCGTTATCAAATAGTGCGTGCTTGCAAGGACAAATCAATTCAACATGGCAACTATAATGAAGGCCCTCATTGGAGGATATCGATATCTCAATGATGAAGTGTCAGGTATCTTGACACATTTGTTAGCTGCAGTTATCAGTTTTAGTGAATTTGCTGAAATTTTAGTGAATTAAGTGAATCCCTCGACTTACCTAGGAAAATTATAATTTTCAAAGCATAATTCAATCTTGCGATACCAAATCCTATAGGGGTAGATGTTTAAATTATTTTCATAATTTATTATTTAAGATTAAAATAAATATTCCACAGTAAACCGGTTTAAATATAAATACTTTCACAACTTTACGAAATATATCAGGAGTTTATTTGCATATGCCTAATTTAATCCTTGGTGATAAATTAGTTGAAATTTACTTTCATTTTGTTGATTTCATTTTGTTTTTTAGTTTACTTTAGATTTATATGAAAATTCATGAATAGAGAATGTAAATTGAGATTATGTGTTAATTTAAATTTATATTTCAAATGATTTTTGAATTAAAAATCGTATTCTCTACACAATAAATCACAGGGTGTAAATTTTTTATCCAAAAGTGCATCAAAGCGTGTTACAGAATGGCAAAACAATTAACATCTACGTAGGAATATGTGAATGGAGTTTAACTTTTCAGTTGTTTTTCCATTGTGTAACGCTTTGATCCACTTTTGAATTAATTAAAATTTGATTTACGATCTAGGGAAAACTTCTATCAAACAAGGCATTAATTTGGGATTATAAACTGAAATTATCAAAAACTATAAATCATTTTCTATAATAGTGTGTAAAAGCCTTCGTTATCCGAAAAAATATTGCACTTTTCAGTATCGAAATTGGGGACATCAAATGTTCAAATCAGCTAACGTTCCATTTGTTTGACGCACTTGTTCGGATATCGCTTGCATAATTTATTTTATTTTATCATATGATCAAAATATATGTAATTTTACTCAACAACTTTCTTTACTTTTTTCTCAAATACACACAATTTGAATTTATGCAAATTTATGGCAATTTTTCCCTGTGGAATAATTTTATGGAAAGTCCTCTCAGTGAAAATTTTTGCAAATTGAATAATAGTTTATAATTGAATAAGCTTCCAAATGTGGGAATAATTTTTATATAAATATAGTTGCTCAAGTTGAATTCGTCCAAACAACATCATTCAGTAAATCAAAGAAAAATTTCTTCAACACCGCAATAAATATTTTTCCGATCAAGAGATCAAAAGATCGTAAGATAATTAAATATAGTTTTCCATGTTTAATTGAAATTCAATCACATGGAAATTTAAAATTTTAATTCCAAGTATAATTTGATTGGAAGTATAAATAAGCTGATGAAAGAAGCTTCCTTTTACATGTGATTATCGTTTAAGTAGAAAAAGTTGTTCAGGTTGGACTTGATGCCTTGTCATATCTTGATTTTTCCACTTGAATGAATTAAATGGCCGTATTTTATAATATGTATCTAGATTACTTTTAACATTTTACTTATTCTTTTAGAGAAAACTAATTTTGAAACACTAATATTATTTTACTAATACTTTTACTAATATTTCATTGTAATATTAATAAATAATAATAATATATATTAATATAACTGAAATTAAATTTAATAATGTCAATAAAAGTTAGCCTTTACTTACAATCTGAAAATAGTTTTCTCTTCTAGACCCCAGAACACAAGATTGGTTTCTTATGAGAACACCATGGCCAGGTCTAGCATTATTAGGACTCTACCTCTATTTTGTATTCAATCTCGGACCGAGACTTATGGAAAATAGACAACCATTCAAACTTGACAGGATAATGCAAATGTACAATGTTGTGCAAGTAGTCCTTAGCTCGATCCTTCTATACAGAGTAGGTTAAAAAAAATGATCTTATTATTTCGTATCGTAAAAATAGATAATCCTTATCAATTCTAAAATCAGATTTTTGGACCGGTGCGGGGCAGAATGACTATTATATATAAATAATGTCCCTGTTTGTTGATTTTTATTAGTTTTTTGCTTGAAATGGTTTTTTTAGATGGAAAAATAGTCCCCCTGTATAAAAAATTTAAAAAATATTTCTGTATTTTTCAGGCACTCGTTTTGGCTTGGCTCTGGGATTACAGTTTTGCTTGTGAACCTGTGGATTTTTCTAATGATCCCAAAGCTATAGCGGTAATAAGCATATCATTTTACTTTATTTCATGCAAGCAGGTTCAACTATTTACAAAAAAAAAAATAATAATAATAATACAATTGACAAAATCTGAGAAAATGTAATTTCTGTAAATTTTCGGAATATTTGAATTAATTTGAATTAACTTTTTTAATCTCCACAGATAGCTAGAACAGTGTGGCTTTATTTTATAGTGAAAATCATAGATCTTCTAGACACAGTTTTCTTCGTTCTTCGAAAGAAGTATAATCAAATTTCCTTCCTTCATGTGTATCATCACGCGGGTATGGTTATTGGTGGCTGGGGAGCAGTCAAATATCTTCCAGGTGGTCATGTCACATTTTTAGGTAAGTAAAACATTTTCAATATTTAAATTTAATTGAGCACATAAAATCTGAAAAATGAATAATTTTTTATAATAAAAATGTATTTTGAATCAACAGAAAAAATAGCGAAAACGATTTTTTATTTTTCTACGTAAGCGAAAATCTTGTCCTATTTTATATAATTATAGAAAAATATCGTCCAAACTTTTCATAAATTGACAATTTTTTCACAATAGCAATATTTTTCGAGATTAACAAACTGCAGATGAATAATTCATTTGAAGAAATCTAATTTAATTATATTCCTCTGAAACGAGTAAACATAAAAATTTTTCCTTAGACGTAAGTTGGATAATTAATTCTAGTTTAATTGATACATACCCCGAATTATAAATAAACATTCCTATAAATGAAAGTTAATAGGTAGGAAAGATTCTCTTGATTTTATTACTAAATGAATTGAGGATTCAAATTCTAATTGTAAGATCATTTAGATACTAATTGGTCATCTGATTCTGTCTTATATTCTATTAAATTGTATTAAATATCATTAATTTAAATTAATCAATTAAAGAATTGTTGACTTTTGTCAAAGCAATATATTTTTCTACGTATGTATACGTAGAACATGTACACACGTTTAGAACATATGCTCGTATGTTTCCATTATCTCAAAAAACTAGTATTAGTGTTTAATCAAGTTCATCGAGGCTAGACTTCAAGATTAATTCAATAATGTTTGATTTATGAATAAGCTCTATTTGAACTCTGTTCCTAGCCTTTCTTGACATACGTCAGACTTTCCTTTGGCCTATACAACAACGCACGTGACACAAAACTCATTGTCGTTATTATTCCAATTCCTTTTGTCTTCAACTTCAAGTAACATAAACTAAAGCGTTTCACGTTGATCAAAATGTCATTTTTCTTGGTAAAATATTCCCACGGTTTACGTACCTATCCTTGAGATAGATTTCTAGTAGTATCATTCTGTTGAATTTGATTAGGTTCTGCATATGAGTGCAAAAACAACGCAATTTCCAATTATAGTTGAACAATACTTCAAAAAGAGGCAAAAAGTGAACTGTTTGTTTATTTTCTCACAAAGTAATCCAATTTTTCATCAACCAAGAGACAATGCAATACATTTTTCTTTTATCAAGGTGTCACAGAAAATTTTTTTAAATACAACATTTTTAGCCATAGGTGTCATAAAACATACATGGAAGTATATAATTAGATAGAATGATGCAATTAAAAAATTCTTTTTTTTTACAGGTTTAGTAAATTCCTTCGTCCACATTGTAATGTATAGCCACTACTTGGCCACATCGCTAAAACTGGGAAAACCCTGGTGGAAGAAGTACATCACTCAATTGCAATTGGTTCAGTTTTTCTTCATTCTGTTCCACTTCTCACAACTTGTTTGGGTGAAAAATTGTGGTTTCCCAAGATGGCCAGCAGCAGTGATGATACCACAAAATCTTTTCATGATAGTTCTTTTCGGCGACTTTTATTACAAGACCTATATGAAGAAAAAGTCTGTCAAGGTCGTCGAGCAAAATGGAATTGCGAAAAATACCTCAAACGGAAAATCAAAGATTCAATAAAAGCAATATCTTCAAATTGGTTTTTGTATTTTCATCACTGTATTCGAGATTTTTATCGTTCGTCCGAATATTGATCATTATCATGATCAACGAGACTCACGGACAGTGAATTAATGAAAATCGCAGGAAAAATGATTTCTTTTATGAGTATTAAGCTCATTAACTAAGCTTATATTATTGAACTTTAAACTGATTTTTAAATTGATTTTTAACTTATAATTATTATTATTATAACTACCTTTAATCACTGAAATTCAGCGTGAATCATTGATCATTCTCTTAATCTGAATCAGCAGTAAGTGCATATACGCTAATTGGAATCAGTGGTACATATATATTTATTGCTGATTCAGATTTAGAGAGCACATTCATGAAAATACCCTAAATATATTTATTTCATCAATACGTGTGATTGAGACTGAAAACCCATGTCGATTAAAACTCAATCTTTAGGTATACAGTAAGATTCCACAAGTGAAAATTCAGTTGAGACTTCATTTCGCTTTGTTCTCAAACTCATCATGTATTTAAGATCGCCCGTCATTTGTCACTTTCAAAACTTACATAAAATTAATATGCATTGACAATAATCTCAGCGCCCGTTGCAATATAGAAAAAAAAAAGAAGAACTCATTTCTTGGATTCACATTATACTTCACTTTCTACAATTTCGCAACGCTTTCATTTTTTAAAACTATTCAAACTCGGAATCCAATTAAAATAGAGTTTTTATTTATTTTTCTGTGGACGATTCTCTGCGTATTTGTAAATGTTTCGCAAATAATTATATAGTCGCATTGAGAAAATTAGCATATATGAAATAGTGGAAGTTTGATTTTTAGTATTAAAAAATGAACGTAAAAATATTATCAATTAAAAAATCTATGCTTTTAATAAATCATATTTTAATCGAATCAATTATCAATTTTCGAGTTGCAACATTTTTTCGATTAGAATGACTAATAAAGCATTAATAATAAAGTCAGTTCAATGTCCTCTGATTTTATTCTCATTATCTGCATTGTTAAGAAAATTTACCGGTGAAAAAAATGTATTGTGAAAATTATGCGTGAATAAATTTACAAATTTAATGAATGTACGCTCATTACCTGTTATTTAGATAAAAATGAACAAGTATATTAACTTAATATCTATTTAATTGTAGTTTATATTCTACATTTTAATTGTTATCCAATTCATAAATTGTATCTGCAATTATAAACTTGATTATTTATCTGATCTTTTTCTCCTGTTCTTTTTTTCTTTTTGTTAATTCACTTATTTAAATGAACAAATCAAGCTGCACGTTTGTGTATGAAAATGGTCATGCACATTTGATAGAGTTTGCATTTTTAGTGACCTTTGCTTAACATCGTCACCAGGAAGAATCAATTGATAATACTTATGAAAGTGATGAATGCACATTTAGTACGATGACTCCCATCTGAGTTCAAACGAGCCAAGCGTTGCTTAACTTAGATAACGAATCAAGAAACCTGAAAAAATGTTATTCGTCCTAAGTAACCGACAAAGATAGAATTTAATAAAGTTATTATAATATTATATTATAGTTATTATTATTATTATTATTATTATTATTATTATTATTATTATTATTATT
>CAJFCO010000087.1:109039-179841 GCA_904066015.1 Synergus gifuensis
TCAAATTTCATTTTTATCTGAAGATGTTGGATTTTCGCATATTTCAATCAATGATGGCAATTGAAAATGCTATGTAAATTGGAAGAAAAGATATATATGGAAATAATCTAAGGAATTTCAAAGTTTACAAATACATGAAAGAATTATTGCTCTACGATTAGCTAAATGGATTCAGATTACATAATACTTTTCACAGTAAAAGAAAAAAATGTTTATCAGGTTTTTCAACTTCATATTACAAGTTCATTCACCTAAATAAATATGTGAAATAAATATATGAATTTCCGTGTACATTTAATTGCATCAAATTTTGAATAATTCTCAGGCACTTTTTAAGGGTTTTAACAAGATTTGATGGGATTTTAAATAACTAGCAGACCAACACGTGCGCTACGCGCACGATTATTTATTTAATTTCTTACAATTTCAAGTCATTAAAAAATCAATGAAATTTTGCTGATTCAAATTCAGAGAGTAGGTTTAAAACAACAATTTAACCGAGATTTTAGGGACATTTCGTTACATCATTTTTTGGAGAGGTATTTCAAGAGATTTCTATGAATTTTAATGAATTTTGACCATTTTCAAGTGATTTTTACGAAGTTCTAAAGATTTTTAGGAGTTTAAAAAAGATTTCGTGCAATTTTAAGGTATTTCAGGATATTTCGCGAAATTTTAACGGAATTCATGAAATTTCAAGAGAATTTTTAAAGCTAACAAGGGATTTTAAATTTTTTGAAATATTGAGGAATATTAAGAGGTTTCTAAGAACTTTAAGAGATTCCAACGAATTTTAAGCGATTTCGAAGAATTTTGTGAAATTTTAAGTGATTTGAAAAGGTTTCTGAGTGTTTTAAGAGATTTTAAGGGATTTTAAATCCTGTTGTGAAGTTTACAGGGATTTTAAGACATTTCAAAAGGTTTCAAAGAATTTTAAGCGACTTTAAGGAATTTTAAATATTACAATGAAATTTCCTGGAATTTTAAAAGAAGTTAAGAGATTTTTTAATAATTTTAAGGGATTTTCTGATTTTTAAAAGATTTTATGGAATTTTCAGGATTTCATGGAATGTAACGAGATTTCTAATAATTTTAATGGATTTTAAAGGACGTAAAGAGACTTTAAATGTTATTGTAAAATTTAAAGCATTTCAAGAAGTTTCTGATGGGAATATTAAAAGGTTTTCATCAACTTAAAAAGATTTCAAGAGATTTTTATGTGTTTTAAAATATTTTATGAGTTTTAAAGGATTTTAACGTTTTTCAGATAATTTTATTGAGGGATTTCAAAAGAATTTCTATATATGTATGATTTTTAAAAGAATTTGTAGAATTTAAAAGGATTTCGAAGGTTGTGGTAAAATTTTAAGAGATTTTATTAGATTGTTCTAATTATTAAAAGATTTTGTAGTATTTTTAAGGATTTCATGAAATTTGATAAGATTTCTAAGGATTTTAAGAGATTCTAAATGTTAAGAAATTTCAAGAGTTTTTTAAAATGAATTTTTAGAGATTTTTGTTAATTTTGACATAGATTTTAAGAGATTTGTGATTTTAATGATTTTGTGGGGGATTTTTAAGGGATTTCAAGAGGTTTTTGGGAGTTTTAAGAAATCTTGACGAATTTTAAACAATTTTGAAGGTTTTCATGAAATTTTAAGTGATTTGAAAAGATTTCTCAGCGTTTTAAGAGAATTTAAGGGATTTTAAAAGAAGTCAAGAGATTTTTATAATTTTCAAAATATTTTATGGAATTTTAAAGAATTTTGTGAAATTTTATGAGATTTCTAACAATTTTAAGGGATTTTATGATTTTTAGAAGATTTTATAGAATTTTAAGGATTTCATGAAATTTCTATTAATTTTATTAGATTTTAAAGCACATCAAGGAACTTTAAACGTTATTGTATAATTTAAAGAATATTTTAAACAGTTTTTAAGAATTTTAACAAGTTTTTACAAATTTTAAAAGATTTCAAGAGAGTTCTATCAGTTTTAGAGTATTTTATGGGTTTTAAAGAATTTTAAAGTTGTCAGGTAATTTTATTGATTTCTCTAATTTTTAAAAGATTTTGTAGAATTTTTAAGGATTTTATGGAATTTGATAAGATTTCTATAGACTTTAAGAGATTTTAAATGTTAAGAAATTTTAAGATATTTTTAGGAATTTGTAAAACTTTTTACGAGTTTCAACTTGGATTTCAAGACATTTTTGATGTTAATCGTTTTCGTGAATTTTTGAAGGATTTCAAGAGGTTTTGGGGAGTTTTAAGAAATCTTAAGGAATTTTAAAGTATTTCGAAGGTTTTTCTGAAATTTTTTTGCGCCATTAGTTTGTTTTTCTTCTTTCAACTTCAAGTCATTCAAAAGCCAATCAGGTTTGCAACAACAATGTATGCGAGATTTTCGAGACATTTCGTGACACCACTTTTTTAAGATAGGATTGTAAGGAATATAAAGGGATTAGAATATATAATATAATAGTATATTTAATTGTATGATTTTTTGAATGCTTAAAATAAAAGAATTAAGAAAAGCAATTTAAAAATTGAAAGAAAATATTCAAATCTGCTGCATATTGAGAATTATAACATAATATTACCCATTTTTTAAGCGTATGTGACAAAAGCCACGATATTCTTTCTGGACAATCTTGTAATACAATAAATTTCATATTATACTGTGGCTTGCAAAAAAGGATTTCATTAAAATAGATGGTGATCGGTTCTTACATTGATATGACTTAAAAAATAATTACCATATATTTGAATTTCTAATAGCTAGGACCGGAGAAGACTGTGTGGGGTGAAGAACATCTTGAAATTTAGAAGATATTTCTACATTTTCCAATTTTTTTGCGCCAGTCTCATATTCATACTCAGAGATTTGCTCAAATATTATAAATAAAAAAAATTTTCTATCACAACCTCCCTCCCCTTTCTGCATCCGTAACTCCACACCTGAGAAAAATTTGTTCCAGCGGTCCTGCTAATAGCAATTTATTATGTTCCACTAGGAAGAGAGATATGCAAATTTTCTACGAAATTTCTAACTTTATAATTATATGAATGAAACTTTGCCCCAGGATTATAATTTAATATCTTACAATATTCAAAAATCTAGAACGAGTAACCTTGACCGAAGTTTGAAGATGTAACTTGAATAAAAGATGCCTAAATTGTGGTCAGTCTTATAACCATGAGTCCTACTGGAATAACTGTTATATTTACATAGAAAAAAGTAAGATGGCTGACTTGAACTCAATCAGACAACGTCCTACTTTTTTAAGAGCGTCTAGAGACTTTTGTGCGTACATTCTTATTCAACCGTAAAGATCTTCTCTGGGTGTAGCAAATGCCGTTTGGAAACCCTTATACGAGGTGGTGCCGTTACTTATTTTTGAGATTCCTATACCACTTGCGATGCCTTAGGCTAAATTTAAGTATTTCCTTTCATTTTACCAGCTGTATATCATGTACCACTAACCTACTATTATTTTTAACATGCTGCATTATTCTTCCGTAAAAAATATTCGGGGTTTGCATTCATGGACTTGGATTTAAGGATATTATTTTTTTATTAATACTAATATTATTATTATAATTATTATTATTATTTTTATTTTTATTACTATTATATTAGATGAATGAATCAACCTTAAATAAAGCAGGCTGTCTAACGACTATGTTATCGTTGACGAAATACGTATTTATGTAGAGAAAATTAGGCAATGTATTATGATATAATATAAGAAAGTAACAACTACAACGCTTTTATATTACCATCATATACAAGATATTTTTAATTTGATTAATAATTTAGCTTTTGTCGTAATATTTCAATTTTTTCAGCATATTTGTTAGTTAAAGTAAAAAGTAATTTAGTGTCCATCTAAAGAGGATATCTGCAAAGGGAAAAATATGATCATGATAGAACCGGTTATGAAAGAAAGTGTATTATAGAACACTCAAAATGTTAAACAATATTGACAGTGAGAGAATATATGAACATACATTGCATAGAAAAACTGGAAATTCTTTATCTCCTTCAAAATCCTTGTAAATCTAAAATCTTCTAAATTCTGTTAAATACACCCAGAAAAAAGTTTCTTTGCATCAAATAAACATTTCTTTGATATAGGGCCAAAGAAAAAATTTATTTATTTGATTCAAAGAAACTTTCTTCTGGGTGTATATATTATAATATTATATAAAGCTATATAGAATATGACAAAAATAACATTTTGCTATTTATATACAACTCAGTTATTAATTCAGCAGTCAAATATAAGGCCACTAACTCAATTAGTAAAATTCTTACTAACTGATATTTCATCAACTTATTCAGTATTTCATTTTCCGTAAATTAAATAATAAGTGTAAATGAAAAGTATCTGAAGTCAAATTTAAAATTCCCTTCTTGGAAGATGAGAATGTTTTATGACAATTTGAATAGTAACCGTCTACACTAGTCAAGTGCAAATGACTTATTTACCAGGAAAAAAGACTGCAGAGTGTTAGGAAGCGGACGAACTGAATAATTTCGTAATTTCCAGTGGCGTAGCAACCGGGGGGGCAGGAGAGGCAGCTGCCCCCCCGTAAATTTGGACGGGGGGAAAATATAGACATTTTGCCCCCCCACTCAAATACAATTGATAGTGATTTTTTTATTCCCATCAAATTAAATATTATCTCTAAAATTATTTCACATTTTGCGCACATCGCAATTTAACATTTAAAAATTTGAACTATAAAACTGTTAAAATAACAAAGATGTTTTTAACGGTTAAATAAAAATGCATTTATATATATATATATGTATATGATGAATTTTTGTCATTTGAGTTTGCCCCCCCACGAAAAATTCTGTTGCCACGCCCCTGGTAATTTCCTATATGCGCAATGCTGCGGTGATAGCCAATAATAAATATTTGAATTTTTGCATAAAAGACTGAAATTCCGAAAAGGTAATTACTTCATTAAAAATATAAGAAAAAATCATCACGACAAAAAAACACTTACTGAAGTACATTAAAATTACAGAAGATAAAGATATATTTCACTAGCAGACCAACACGTGCGCTACGCGCACGATTATTTATTGAATTTCTTACAATTACAAGTCATTAAAAAATCAATGAAATTTTTCTGATTCAAATTCAGAGAGTAGGCTTGAAACAACAATTTAACCGAGATTTTAGGGACATTTCGTTACATCATTTTTTGGAGAGGTATTTCAAGAGATTTCTATGAATTTTAATGAATTTTGACCATTTTCAAGTGATTTTTACGAAGTTCTAAAGATTTTTAGGATTTTAAAAAAGATTTCGTAGAATTTTAAGGTATTTCAGGATATTTCGCGAAATTTTAACGGAATTCATGAAATTTCAAGAGCATTTTTAAAGCTAACAAGGGATTTAAAATTTTTTGAAATTTTTAGGAATATTAAGAGGTTTCTAAAAACTTTAAGAGATTCCAACGAATTTTAAGCGATTTTGAAGATTTTTGTGAAATTTTAAGTGATTTGAAAAGGTTTCTGAGTGTTTTAAGAGATTTTAAGGGATTTTAAATCCTATTGTGAAGTTTCCAGGAATTTTAAGACATTTCGAAAGGTTTCAAAGAATTTTAAGGGACTTTAAGGAATTTTAAATATTGCAATGAAATTACTTGGAATTTTAAAAGAAATCAAGAGATTTTTTAATAATTTTCAGGGATTTTCTTATTTTTAAAAGATTTTATAGAATTTTCAGGATTTCATGGAATGTAACGAGATTTCTAATAATTTTAATGGATTTTAAAGGACGTGAAGAGACTTTAAATGTTATTGTAAAATTTAAAGCATTTCAAGAAGTTTCTGATGGGAATATTAAAAGGTTTTCATCAATTTAAAAAGATTTCAAGAGATTTTTATGAGTTTTAAAATATTTTATTTGGTTTAAAGGATTTTAAAGTTTTTCAAATAATTTTATTGAGGGATTTCAAAAGAATTTCTATACATGTATGATTTTTAAAAGAATGTGTATAATTTAAAAGGATTTCGAAGGTTGTGGTAAAATTGTAAGGGATTTTATTAGATTGTTCTAATTATTAGAAGATTTTGTAGTATTTTTAAGGATTTCATGAAATTTGATAAGATTTCTAAGAATTTTAAGAGATTCTAAATGTTAAGAAATTCCAAGAGTTTTTTTAATGAATTTTTAAAGATTTTTGTTAATTTTGACATAGATTTCAAGTGATTTGTGATTTTAATGATTTTTGTGGATTTTTAAGGGATTTCAAGAGGTTTTTGAGAGTTTTAAGAAATATTGACGAATTTTAAGCAATTTCGAAGGTTGTCATGAAATTTTAAGTGATTTGAAAAGGTTTCTCAGCGTTTTAAGAGAATTTAAGGGATTTTAAATCTTATGATGTTTCGAGGAATTTTAAGAGATTTCAAAGGGTTTGGGAGTATTTTAAGGAACTTTAAGAAATTTTAAAGAATTTTGTGAAATTTTATGAGATTTCTAACAATTTTAAGGGATTTTATGATTTTTAGAAGATTTTATAGAATTTTAAGGATTTCATGAAATTTCTAATAATTTTATTAGATTTTAAAGGACGTCAAAGAACTTTAAATGTTATCGTATAATTTGAGGAATATTTTAAACAGTTTTTAAGAATTTTAACAAATTTCCACAAATTTTAAAAGATTTCTAGATAGTTCTATCAGTTTTAGTCATATGGGGTTTAAACAATTTTTAAGTTGTCAGGTAATTTTATTGATTTCTCTAATTTTTAAAAAATTTTGTAGAATTTTTAAGGATTTTATGGAATTTGATAAGATTTCTATAGACTTTAAGAGATTTTAAATGTTAAGAAATTTTAAGATATTTTTAGGAATTTGTAAAACTTTTTACGTACGAGTTTCAACTTGGATTTCAAGACATTTATGATGTTAATCGTTTTTGTGAATTTTTGAAGGATTTCAAGAGGGTTTGGGGAGTTTTAAGAAATCTTAACGAATTTTAAAGTATTTTGAAGGTTTTTCTGAAACTTTATTGCGCCATTAGTTTGTTTTTCTTCTTTCAACTTCAAGTCATTCAAAAGCCAATCAGGTTTGCAACAACAATGTATGCGAGATTCTCGAGACATTTCGTGACACCACTTTTTTAAGATAGGAAATATTCATTCAATTTATCTACTGATTAAAAATAATGAATATATTTTCTTTAAAAAATAAAACCAAATATGAACAATTTTTCATTGTAATTGTTAATTGAAGTTTTTATATATAAAAATTGGGAACAATGGTTGGCATAAGACATAATGGATAATTTAAAATTAAAATATAACAAACTGTTTTGATAAACTGTGTCAGCTCTGAAATTTCAAGTGGTAACTGAGCTGATGCCTAAGTAGCGTAAAATTACAATGAATGACAAATTCTTGAATATCTTAGCGCATATTTTTTATGCAACCTGAAAAATTGACAAAATTTCTAGGAAATTTGAACACATAATGCGATGATAAATTTTTCCTGAAATTGCAGAATTTACAACGCGAATGTAATAATAAAAAAGTTCATTTCAGTTCATTTCATTTGAAGACTTGAGATGAATTTGAGATAAAAAAAATGGGAGGGTCAAATTTTACACAAATCTAATATACATTTTCTGATGAGAATGTAAAAATACTTTAATAATTAAATAGTGTAATATTTTTTGTTTGTTTATGAATTTATGATTTATAAGAATGATTTTATAAGAAATTAAAGAAATTATGAGATGTTCAGTAAAAATCAAAATAATATTTGCGACATGTATTTTTGGCTTTACGTGACAATAAGAATATTAATGTTAATGTTATTTAAAATAAAAAATTAGATAATTATAAAATAATTATTAAGACTATTCTTAAACTATTTTTCTCTTTATATTCACTTGGAGATGGAAATGAAGCACGTGGAAAAACAATTGAGAAGTGGTCAACTGGAATTGGTGGGGTATCCATTGGAACCACGTGTTAACTTGACTGGGATTTGACTTTCGTCGAATCCTTCAGTTTTTCGTTCGTGGTCAGACATCCCGTTTCGAATAACTCGTCCGGACTTTTCTGAATGATCGGGAGAGAATTCTCTTTTCTCTCCCTTTCCATCTTCAGAATAATTTTCATTGTTTTTTACTCAGATCGACTTTTCTTCGAGGGATATTCATCGACGTGAGTTTCCACACCGGTTATTCTTTACTTAATTTAGCGCTTTGTGAAAACAAAAATAAAATAAAAGTGATTTGAAAATCTAAAAAAATGGATCAGTGCTAAAGAAAGAATCCTGAAAACTGAGTGCAGAAATTAAAATAAATTTTCATTTGTTTATGAAATTGGTAATTAATTATTTATTTATTTTTTATTTCTGTACATGATTAAAAATTCTACTCAATTCATTTTTGATTCTTAAAAATTGAATTCAATTAAAATAGACTGCATTTATAATTATACACTGCATTTGTAAAATTATTAGAAATTTTAAAAATTTAATTCAATTCTTGTATTTTATAAAAACTAAAAAATAAAAATAAAATAAATAAAAAAAATGTATTATGACTGTTACCAATTATTTGATTAAATAAATAAGTTAATAAATAAATAAAATATTAAAACTGAAGAAAATGTTTTAGCTGACTGATCTTTCTGAACTGGGCGTGAATTTCTAACAGTTCCAAAAAATGGCGAACATAATAGGACTAGTCGTGAGCAATTACAATGAAATCTTGGAGAAAAACAAAGGTAAGTTCCCTTTTATTGATTTTCAATATACATTTTTTATTCTACTCTGAATTAAATTGACTTTTGTTAAATTAAACCTAATAAAATGTATAGCAATTTAGTAAAAATTAAACACCATTTTCACTTTTATTTGAAATTTAATGAATATCTCTAATTCTAACTTGTAAAATGATTTTAATTTGAGATTGAATTTGAATTGGTGAAAACAAAAGAAATAATGAATTGTACAATACGAAAATTTCTTTTTGAAAAACATATTTGACTGGCAAATTAGGGAGTGTGAATGCAAGTGTAAAAATGTAAAAGTTTCTTTGCAATTGATGCTTCTGTAACACTACCTCTTCTAGAAATTAGGCTCATTTGGTTTCTCGTGGATACATAATGATTTAAGAGCATGCCAAGAGATACGACTATTTTACGAATATGTATTCTTGACCGCCAATAACAAGTTAAAAGCCGTCCTCATTTCGATAACTGGTATCTCTAGCTATAGGTACTATCTTATTCTGGTCCAACGACGTGAAATAACCATTGACATTCTTCATTAGTAAAAGAAACGCTGGTTCCTTTTCCCTTCTAAATTTTTGTTCTCTTTTATTCAATTTCTGAAATGTGTCTAATTTCCATTCATGAAAAGATAAAAACTATATTATATTTATATTCGCTTGTATTTCCAAATTCTCCATGTTAAATTATCATTTGCAAGATTCAACATTTTACACGTTGAAAAATATGAAGTATTAAAAAATGTTGAATGCAAAAAGATGTTTAATTTGACATTTTGAAAATGTTAAATAATAAATTTTTAAAAAATCCTCAATCTGTAGCTTTACTGAAAAACCTGTTTTTGAGTTAAAAAAATTCTTGAATTGAGGTCAGTACATCTATAAAAGTGAAGAGATAAAACTTTTGCGCCACTGTGATTTAACTTTGAATTATTAAATTTGTGATAGTAAATTGCCAAATAACTTTAGAAGCAATTCATAACGAAACAATGAATTTAAAAAACGTGAGATTTCTGAAAAAATGTAATCACTATATATAACAAAGAATATGACAAAACTCCTCGCTAAATGTTTGTTTTTTTTTTGTGAAATGTTATATCTTTTATCAAAAGTATATATTAGTAATCGCAATTTAATCTAAAGGATATTTAGGAAGCTCAAAAATCGTTAAAACTATTTGATAGTTTATAACGAAATTGCTCTTGAAAATATTTTAAAATATGATGCAACAATTTCAGAAGATGTTTATCAAATGAAATGTGCTTTACGAAATAGTAACGTGTTTTATAACGCCCATAAACTATGAATTATGGGAAAGTATGTAAATCACAAAACCCATAGTTTTAAAGAAAGTAGTAAGTACCTTGCTACAAAACCGACGTTATTAACTGATAAACGATTATTTGATGCTGAAGGAAGTGGGACTCGTATATTTCACGAGTGTTTAGCAATTTGAAACAATGTCCTCAATTTTTTAATTTTATATTTCTAAATGAGACTAACTGCAAATTTTATTATATCCTTAAACTACATAGTGTTAAATCTCGCCTAGCTTCTTTCACATTGTTTTAGTTCTAGTTTATTGTAATTATATGCCTGCTTCTTTTTCTCACAGATAAAATAGCAAAATGAAGGTTAATAAAAATAATCCAAATTGATCTTTAAATAAAAGTAGAGATAAATTGAACCTTTTATTTTTCGAACCTTACTTTTTGAATTTTGAATAAAAAATATGCAATAATGACAATTTCAAAATTTAAAAGACTTATAATTTATAACTTTTTCTTAAGATCCCATGGTGGATTCATGGCTTCTGATGGGATCACCTGGACCAGTGGTTTTGATTTTGGCAGCTTATCTTCTCTTCGTCTTAAAGATAGGACCAAAAATAATGGAAAATAGGCCAGCTTTTGAATTAAAAAATCTCATGATCGCTTACAATGCGTTTCAAGTGATATTCAGCATTTATCTTGCATCCACGGTGAGTTTAAGAAAAAGGAATTTTTTAAAATAATAAATTACAGTTTTAAGTAAATATTTGTACTCAAGATTTCTTGTTGTTTTCAGGTACTAAATTTTGACTTCTTTCAATACATCTTCAGCAATAGTTGCAACACAACTGGAACACAACCAGATAGAGAAATGCAGACGCGTGTAAGTTCAATAAAACTCTCTAATTTAAATTTTGTGTTTTTATTATGTAAATTGTGTACGTATATCATATTAAATTTATTTACTGCAGCTTTCCACTGGCGCTTGGTGGTACTTCTTTGCTAAAATCATAGAGCTCCTGGATACGGTAAGAATAAATTTATATTATTTATAAAAATTGGTTTCTCACAACGATTTATATATTCTTTTTCTTTATTGAATTTAGATTCTATAAAATCACTTATCCGAATTGCCTCAAATTTATTATCCATCTGATTTTGAAACCTTTGATAAACTTGTTGTCAAAGCAGGAAGTGATTGCCACTTTTATTTGTTTATGAACCTCGCAATAAGTGCAATCATTTTGAAACAATCGCTAGATTTGTAAAAAATAGAGACATTGTCTACACATCCAATTTACAAAGTATAGTGAAATCCATTGTTCATTACACTTATTCTCTCGTTCCAATTTTAGACTGAATATCTTATCTCAGAAAATTACAATTTTTTTGAAAAGGAATCTAAATAAATCATTACATTTGTATATTTAGTTTGAAAATTTAAAACAAAGACTAGCCACGTTCAATTTAAAGGAGTTTTTTTGTAGTACATGATTTTTTTATAATTCATTCGAAATAAATATTCAATAGCCTAGTAACAAGTATACTGTTTAAAATGAAAATTTGAATCCAACAGGTGTTCTTTGTTCTGCGAAAGAAGAATAATCAAGTGTCATTTTTACACGTTTATCATCACACGATAACTGCTTTCTTTTCCTGGTGTTATTTGAAGTTGCTTCCTGGTGAACAGGGAATCGTTATCGGAATATTGAATTCTATTGTTCACATAGTCATGTACTCATATTATTTGATCGCTGCCCTTGGACCTGAATACAGGAAATACATTTGGTGGAAGAAATACATGACTTGGATTCAATTGGTAAGATGTTTTATAACATAACATTTAAAAATTATCATGTTGAGGGAAAAGACTTTTCACAAGCAAACAAATATTTTTCTCAAGAACCTTATCTTCTTTTCCTGAAATGTTTAGGAATAATAGTTTCTTATACATATAGTCTACTTATCATAAATTTTCCATTTGGTATTTTTTGGTTTTGTTGTTCAGTGTTTCCACTCTTTGGAAGCCGATGAGAAAAATGAAGAAAGAATAAATAATAATATAATATGGTGGAATAGATTGAATAATATATTCAAAAATCTCTATTATTTATCAAATTTTAATAGTGTTTTACAATTTGTGTTGGCATTAGACTTAGAAGATGTAGAATAGATTTATATTTTCATAAAATTCAATACATCATGTAATCAAAAAGTAAATTTACAACTCGCACTCGTTGCATTAACGTATTAGCATCTTCTTTGTATTATAAAATCAACAAATTTTAATTTAACTTCCGCTCTCAAGTCTAGATGCTAATTTTTTATTTATTGCTCATTATTGCGGCAATATCAACAATCTTCCGCAAACACTTGTTCATCATCATAATTTGACTATTTAAATGTATTTTCCGCGAAGATAAAGTGTCAACAAAAAACAAGGACTTTAAAATATTTTCAAAACAATTCATTCAATTTCAGTGATTATTTTTAAATTAACAAATTTACTTTTTCAGGTGCAATTCGGAATGATGCTCGGTTACTTGATGTTCATTTTGGCCATGGATTGTTCTATGCCAAAAGCTCTGACCTACTTTTTCGCCACCAATGTCGTTATTTTCATGTATCTTTTCACTGACTTTTATAGAAAAACTTACAAAAAGAAGAAGCAAATTTAAAAAAGAAATCCCTAATGCGCTTGGAAAGCGCGAATGTGATCTGTAAATTTATATTTTTAAGTTGAGTGTATGAGACTGAACGAAAGGAACAGAGCGAAAGGTTATAAATAATTGAGAGGACGAGTAGATTATATAGTATATATGTAGTTGAATTTACAAGTTTTGACCTTTTTTTTAAAAAAAAAAGAGACTATTCCAAAAACTGTAATTCGAAATGTCCCGAGTTTCCATTAAACCTTATCTTGTTTTAAATTATTATTTTTTTAAAGTTAAGGACATAAGACTAGTTTTATGTGACTTTACCATAAGATCAATCTAGTTTCATAAACTTTATGTTTGCAGTAATATTTTTCGCTAAAATTAAGCAATTTACGAACGTCTTAAATTAAATAAATTAGAATTTGTAAAAATAATCAATTTGTTCAATTAAAGCATCGCATTTTATTTGATCAACGTTAATTTTAGAAGACACTGCAGGGTGGAAGAACCATGTAAATTTTTTATTAATTAGTTTTAACTTACAAGATATACAAGCATTTTCATTCAATGTTCACTTTCTATCTTTAATCGTTTTTTTAAACTACATTGGATGGAATGAAAGAATTCAAAGAAAAAACCACCCTGAGTAACTAGTTTCTAATGATTAACTTAAATTAAAGGCAACTTAAGGTAATGCAAATTTCCGGAACTGATCATCAGGGAATGAATTTGTCAAGAACTTATTAAGGCTGTTGAAGTGTTTTGAAAAAAAAAAATTGCTGTATCGTTTTTTGGGAAAAGGAAAGTATATTTGTTACAAGCTTTTGAGTTTAGAGAACTCCACAGAAAAGAAAAACACATCTTTTAACAAAAATACTTTCTCTTTTCCGAAAAACTACACTAATTGTAAGCCCAAGTTCTGATATTGAGAAATTGATCTCGATCAAAGAACCCATCAAACAGAGCAATTTTTTTCAAACTGCTTGCGTAACCTTAACAAAGCATCAGATTTACTACTACATATTCACTTCCATTTCAATAAATTAATTGACAAACGATTCTTCCACAGTTCTAAGCTCCATTCTTTGATATGACAGTAGCTGTAATTCTAATGTAGTTTCATTAAAGATTCGTTATAAACGCAATTTTTTCAATTTCTTAAATCGTATATATTTGAAAGTATAAGGCAATTGGTAACATTGTAATAGTAATTAAATTATGTAAATTACACTTATAAAGTTTAGTTTAAATTATAATACAGCTTTTCAAAATGCAACGGGTGGCTCTACCATCTCTCAATTTGTTATTTAACAATCACGTTTTTAGAATTTCTAGTGCCACCCCAATTTAGAAATAAACTCAATTGATAAGTCATTGAATAATTTGAAATAATAATTTAAGAAATAGTTTTGATTTTAGAATGTCATTCTAAAGCATCTACTTTTCTCTATACTCCTACTTTTTATACAGAAGATACGAACACGTTTTCAGAGGGAAGACCGAAAAGCTACAATTATATTGTCTACTATTCCATTGTCAACATTTTGTAAAATATCTCCAAATCAGTTTAATAATAAGTTTATAAATTTTTCATCAAAACTTCACTTATTGTCAACATTGACAAAACATCACTTTTAGGGTCATCATCTTAAAATCCAATCTTGTTGCAAATTCAATCTACTATGACTCAAAAAGTATATCACAATTTTTTGTCCTAAATCTATCAAGTTTTCTCTGATTAATCGAGGAGTTGGGTAACTTTTGATGAAGAAGTTCACTGAAAAAATTAACCTTATCTACTGTAATTCACTTTCTTATTGAAAAATGCAAAAGGTATAAAAACTAACGACGTAAAATTATTGCTAGCATTCAAATTTCATGTACAAGGTAATTACAAAAAGAAAAAACTTAATGAATACATTACTTCTATCATCTACAACAACCATAGAAAATTCATACAATCTCAAAAGCAGACAACGGGAATGAAGAACTCACGTTTTCATTAAAAGCACACCAATCGATAAACAAAATTGCTCTCATAATCTCATGAACCGTTAAATATTCTTCCCACTAATTTACGATTTCAAATCATTTGCAGCCTCTACATTTGTAAGCATTCAAGTTCGAAGGTTTATGTAAATAATAATTATTTAAATATGAAAGGCACTCAAAAAGGACTTTTATCTAGACCAGTGTTGGGAAGTCACTTATTAAAAGCTTCTTTACTACTCTGAAAGCCTTTAACTTTATAAGAATGCTGTTAAAGATCATAGAACTGGAATTCAGAAGAGTTTCAAGATTTTTAAGTAATTTAAAAACATTTTATTAGCATTTCAAGAACTTTTGAATGATATTAAAAAATATCAAAGGATTTTAAAAAAGTCCGAAGAATTTAAGGATTTTCAAGAGATTTTAAGTGATTCAAGTGATTTTAAGTGAACATTCTAATTAAGACTTAATAGGAATTTGATTTTAAAATTATTTTATGTATACCAAATGTAACAACTCTAAATTGCATAACTCAACTCGTAACTTAATGATAAATTCTTATTACTAATTTTTCCAACACTGATCAGGACTTTGACTGCACCCAAATCCTCAATTTGTTGAAACAAATTCACATACATAATTATATTCGCATGATCTAGTTATATATTATATCGTCGATTTAACTATGGGCAATTTTAAAAAACATAACATGATTTCAACGCGTTTTTCACCTCTCGTCGATCCACCCTCCTGGAACCGCATAAATCTATTTATCCTAAGTTTTTAGTACATCATCACTCCTATCTACATACAACGCTAACTAAGCCCGATTATATCGGAAGCAATCTGTTATTCATAGACATTCAATGAGCAAATATTCCTAGGCTCGACGTTTCAGTTCAACTTAAAAAAACTGATTCTGAAAATAAACCTATATCAGACTTGGAAGTGTCCAAGTCTCTATTTGTAAATTAACTCCGAAGCTGAATTGAAATACTGAACTTTGTATAAAAAAATTCTTTTGAACTGAAGCCAAGTCAAATTTGATAAAATTGACTGGATTCCTTAATTGACTTGACTTGAAGTTGGAAGTGTTTTTCCAGAGGCAGAGAGTAATCTAAACACTAATAGAAAAACTGTATGACAATCAGAATTTATCTTACACAGAGGAAAATATTTCTTTGTTGAAATCAGAAACGATCTTTTGCTGACAAAAGCAAGAAATTATACCTGACTGTATTTCTAAGAAATACTCAAACACTAGAAAAATTCTGACCTAGGTGATAATGAGCCCAAGAGTTCTTTGGGTCTGAACTTCTAAATGCGTCGATAGATTAATGTTTTCTGCATTTTACATCGACTACTTTTCCTCATTGATTCCCACTATTTATCAAAAATCTTAAGTAGAATATACACGATTGATCGTGTAAAGTGGCACATAAGCTTTTCTTATGTACAGTGATCGTTTCGATTTTCAATTAATGTGTTTATCACTGCAACATTTGGAAAACTTCGTTGTTATCAAAAAGTGACTCGATTTTTAACCAGTTCAGCAATTTAGGCTACTTTAGATTTTCCATTTTTAAGACAGTTGCTAAATTTCTGTTCTTTGGTCCTCTCATTCGTCGAGTCGATCGGCTTTTGTTGTTTCTGCGTTTGTTTTTCTGAGGGATAGGCTTTGTTATAGAAATCTGAGAAAAGGAAGTAGAAGAATGATGCGTTGGGCAGTATCAGCAGTAGAGACCATTTGGGATAATCACAGTCGTGGAAAAGCAATTGGCAGCTGTGCAAAAATGCAAGGCAGAATTGACCCTGAAAAATTCAAGGAATTGTTGAATGGCTTCGATGATAATCTCAAAGGATTAAAATTGAGATGGCCGAATGTTAATTATGGAAATGCAATTACCATTTGCAGTGTTGTTATATATTTCTTCCACCAGAGGTATTTCTGGTACTGAGGCAGAAGAGCTGCGAGGAGATAATAGGTGTACATGATGATGTGAACGAAGCTGTTGATGACACCTGAGAGGAAAAGGAAAGAAATTACTTTTACTTTGCGGTTTTACTTATACTTTTTTTTTTAGGATAGAAGTCCTATAAATAATTTATGTGAATGATTTGACTTTAAAATTGATATTCTCACCAATAAATGTTCCGTGACCACCAGGATAATATTTAGTAGCACCCCACGAAATCATTGGCATGACAGTGTGGTGATACATGTGTAAAAACGTAATCTGCTTTTCCTTCTTTCTTAGTACGAAAAATACTGTATCCAAAAGTTCGGAGATTTTCGCCAGAAAATAGATGTAGACTCCTCTAGCAACCTATAAAAATAATTATTAATTATGATATCTCTTTAATAAATGATCCATAAAAATGACATGGTTTACGTGATCCCAAAGAATTTAGTAATTTAAGCTAGAAAATTAGGATAACAAATTTTTAAAAAAACTAGCAGACCAACACTTGCGCTACGAGCACGATTATTTATTTAATTTCTTACAATTTCAAGTCATTAAAAAATCAATGAAATTTTGCTGATTTAAATTCAGAGAGTAAGTTTGAAACAACAATTTAACCGAGATTTTAGGGACATTTCGTTACATCATTTTTTGGAGAGGTATTTCAAGAGATTTCTATGAATTTTAATGAATTTTGACCATTTTCAAGTGATTTTTACGAAGTTCTAAAGATTTTTAGGATTTTAAAAAAGATTTCGTAGAATTTTAAGGTATTTCAGGATATTTCGCGAAATTTTAACGGAATTCATGTAATTTCAAGAGAATTTTTAAAGCTAACAAGGGATTTTAAATTTTTTGAAATTTTGAGGAATATTAAGAGGTTTCTAAGAACTGTAAGAGATTCCAAGGAATTTTAAGCGATTTCCAAGATTTTCGTGAAATTTTAAGTGATTTCAAAAGGTTTCTGAGTATTTTAAGAGATTTTAAGGAATTTTAAATCCTGTTGTGAAGTTTTCAGGAATTTTAAGACATTTCAAAAGGTTTCAAAGAATTTTAAAGGACTTTAAGGAATTTTAAAGATTACTATGAAATTTCCTGGAATTTTAAAAGAAGATATTTTTTAATAATTTTAAGGGATTTTCTGATTTTTAAACGATTTTATAGAATTTTCAGGATTTCATGGAATGTAACGAGATTTCTAATATTTTTAATGGATTTTAAAGGACGTGAAGAGACTTTAAATGTTATTGTAATATTTAAAGCATTTCAAGAAGTTTTTGATGGGAATATTAAAAGGTTTTCATGAATTTAAAAAGATTTCAAGAGATTTTTATGAGTTTTAAAATATTTTATGAGGTTTAAAGGATTTTAAAGTTTTTCAGATAATTTTTTCGAGGGATTTCAAAAGAATTTCTATACATGTATGATTTTTAAAAGAATTTGTAGAATTTAAAAGGATTTCGAAGGTTGTGGTAAAATTTTAAGGGATTTTATTAGATTGTTCTAATTATTAAAAGATTTTGTAGTATTTTTAAGGATTTCATGAAATTTCATAAGATTTCTAAGGATTTTAAGAGATTATAAATGTTAAGAAATTACAAGAGATTTGTGATTTTAATGATTTTTGTGGATTTTTAAGGGATTTCAAGAGGTTTTTGGGAGTTTTAAGAAATCTTGACGAATTTTAAGCAATTTCGAAGGTTTTCATGAAATTTTAAGTGATTTGAAAAGGTTTCTCAGCGTTTTAAGAGAATTTAAGGGATTTTAAATCTTATGAAGTTTCGAGGAATTTTAAGAGATTTCAAAGGGTTTCAGAATATTTTAGGGAACTTTAAGGAATTTTAAATGTTGTAATATAATTTTCAGGAATTTAAAAAGAAGTCACGAGATTTTTATAATTTTCAAAATATTTTATGGAATTTTAAAGAATTTTGTGAAATTTTATGAGATTTCTAACAATTTTAAGGGATTTTATGATTTTTAGAAGATTTTATAGAATTTTAAGGATTTCATGAAATTTCTAATAATTTTATTAGATTTTAAAGGACGTCAAAGAACTTTAAATGTTATCGTATAATTTAAAGAATATTTTAAACAGTTTTTAAGAATTTGAACAAGTTTTTACAAATTTTAAAAGATTTCAAGAGAGTTCTATGAGTTTTAGAGTATTTTATGGGGTTTAAAGAATTTTAAAGTTGTCAGGTAATTTTATTGATTTCTCTAATTTTTAAAAGATTTTGTAGAATTTTTAAGGATTTTATGGAATTTGATAAGATTTCTATAGACTTTAAGAGATTTTAAATGTTAAGAAATTTTAAGATATTTTTAGGAATTTGTAAAACTGTTTACGAGTTTCAACTTGGATTTCAAGACATTTATGATGTTAATCGTTTTTGTGAATTTTTGAAGTATTTCAAGAGGGTTTGGGGAGTTTTAAGAAATCTTAACGAATTTTAAAGTATTTTGAAGGTTTTTCTGAAACTTTTTTGCGCCATTAGTTTGTTTTTCTTCTTTTAACTTCAAGTCATTCAAAAGCCAATCAGGTTTGCAACAACAATGTATGCGAGATTTTCGAGACATTTCGTGTCACCACTTTTTTAAGATAGGATAGGATGACCAAATTAAGTTGAATAGAAAAAATGAATTACCCTAAGCGCATCCGGTGAATTGGTGAAATCCACAGGTTCGCATTTCCAGCTATATTTTTTCAACCATGCTGCATCGAGTCCCTCGTAAAAAAGCCAGATGCTGAGTAAAACTTGAATAAAATTGTAAACAACCAATACATTATTAAGTCGGTAAGGTTTTCGATGTTCCATGTGTTTTGGGCCCCATGAGAGGATAAAATAAAGGTATCCGATCAGAATACTTGCCCCTGGCACGGGGGATCCTATCAGGAACCAATGATTCGTCCTGGGATCTGAAATTCCATTCATTGTTCTAAAAGTTATAATAATCATAGTAAAAAAATAAATTTGAATCAACAAGAGAATCATCTTTAATTCTTAGAACAATATTTCTTCTATATTCTCTTGAATACGTATTTTTAAAAGTCAAGAAATTAAAATCGCGGTCAAGAATGTTTTGAGGTTGAAGATGTGAGCTTTCAAAGTCAATTGTGACACTATTGTGTTGGTTGTAGACCAATTTAATCACAATAATTACTATTATGTAAAGGAAAATGCAAAAAAAATCAACTGTCAACATTTTTTTTTGTATTTTCTTCGAAAGAATCTTGATTCAAGAAAGTTTATTGAAAGAAAAGAATGTAAGTAAAAAATATAATCGTAGACATTTAATTAAGAAGTTAAAAAATGAATGCAAGAAAACTCACCGGATAAATCTGTGAAAACGTGGTCGTAGAACCGAACCACGGAACTATTATAGATGTTGGACATCTGACTGGTTGAAACAAATCCACCGCTGGCGTTCATTTGGGGTTCAACTGAAATCAGATTTACAAACTTCATCAATCTAGAGTATCATATTTATTTTCCACATCTTCACTTACAATGATTAATCTAATATTCTATACCCCGCAAGGTCTTGTTATTAGAATTTTCCCTCCATAATTTATGGGTTCAATCCAAATTCTCTTGAAAATTGTGCACTTTTTTTCTAAAACTAATGTCCCAGATTCTTTGTTGAGACAGTTGAAGCAGAACGATTTGAGTAAAAGCAACCGACTCACTTTTCCCGATCGAAGGAGGAAAAAAAAATTGTCACGCAATAAGCCGTAAGTATGCGACTGTCGACAAATCTCAGAAATTACTTGACGATATAAAGAATGGTGCGGGTGAATGCTCATTACCAGAAGCAACCAAGCGTGGGCTGTCCGAAGCTGTTTGAAGTTTAAGGCCCGAGTTTCCCGACTAGAGGTTGAAATAAAATAATTAATAATTAATCCTACCGCTACCACTTATACCAATAATATTTACCATTTATCGTACTTTAACAAGTGCTTTTAAGTGGTATAAATAAATATTGTACAAATTCAGAATTTAGGGTTGCTACATATTTTCATGTGAAATTATAGGAATATTAAAATTAAAAAATTATTTAAAATATTACAACTACAGATTTGCTAGTTATAGAATAGTTTCATTTTTTTAGCCATATAAAATATGTATCAATTTACGAAACGAAGGTAAAACACCGAAGAGAAAGAGAGAGTGATTACACTTTTAGTTTGTAACATTCTTCCCACTGTTTATCCTCCCAAGTTATAAAATTGACACCTACTTTCTTAACAAGTTACATCACACTTTTATTTTTTTATGGATCTCCATATGTTATCTTATAAGAAAAACATATATGTGAAATATATAATGTACATGTTAATAAGTATGAAAAGGTTTAGCTCATTATCCACCGAATATTGCGTATCAAAGCTTTCAATAAATTGAAATTTTCTTCGCTCAAGTAATTGCTGTCAAATCAAAAATTATATTAAATTCAATATATAATGAAAAATTCAAATTATTAAAAAATAAATAAGGGAATTTTTTATATTTGTGAATAAACTTCTTATTTTATTCGCATAACTGCTATTAATAATATTTTACTTGAGCATATGTGTAATGTATATTTCTTTTAATCTCGCAGATTTTTTGCAGAATTAAAAAAGAATTAAGAGTTATTATATTTCAATTAAATATACATTTTATTCCCGACTTTTCAAATTTACTTCAATATAATCATAGACTTCTGATAAGTGGACTAATAGTAAAAAAATATTTAATGATAAAAAAAAACAAAGAAAACGTATGACTGCTTTGAAGTGAAGGTGGTGGCGAAATCTTAAACGAGTACGTAGAATTATAAATTTCTTATCGAGAAACCGTAGGACTAGAGTTAAAATTAATGACTGACTTTCGAATTAGAGCCACATGATTTTGAATGGATTACTGTTCGACCGAGTATAAACGTAAATATATTTTCGTAATGTATATTCAGCAGCTTTACGGCTTTGATAATTATACAAACGACGTTTCGTACTAGACAAACCAAAAAGGTTTGACCTGTGCTGTATTAATGAATAAAAATCTGTTTAATTTGGAAAAATACTTTACTTATACTTTACTTTATACTTTATCAATATTCTGTAAATTCAGCAAACTTATTCTTCTTCGAGTGGCCTTACTTGCCTATTGGCAAGCGCAGTTTCTCCATTGCAACACGTTCTTCTTTTGGACGATGTTTTGCTTTTACAGAAATGTCGACTTGCATTTTCCCATAAACGGAAATTCCTAAAATGTGTGTAGTAATCAATTGAAATCACCAAAACATTACTTATCGAACGTAGGGTTGTCTCAAAAGTTGCAAGAGAGAAAATTAATTTATTTGAATTCTTTGCAATTTTTTTTTTCTTATAAAACTTGTATTCAATAGAGAAAATGCATTTCAGCTGCAGTTGATAAACGATCCTTATCGTTTTTATTATGTTTATCTACTATGAAGAATCAATTTTAATTATTTGTTTTATAATGTAATCCCAAAAAACCTGAAGTGACTTATTTATGGCCTGAAGATTAGATCAAATCCGGTTGAATCACTTAAATTGGAAACATGACATAATAGGAATTTACGACACATTTTATTATTGGATTTGAACCACGTGCCTCGAGAACATTCAACCCATTTTCGTCCAAAAAGTAAAAATAATAAAAACAATTCCAAATTTCAGATGAATGATTATAATTCCCATGTAATAATTAACATATACGAATGAATGACAATTTTGAGAATAATTTAAAAATTAAAATCGATCCTTTACTTGTAATATGAAAATTAATTGGATTTCACGATTATAAAAGCTAAAAAACCAGTATATTAGACTAATAATTAAACAACAAATTTGAATATTCAAATTAAGATGAGAGAAAAAAAGATAAAGAAGAGTCAAGAAAGAGGCATCTGACAAAGTTAGAAGTCTGAAGTAGTAGAAGAAAAATATTTATTTTATGATCTCATTCGTTTTATCCCTTTATGATGGGAAAAATGACAGGCCGAATAGTGTCATTAAAAATTTGCAGATCATGCGGAAAGAACAGGAATTAATATTAATAATAATTAATAATTAAATTAATCCATTGGTAATTTTATTAATTTACAATTTAAAGAAACCACTAATTGAGACACTGAAAATTAAAAATTTATAACAGAAACAAAAAGGGTAAAATATTCAAGAATCTCAGCCTCGGATTTTAACTGTCGACTATGAAGTCAAGTATATAAATTTAAATTGTACAAAAAAAGAAGTCATACAATAAAATAGGTCAATAGTTGAATCGGCCATGTGCCATATGAATAATTTTTAAGTAATTTATTTTTCTATGATTTATGGTTATCTTCTGTAAAAGTAATTTTGTTTTTATTCAAGTTGCGTTATTAAACTTTTATGCGTGAGATGTTCCATATAAGAATTTTCATTGTAAAAAAATGATAGATTTAAATATTTGATGATTTATGTTAAATTATTATCATTATCACAATTATTTTATCATTCATCACCCTTTCAACTTATTAATTGTATTATATATTAGAATTGAATGGTTAAAAATGATATTAAAAGAGTTAGAAAATTATTATATCATTCCATCCATTCAGCAAGAGAAATTTTCATTGCGGACTCGAATTAATTGAATTATTATCTTTAATTTCCATTCAAATTATGTCTGCTATTATCAAATGCAGCAATGAAATGAAAAATAAATAATAAAAATGGTAATAAAGTGAAAATTAAAATTCGCAAAGCGAAAATATCAGCTTTAGAACGACGGCTTTTGTAATTAGATTGCACAATATCAAAAGTATTGAGGAATCTTTAAACAAATAATTTACTCGCATTACCGTAACTGTCCACGTACTTGACAATTTATATGAAAATAAATTTATGGAGGCCTCGATCTCAACGTTCTTTGTTTTCCGCCTTGAGAGAAAAAATGAAAACGATTTCAGAATATATCAGAATGTTGTGCAGTACATATGGTAATTTTGAACACTGATCCAAGAAACCGAAATCAAATTGTTCACGAAATTCATCTAGCAATTAATAAAAAAGAAGTTGTATTCATAAAAAGAAAATAACTGATAGAAACTGATAAATTGAAAGATGTGATTGGTTAAAAGCATGAATGAAGCTATTATACCAAAGAGATGAAAATAAAAAAAATTTGCTTAAAAAAATTAAAAGTAGAGTAAGAATAAATAATTTTACGTTGAGAATCAATTTGTTTTTCTTTTATTTGGGAAAAAAAATAAGAAAGAGAACAAACAACGAAGTGAAGGCAAAATTGCATTTGCATGCGCTAAGGTGGTGAGCATAAAAGATTATAGTTACACTTCCGACCATGATCCTGTGCAAAATGACCGTTGCATTGCGGAAAAAGCAAGATAAATAGATAAATATGTACATAAATGCTTGGAGATTCTAGTGACCGATATATATTTATATAGCAATCGTCAAAGTCTACATGACTTGCTTACAACTCTCGGGTGATGTCCGATATGAATGAAAGGCGAAGGTCATATAATAAAATATGACTTTGCGAAATTAATACAATATTATCTCAAGAAAATTCCAGTTATAAATATACAGAAAAATACAAATAATTATATTTAGAAGCAGCATCATTAATTTACAAAGGACAATAATACACATTTCCTTATTTTCATTAGTCTGCAGAAATCAGCAGAAGTATATATTTTACGAATGTAAATCTCTAAGGATAAGCATTTTTTTTTATTTAACGACGATTATCAACTATTATTGTTAATCATATGGATTAAAGATCTTGACGGGAAATAGTAAACAGGACAAAGAATGCGGGATTCCCGCAAGTGGAACTTCTAAGGTGAAGGTTGTCTAGATTTTCTTTTTTTTTTTTCAGTTTATTTCCTCTTTATTTAGAAAATAATAAAAAATCTTTGATATTCGTAAAAGTTTAGTTTCTTTGTATTAATGTGTATTTTATAAAAACCCTCAAATGTATTTTTCCCCAGAAAAATCCTCCCCCAAATGTATAAATGTAGGAAGAAAGTTTTTAATATATGTTTTTAAATCATTTTTTTTGTTGGCAGCATTGTTAAATTGAGATTCATTTTGTAAAATGTTATTTCAATCACGTTCCGACATACTATATAAAAATAGTCTGGGTCGCTTCAACATGATATTCGTTTCCTGCCACGCTTTCTTCCTAAGACATTTCTCTCGTGAGGAACATACTGTTGAAAAAACATACAGTTTTTTTTAGTTCTATAAGGAATTACGAAATGGAGCGTAAGAAAACCACTGATTTTAATGTTACGTACCACTACTTATAAATTAATACGTAATACACACATACATGTATCCTGGAGTATGTAATGAATGATATCGTCTGCTATGTTTACAGTTTAAGTTAAATAAGGGAATGTGAGTGACTAATCACACCCTTATTTAATGTCTGCACTTCCTTCACATCAGTCTGTCTCCATTAAATTTCACTTGCACGAAAAAGATCTAAAAGAACACATTCACTATAAAAATGTGGAACTCATCTATACTTTTCTTAACGAGTCGCTTCAGACTTTATGTAAATTAACATTTATTCTAAAGCTGCGGTTTTGAGGTGAAGGAATCCTTGAAAGTGATGATGTTATTGAACTGATCTTCAATGAAAAATTAAATTAAAAAAATTGTAATTATTATCTTTATTGAGCTTAGGCTGTCTCTTTTATAGATTTGTTGTAAATTATATTTAAGTTGTTTAAGGAATTATTCCAGGGATGCTGGATTCAAACTTCATTTCATAAATTGAGCAATAATTTATAATTTCTTCATTTGAAATGAAATAATATATCAAATAATTACCACTTGGACTAATAATTCAACCTTTTTCTGATCATTAAAAGTGATGCAGATATTTAAAAAATTGTTGACAGGAAATTTACGGGTCAACACAAGTGAACTTGTCCATGACTATTTAAAATACTTGGTCAACAATCGCAACAAGTAGAAAAATGATAATGGCACCTTTATAATCGTTTCTGGGTTACGAGAGGTATGATAAAATTTAATTTGAATTCTTATTACGTCAAATTTATTACAAAACGATGGCAACCTTTTATACAAAATACACATATATTTTGCAAGTCATACGAGCACAAAAAACTAATTTCAAAAGTGATAAATTATTGTACAATATGTTGTTAAAAAAAAGGATCATTAAAAAATTAACATTAGATAATTCACAGTAAGCACTGAAGAATTATCGTCTATTTCCTGAGGTAAGAGGCTGATCGAAACATTTTCTTCACACGCTAATTATGCTGATTGTACAATTAGTTGTTTTTTACTCACTTAGGGAATTTTTGCAGTGCAATAAGAGAAATTGAATTAATTATAAAAAAAAAGAACATACCAAAAATAAAATCCTCTTTAGACGGAATCCAGATGAATGAAAAAAGAATTTTTGAAAGTTTAGTTTGCGAAAGACAACTTTGAAAAGTGTGAAAGAAGAGAGGTCGAATTGGTTAGCTCTTTGCATATGTAGAACAGTAAATTAACTTTTAAAAAAGATTCCTCGTGCTTATATCTTGACATTGTTTGAATGCTATTAAATATTGAATCCATAATTGATCCTTAAAAGTTGTTCAACATTTCATAACAATATAGAACAGCATGTACTTTGAGCGTCAATTTTTAATACTATTTTTAATTAGAAGTGCTTCATTTTTTTATTTTATTTATTTTTTTGACAATATGGTATTATGCATTCTTTCTGCAATAGTTTTTCATTATTTGGTCCCTCAAATAAATAATTTTTATGAATGTAATGTTAGTTATGCGAAAAAAATATTATTTAAAACGAAATATAAAATGCTATTCAGAGTATTAATAGAAGAAAAATAATACGTCTGGCAGAAATGATGGAATATGAATGTTGTTTTTTTTTCCTTGCCATTAAACTTCACCGGATGCAGGTAATAGTTGAAAATTAGGGTAAAGCAAGAACAACATTCAAGGGGCCAATATTGAACTCATTCATGCGTGACTGATCGTAGATTCATCGGTCAATACGCACATAATAATTACGTGGGTTCCCATAATTTAAATAGCCGAGTGGAATTGAGCTAAATTTCACATTTACAGGTGTTTTTATCCTCAGGTAGGCCAAGAGACAGGATCGGTAAAGATTGCAAAATTTATACGAGTTCTTACGAAAACGGGTCCGTAGAAATGTGAACGAACATTGCCACGATTAGGCAGCGATACTTTTACTACTCTCGACACTCTCGTAACCAGATGATTCCAAAGAGAAAAAAAATTTTTAATCGATTTAATTTTTTCATAAACTCATTTGCGAATGTAAATCATTAAAAAATAGAACAATATGCATTCAGGACAATTAAAAGTACAGAAAGAGGAATAAATTTGACGTCAAACGGGACCGAGCTTGACCCTTTCACGCGGATCTAATTGCATTTTAATAAGCGGAAAAAATTTAATTGAAATTTGCGCATTGTATAAATGTAAGAAAATATACAAATTTTTGTCTGCGTCATTTTTCTTATTCAATTTTAATTGAATACAAATTTAAATTTACATTAATTTATCATCTTTAACCTTTTCTTAACATTAAAAAATTAAGTTTTTTTTTTTAGCAGAGATGGAATAAAAAAGAAATTGCTGATGTTCATTAAATTTGCGGAAACTAAGTGTCATGTGAAATTTATTCTTTTGCGAATTATCAAGTTCATGCTTAGTTCACCGGTTTTTGAGACACCTGCACACTCGAATCATATTTCAGCAGTGCTGGGAAATTGAATCGATTTATGCTTGATATTTTTTTAAATAAACTTTAATATTATAATATAATTTCTCTTTTGCAAATAGAGTTAGCGATAGTTATATTTAAAATATTAATAGAAAATCCTAGTTTGCGAATTTCTCCTTTATTAATTGTGCAGAAATGAAAATAATGCTCTATTATGTCGATTAATTTTAATCCTAATTTATGGTTACTAGTCGCATAAATTATACAGATGGAGATATCCAATAATTGATTAAATTTCATACAATTAACTAGAGTTTTTCTATTATATAAAATAAGCATTGTAACAATTACAAACAGAACAAAATTTCACTGAAACTTAGTCTCTTTTACTGAAAATTGGTAAAGAATGTTATTATTTCAATTAATAAAAAATGTAGAGATCACATACACATATACAATACCTTCTTGATTCGCAAGACTAACAACTAATAAAATATATTAAAACCGCTAATTTCAACCTATAAAAGAGTGAAACTTTAACAAAATTAAAAATATAAATTAGACTTTTCCCTTATTAGCCTTAGTAGAATGAAAGTGTGCTTACTATACAAAGCTAGGATAATTGTTTACTCACATGTGAAGAAGCGCGTGCTTCCTTGATTGAAATCTTATTATTTTGTTCTTAGAACCACATGCCTCGATTTCGACGAGGCGAGGAGCGCCAAAAAAATTTCTTCCTCCCTCCGCCCTTTCTTGCCCTGCTTCTTTACCTATCAAGCCTTCTCTTCTCCTATCTCTAGACAAGAAAACGTCCTTGCGTGTCACTCCGCAACACACGCGCTTTCAGTCAGAAAGAAAGGTGGAAATCCGGAAACCTGAACTCGCGCGCTGATACCGTGACTCTTCCGGTAACTCCTTTCAATTCCCTTTTGAAATTCAAAAGTTTCTTTCAATGAAAAAAGTCTCTTTACTTCGAAACTGAGATTCTGATTCTGAAAAAAGAAGAATCACTTTTTAGCGAACGTCAGAGGACGCACATTTGGCGAACGGTGCACGATATCGTGCGTCTCGACGCTCTTCGAAGAACTGGACCCACCATGGACTTCTATCTTTTCCTACAAGTGCAAGAAGTGGGGTCCTCGGAACGCATATTTTGCAGTGGGGGACCCCCGATTCTAGGGAGGGACCTCGCGTTCATGTTGAAGTGGCAGAATCAGCTGGAATCAGATCCAGCTTTACTATTTCCCAAGACCCCGTCATTTCTCCTGCAGTGACCACTGGTCAGGGTTACGTAACACATCTAGGAAAGTTGTATAGTGGGCATAGTGGTCCTCACTCATACTTTCTGTCCTTCTTAGATTAAATTATCATGAAATTCTATATCTACCTTCGAGAATCTGCCCCCTCCCTGAGACTCCTTGCACCGGTTGACTAGGATCTCACTGTCAGTTACTTTTTGCATGTCAATAGCGGTCATCGACTAGGAGAGACTGATCTTGCAAGGTGCTATGCTGTCTATAGCTAACATGAGGAGAATGTGCACTTTTTTACTTTGCAGATGTTGTCCTAGTTTGAATAAAATTTTTAACTCTTTCGAAGTTGGAGGATAATAATTTAGAGGAGAGAGAGTTCATGGATTTGGTATTTAGATTTATTTTTCTATATATACTATGATTTCGCATATGCTATAGGTGGATTTAATCATAATTAATGTTTTGCACGCGAATTTTTATTTGGAGATGATTAGCTTATACTTTCCGAAAAAGGTCATTCAAGAATATTGACTTGATATTTGTCCTAAGGGGTTCATTCTAAAAACACATTTTTTGTTTTTATTAGAATGTCTTCTAATGCAGCTGAATTATTAAGAAAATCATAAATATATAAATAAATAAAAATATATTTATCTGGCTTTCTATCTAACAAGTCAGAATGAAATAACGTCTGTTTAAGATTTTGTCTTTAATTTGTCCAACCCAAACGCTCTTTATCTACTGAAACTGAGTCTGGCGTCTGGTATCCGTGATTCTATTTCTACTTGTACTACTCCCTGAACGAAGGGTCAGACTTTTAAGTAGAAAAGTCACTTTTCGGTAAGGCATCTGATTTTTCAGCGATTCTTAAAATTTTAATGAGTAAATTGACTAATGACGAATGACTAAACATTTTTAATAAGTCATTAAAATACTTTACAATTAAAATCTTATTTTAATACTGATGAATTTTTTGACAAAAAAAGTTTCTACTTAATGACTTTCACGATAAATTTATTTTCAATAGAGGAAATACCAATATATAGAATTTCAATGTTTTAAACTCGTTAAAAAATTAACTATACAGTATACACTATACATTTTAGATTACAAAACTTAATATCAACGCATGTGTAAATTATCGATATGGCTATTACAAATATTCTGTAAGAAATTATTATTGAGTATAGAGTAAATTAAACTTCTAATATTATTGCACCATTGGACAGATAAAAGTTCACAATCTAAATGAAACAGCAGTTACAAGTATATGGAACATAATTTGGTAATCGATTTTTAAAATTTCATAATAGAGAAACACTGTAATATCAAATTAAGTAATAACAGGTAGGATGTAGAATAATAATTATTTTCTTAAATAAAACTGTTTTATTTATTTTACTAATTACGTTCACAGGTCAATTTAACTTATTCAAATCATTTCGGGTGAGTTGCAGTATATATACAAATTTTATTAAACATTGACGTAAATAGATCTTCGTTTTTTCAATGATGTATGAAATATTCAACAGCTTCTATGGAAACTATTAGTAAACGGTGTCATGAATGGAAAATGTGGGTCTGAAAAACGTGAAATATCGTGGAAATATTTTAATCTACCGGAAAAGTTAAACTATAGGTGTCTGCTACATAAAAATAACCTGTGAAGAATTATATATTGAATTTTTTTTGTTTTTGTGTTTTTGCGACTTTGAAATTAATCATTGAAAGGTTAAGAGAGCAGTGACACATTCAGTAAATAAAAATCGCATGCTTAATCAATTTGATAAATATGCAACTTTGGTCTTTTACCGTAAAAAGATTTGTTAGTTAGCCCCACATAAAGTAAAAAATTAAAAAGCAATTTCCTTCACTTGAAATGAGAAATAACGGAATATCAATCACAAAAGATTAAACATCATAATAATTTTCCCGTTTCATCTTAAAGTTCATCGTGTTCTCTCCTCTGATTCTCTCGCGTATACTTTCTCCGACAGGTCGTCGAACAGTGAGTTTGTACGTCATAGAAACTAGATCAGGGTCGAAAGAACCTCAACTTGCTTGGCACCGTTACGCGTAAGGATAGTGATAGTTCATTTACTTTTTGATTCTTTCATCTCCTCCTTCATTCCATCATGTTTTATTACTGAAATCATCCATTAAGAACACTTCAAAATTCGAATGTATACTTTATTGTTGGAGCTGTGCCTTTTATCTTCAAAATAATACAAAGATAAAATCTTCAGTGATGTAATCGACAATTAAAGCACCTCATTAAAGATTAACTGTTTTAATATTGCTGAAAAAATTCGTTTCATAGAACTGATTTTGAAAGTATATTTATAAAATATATCTTTATACTACAATGTCCTTGGGCGAAAGGAAGAGTGAAATGTTGAACAACATTGAAGCCAAGAGAAATCCCAAAGAGGAGGAAGGCAAGTCATCAGGTATTCGACTCCGAATTTGTTTAATTATAAAATTCAAGGCAGTCGCGAA
The DNA here is from genome assembly GCA_904066015.1 of Synergus gifuensis. Taxonomy (NCBI): domain Eukaryota; kingdom Metazoa; phylum Arthropoda; class Insecta; order Hymenoptera; family Cynipidae; genus Synergus; species Synergus gifuensis. Next base: position 140,200 of record CAJFCO010000087.1, read on the forward strand.
ATTCAGAAATGCGTTTTACGTGATCGGATCAAGGAGTTTCTTATTTCCATAACTCAATATCGTTTTATATTTAGAGTAGCTTTAAATTTTTTTAATGGCTCTTATTTATCTTATCTTATCTTCAATTGAATATTTCAAAAGATATTCAGCCAAAATATATAAATATAACGTATATTTCCTTTTTATGCTAAAATGGAGACATAAAAAAATCCCAAAGCTTTTACACGAATATTTGTAAAGGTCATCAAAATATGAAATGTACAATGATGATTATTTTTCAATTCCATTCCATCAATATTTAGAAATTCATATCTATTTGATAATCCACTATATAGCTACTTTTGAATATAGACCAAAATTTATTAAAGTATTGAAAAAGAAACTTTCTTAGAAAAAGTGTTTAAATTTCTTAGACCACATGGCGTCTGCAGTTAGTATATAAGTTAGATAACATATATAAATGTTAGTATATAGTTTGATAACATATCTAAATGTTACCCAAACGCAATGTCATAAAGATCAGTACTGTACAAATTTACCATTGACCTATTATATAACTAACAGTATCACATGTAAATTAAATACAAACAAACGTGAGAATACAAATAAGACCCATTGTTTCCGCTTTCATCAAGATCACGGAATGAAAGCGTCCTTGCCACCTGACTTCTGAGCAAAGAGCAGAACGCGCGTCCCTGACATTCATTGTTTTATTTTCTATTATAGTAATGAAGATTTGATGTTTATTTCTGAAAAGTAGTATATTAGCACCATTGATCGCACACACGTGTATTTTTTCGAGTTCAGGAACAGAAAATTTTTTCATAAAAATTCAAAAGTTAAATTCATTATTGTTATTAGGATCCAAAAATAAGACTCAAATACGATGGACAGACTGTTAACCGAACAAAAGTATAAGTGTTTCCGTCTGGGGCTACGAGACCTTGAAAATTAGAAGGTTTAGATAAATTTAAAACGATTTTTCAAGATTTTAAAGCAGTTTTGAAAACAAAACCAAGAAATTGACCTGTTAAGCAGAAAAAAGAAATGTTGGCTATAAATAAGATTAAAAACGTAATGATTTCTATAATAAATTATGAGAACGTAAAAAAGAACAATTATATCAATGGCATAAGAAAGTAGACACTGACTGTGTGCTGGTTGTGCGTCAGCGAAAAATAATATCGTGCGACTGTATTTTAATGCAACTGAACATTTTCCAAGGAAACAACGATGCTCCTTACATTACTATCGATTTTGAACTTCCGTTGGATATGAGTGTTTTTACGTCTTATATTTAACGCAGACGTGAAGAAGACACACTGCAACAAAATACTTTCCTTGGCTTAAAACTGAAATTACTCGATAGATTGTGAAATTTAATAGAGGAATTTTGATGACACTTGATTCAGTGCAGTTTCACAATTGAGTGAAGTTTAAAAATTAAAATAAAACATAAAGAGTAAAATCTTCAAAATTAGAATCGAGATCATCAGAGCTGTCAACTGATTTAAAGGAATTTTAAAGGAATTTCAAAAGAATACAGAAAAATTTCAAGATTTTTAAGTATTTCAAAGGATTTTTAAAAAAGTCCAAAGAATTGAAGGCTTTTCAAAAAATTTTACAAGATTTGAAAGATATCAAGACTTCTTTAGTCATAGATCAATAAATGAAGACATAAACATTAAATTTGCTCCTGGCTTCCTTTTAATATCCCAAGATAAGATATTCACTATCTGCAAGAAATTATCTGAACCAATTAAACCTTTAAACATATTTTAACGCTATTTATCATTCTTTCAGTTTATCGAATACAAAGATTAAAGATTAATGACACAGAAATAACAGAAAGGAAAATTTGTTGGGGGTAAAACTTTCAAGTGGGTAAAGTTAAATTTTTTCGCATCGAAACAAAAGAAGGTGTAAAATAAGTTGACATGGTAACCGTGTAAAATCTTGGAAAGAGATGTGGAAACCCACAATTTCCACAGAAAACCCATATTGTCAATAGCTTCGATTATAAGTAAACTGAACGAGTCGGGAGGTGACGCGGTCCACACTATTTGTTCTTTAAACTAAGCATCAGTGAAATACAGGTCAGGAGAATGAACACGACTCAAACCGAAACGACTCGAGTAGCATTCGCTTGGACGAGATCGAACGAACGATAGATAGTAGTTTTTGCCATCCTTGTCCGCTATTTGCACCGGGTATCTTTGTGTAAGAACAGCTAGAAATCGCCGCACCATTCGATGACTTGCATCATAATTTCCTCTGCACTTGGTCATCACTGCGATCTCTTATCTCAAAAAATAAAAATACAGAGTTGCCAAATATGACAAATAAAATAATCACGAAGGCAATCACTTAATAACTCGTTTTTCATAAACGCTTAGTAAAGTAATTCTAGGTCTAAAGTTGAATAAAATATACTACACCTTTTTCTTTAATTTTTAAGGCTGAATTTTATAGACAGCGTAATTACAATATTAAATTGAAACGCTAAAAGTATAAGCATCACATTAAAATCAATAACATTTCACCACCCCCAATCAAATATAAAACCGATTTGAATTACCATTTGACAAAAGATCCAGCTTACTTCATTCCATTTTATCTTTGAATTTTATGTCTGACTAATGCCGACCTTATCTACTTGCGAATATTCTAAGCTTTTCTTTCATTTCAAATCTCTACTTAGTCTCGTTTTTAAAACTATGTAATAACGATAACGTGAAATATATCATGAATAAATCATTTATTACTTAAAATAAAATACAAAAATATTTTTACTACAGTTAGCGCATAACCTTTCGTTCAGTGAGAAAATAGAATTGTTTTTTGGACAGTAAATATATACCGATACTCATAATAAATTTGTATACTTAAATTATTTCCTCCCGAAATCCTCAATATGAAAAATATATATGATTCTGTAGTAAATAGTTCACATCGCTCTGTGAATTGGCCAATAAATTTTATAGTATAATTGTGAAATAATTTATAATCCCTTCATAATTTACAATACCCTCAGAAGTGAGAAAAATGTCTAATTTGATCAAAATGACCTTACTATGTCAATTAACATTTCATTGAATAATTAATGCGACCTTTATATCTCGTATGTAAACATATCAATTACAGTTTCAACGACTCCTACCTAACACACACTCATAGTTATAGTCATAGTCATACAGTCACAGAAATTGAGAATCAGCCTAAGTTATTTCATAGTTATAATGAGAGACATAGTGATTTGCGAAACACATTTGGATAAAAATATATAAATATGAAGTGAATAAAGTCCACAATTTTCAATTTGATCAAATTCAAAATTCAAAAGATCTCTGAGTTTTCAATTTTCAGAATTTAATAATTTAAAATTACATAATCTTGGAATATAATCACATAATTTATAAAAATTTTCTAAGATAATTTTCGAAACATCAATTTTTATAACATTACGAAAAACAGACCCGGTTTATTAATGTATGGGAAATTCGAGAAAATCCCGATGGGCCAGTGCAATAAAAAAAAAAAGATAATAAGGAAAATTTGAAAAAAACGATTAATAATCATATTTCTGTTTTTATACCCTTGCCAAAGTATGTTTTAAGGGGTAGATTTCAGTATTATTTAATAAGGAGAGAGGAGGGTGGGCCGGACTAGTGTATTTTTTTCGGCCCACTTTTTAATCTTAATTCGGCCCTGGCAAAAAATTTTTAAAGCAAAAAGATAATAAAATTTAAAAATATCGTTGTTTGTCAGTAAAGTAAAATTAAGAACAAGAGTTGGACAAAGTTTATCTCGACACTAAGTCATTACTGTTTGCCTGTATAAAGGCGCTGCAGTTACTTCTAAATGTAACGTCTTTTATTTAAAAAGTAACACCACATTTTGAAGAGATTTTAAGTGATTTATGGGGATTTTAATAGATTTGAATTGCTTTTAAGGAATTTAAAGCGATTTCAAAAGAATTCATAAGTGTTTCAAAATTTTCAAGTAATTTCAAAAAATCTCTTGAAAAATATTCTAAAATTTGTTGGAATCGTTTGAAATTCCGTGTGAGATCTTTTGAAATCTCTTAAATCCCTTTAATTAAATTTTCTGTAATCCCCTAAAATACATAAAAATTATTTTATAATCTTTTGCAATCACTTGATTGAAACTTTGTGAAGATCTTTGAAATATTTCAAAATATCTTGAAATCTTCTGAAATTTTTTAAAATCTTTTTGAATTCATTTTATATCCTATTATACACTTTTAGAATTCAATTACAATAAGTTTTTATAAAGGACTGTTTTTTGAATCTAAAATAAAATTATTGAAGATTAAGATATTTAAACACAAGTTTTTTAAAAATTATCATAAAAAAACATTAATTTACTCTCGCTTCACTGAAATATTTACAAATTTGGCAGTGAATTGCGTCGCAAATAGAGTATTAATGTGTTTTTTTTATTTAACTATTTAATGTATTATCACTTCATTATTTATTCAATGAAATGTGTAAGATAATAAAAAGAAATAAAAATAGTGTGATGAGTGGGAAAAAACATTGAGGAATGAAACTTTGTCTTCTTAAAGGACATAAAATTTTTTAAAGAAACCTTCTTGACCAATAAGAACTGAATTATTCAATATCATCTTAGATCATATCATTAGCATTCTTATAATATGTCGCTATACAATCGTAATCTTTGTGAGTACACATTCGATGTGAAAAATAAACAGTTTTCTCTACTGCTTATATTGGTGAATGTCATTCTATAATCTCTCTGAATGAAATGTGAAACGTAAAAAACACCACTGCTTTTACACGAAGAATATATTATCGACTGTAAATCTTTGTTAATGCTGCAAGATGTTGCACAATATCTGCCTCTATAACAGCGAAGAATTCATTTGTAATTCATTCAAAGTGCATTAAAAAAAATTACTAATATATAATTTTTGCTACGGGAAATTATAATATTAAAAAGTATTTTTCATTTTATTTTGTGTGTGATAATAGAAAATGAGCAACTCTTAGGAAAGTTAAAACAATCGCTATAAAGATTGATTGTCAAATTTTATACATTTTTTCAGTCGTTTAAAAGGAATCATTTTTCCTTTTTCCTTCCTATTATTCCTTCCTTTATTTTTAAACATAAATAAATAAAAATAAACCTCATGTTCCAGAAAAAGAATTCTAGAATTGATAAACGTATAGGTTACACTTTTTCTACATTATGTAATTTTACGTTTTCATTCAAAAATTTGTGACATATACACGAAAGAGTGACTCATAAAATTATCACATAGTGGAAAGGTTAAATAATTTATAGACCAGTCTTTTCGTAACCAGTAATGAAACTGAGTCAGAAGTGTGTGCATTAAATTTACTTGTTTCGGAGGTAACAGTTAAAACTGAGAACAGAGGTTAAAAACATAATATCAATAACCTCAGATCGAACACCGAAATATCGCGTAGATATTATTGCACATGGTCATTGACAAAAAACGACCTTAAAATTTAACATACTCCAATGATATATTACTTCCGTCCAGAAAGCAAATTCGAAGTTCCAGGAAGTCATTTCACGTGAAGAGAAGTGAAATGTCCTTGCAAAATGTTGTTTTTTTAAACCATGAAGAAACTAGAGGCATAAAACCAGGACTAATTTTATCAAGACTATAAAAGTTTAATGAATAGGGATTTTTATTTTATATTTTTAGTATTCAAATTTCGTATTAAATTTTATATTTTAAGATTAAATCAGATTAAACACATTCTGGAATTTTTTAAATGCCGAAACTATTATTGTGCAATTAACATAAATAAAAAATTACAAGTTACTTTCATTTGTAAATTCTTTTTCCCTCTTACCCTCTATACTCTCTTATTTTTTGGCTTTAGAGTTATCGGACGAAATACTAAAACTTTTTCTGCTTTTTCTTCTTACACAGTCACGAATCAAACATCGCACTGATGAAATTATTATGCAAAAGTCGTCTGCATTCTTAAAATATCATCGAAATGGTGCGTGATGCGGAACGCACCTTTTCGTCACGATTTGCGTGTCATCTCGATGAAAATTTGATTGATGAATTATCACACGATGATTCGAAGGTAGATAATTCCTCTGTTTGATTGCTTTTTTTCGCGCGATGTGTCAAGGAGTTTCGCGAGAACGTGAGAAATGAATCGTTTGTCCGACCTAACGCGGCCTTAATCTACTGCGGAAACCAAGTATGTATATGAAAATAACAGCGCAGACTTTCATTACGCATATACGAATATTATATTTTTTATTGCTATTTTTTCATTCACTTTAAATATTTATGTCTTCAAGATAAATAAGTTCCATTTGGAAGAAAGGTCCTTTTCAAATTTTATTAACCCTCATCAGTTTCTTAGTGTCAAATTGACACTATTTTCAACTCTACCGCACAAATATTCTATTTGAATATTTGAAGAAAAACGCGCTAGTTTCTACACAAAAGTATTCGAATTAACATTATAAGGTGCGGCGAAAAACTTTATCTGATTACTACTTGAAGTTTGATCATGTCGGCCGTATTTAACATTTTTCTCCCACTTATAATAAATTGTGTTATTATTATCCCGTAGACAATATTCTTCACAATAATAATCTTCACAATTAAAAAATAAAAACTTTAAACTCCGAACCACATCAATCGTAAACATGTTTTTAAAAATGGATAATAATTAAGGGTTGCGCAACCTCTTTAATTAAAAACTCCGCAAATTGCAATTCACTTTATTTATTGCTATTTTAGAAACAATTAAACCGATCTCGTCAAAAAATTAACTCTTTTTCTATATTCTGCTGCAGATTTAGCGCTTCGAATTCAGAGAGTTATTAGTGTTATTTAAAGTTAGTTATTTTGAATAGCCTAGAGCAAGGTCGGAAGGTTAATGATCGGAAATTCTGAAATGATGAACAAAATTGCCTTTTATATATTTACGCAGTTTGTGACGTATTATTTGACTTCGTCAGCCTTTTTTGTATACAATTTCCTGGTCCTGATTCATAAAATGCTGACTTGTATTTTGTCAATTTTAAGCTACACACCGGCCCCTTAATTAGAATAAAAAGTGGAATTTCCTTAAATTTCTTTACCATTTTTTTCTTTAAAGTGACTTAGAGTCACAAGACTTGGATTTTGACCTTGGGCCTACGTGAAAGAATTCGCTTCAGTTTTAAGAAGGGGGAAGGATGAAGAAGATGAAAAAAAAATGAAAGGGAAGAAGATTCAGACAATCAAAGAGGAAAAAAAAAATCTTGAATATTTATAGGAACCAGTTTTCATACATATAGCTCTTTGATTGTAAAAAAACTGGTTTAGATCGAAAATTTAGTTGAACCAGGAAGGAACATTTGCATTCCTGAGATAAATTGCTGTACAATTAATATTATGATGCAATGATTATCATGGTATTTTAAGAGATTTCAACGAATTTTACATTTTTAGGGGATTTTAATGTTACTAATGGAATTTTAAGTAATTTCAAAGGATTCTTATGACTGTTAAACGATTTTTCAGAATTTTAAGGTGTCAAGAGATTGCTAGGAATTTTACAGATTTTGACCAATTTTAAGGGTTTTTAACGAATTTTACCTGATTTTCAAGTTTATCGTAAAATTTTAAAGGATAGATTTTTATTATTTTAAAAAAATTTCCCAGGATTTTAAGTATTATTTCAACTTTAGTAGTAAAATTACAATTAATAAAGTAGACTTTTGGCTAGTCTATAAATCAAATAATAAAAATCATTTAATTACTTAACTTTTAGGTCTATTACGTCTATAAAATAAAAGATACTACGTTATAGCGAACGATGTCGTCACACTATGTTTTTGAATTAGTAAAAACCTACTATTAATTAATCAGACTTAATATATTCAAAGTTGGAGCAAGGGTTGAATAAACCATAAAAATTTCAAATTCTGAATATTAATTTGTCTTGGAATTCCCGAAGAGGCAGTCATGAAAAATACGAAGAGAAATAGAAGAAGAAAAGGCTCGAGCTAAAAGGGGATGGAGAAAGGTACAACCGGACTTCGACCTTTATCAAGGACAATCAAAGGTGACAAAAAGTATTGAGAGGAAATTAATTAATAATCTCAGGTCTTCGGGGATTCTCCACCCCACTCTCTTTAGTTGGGGGCCCGACTGTCGACGATACTCAGTACTCTGGGCCCCACTCAGATACTCAATACTTAAACCGTGACTTTGCTGTCCCTCCGACTATTCGCGCAGCATCGTCCGGTGGACCAGTGACTATATCAGGCCCAGAACGCGCGTGCGCGAACGCCACTTCCTCTGACTAGTGTCTTCCGTGATCATCTTCGAGTGATTCAAGGAGATCCCGCGAAAGGTCAAAAATCGTAATTTTTATAGCGCCCGAATCGGACTGACCGAATGTTGTCACCGATCCACGCAAATCGGCACGAGGACACGAACCCACAGGATTTTTCCGAACTCGTGCCATCTTGACCCTGAGGGATTTCTACCCCCTGGAATATAGCAAGTGATCACAATAATCAAAGAGAAAATTTTTTTCAATTTCAAATAGTCATTTTAGAATTATTTCAAAAATTAAAGATAGTTCTTGTAGAATTGAGTTTTAGTGATTTCTTTTGTGAAATCTCGATGCTAAGGACTTTCATTTCGAAAAGAGGGTTAAATCTAGTGAGTCCGCGAGTCAACTAGTGAAGTGAGGTGAAGACTTTTTCATCGGACTAATCATCGTCGATAACTGAAAGGTAAGATCATCGCTTTAGTGAAATTGGAGTAACGAAACTCATATTCTTCTAACCAGTTCGTCAATGTTCTGATAGCCTTGAATTTTCATCAATTATTCATTGAAATTAATTTGTTTGTAATTACTTGACAAACAGTATAGCTAAAACTAGAACTAAAACTTTTAAACAGCAAATACTGAGAATAAGATCCAAAAATAGGGCTCAAATATGGAAAGACGAATAGATAGGGCTACAAATCCCTTAAAAAATGACTTAATTGGTTGGGTAGGTAGGGACCAAAACTCCTCATTTAAAATTTTATTTCAAGTAATAGCTTTGATTATAAATTTTTATTTCCAATCATCAAAAAACCTCTTCGTTATACTTAATTCTACGTTTTAATTAAAATCACTTTCTTTTGAAACAGAAATTAATTAAACATTCTCTGAAGCTGGCGTGAAAACATTCGTACATTTTAATTCCCATTATATTGGAACCAACCAACCATTCATTTTCTTCTTTTTCTATTTTTCTATTTAAGAAATTAATAAATAAATAAATAAATAAATAAATTAATTAATTAATAAAAATCCTGAAAAAAATCGTCACCAGCAAAAATGTGACTACTCGCTTTCTACATAATTTTATTTTAAATATATAAACGGAACTCTCCGACTGGAGATTCATTTATTTGAAAATCCATCATAAACTGATTTCAGATTTGTGTTACAAGTGATTTTAAAGTCATGAATTTTACTTAAAATTTAACCTTCAAATCCAAACATGTTTAATTTAATTTTTATCCAATTATCAAAGCAATAAGGAAAATAAAATTAACAGGAAGAAAGTGATTACTTTCCCTATACTGAAAGATCCATGCGTGACCTACATTACGAAAAGATTATGGCTGGTTTCAAGTTCGATGAAAGTTTTTCAGCAACCCTTGTGGAAATTTTTGACTATCAAAAATTTAAATAAGAGTTTTTCGGTGTTAATTAAAGAAATTGCACGTAGGAATTCTAAAAAAAGCAAATGAAGTTCTAGATATGGTTTATAATAAATATAGATTTAATATAAAGATAGATAAAATGTAGACTAGATTATACAATTTAAACGAGGATACAAAAGTGTAGAATAGAAAGTATCCTTATTTTCAAGTTCTGCAACCTTCTTCTGTAACTTTTCTTTATAGAGTAGAAATTTTATCACAACATTTCTTTTAGTGAGTTTGATTCCAATTGAAAGAATTACCAATACTGCCAAACTTGGTGCTTCTTGGCGCGCGGAAGAGGAACCAAAAAAACATGTAGTGCCATAAGAAGTGTTGACAGCTTCTTTAAAGAAATTTCCTCGAGTTTGCAATATTTTTTCTTGGGTTCAACATACGATCTTCCATTAGCTTTGGTCAGGAATGATGAATGGATTAAATCTATCAAGAACTCAAGTTCGAAATTCTTGTCTTAAGTCCCGCTTGGACTTCAACTGGACATATATGATGATGGTTACGCATTGCGAAACCCTTCAACCAAAAAGAGTAGTAATATTCGGCACAAGGTCACTGGACCGTTTTCTTCGACATGTATTTCTCAACGATTTCAGAATGCTTGTCCTGTCTCCGGAATTTACTAAATGAACCACTTAACTCCACAAGAGTACAAGGCAGAAAGTAAACAAAGTATCTCAATCTAAGTAAAGATAGGCTAACCTCGGTGCAATTGCCGCAAAATCCATTTGCAAAAAATAATAATTGAAAATTAATAATAATTGACCCAAAAGTATTTGGACCATTTGCGGCAGCAATCTTGACGATAATGGTCACTTTCCCAGCTGTTTCGTCAATTCCGATCCGCTTATACGAGTGAGATTTGTGGAACGGGAATTTTTACCCTCGGGAAGAAAAAATATCCCATTTACTTAATATATTCTATTTCCCAGTTTTATTTATCAGAATATAGTTTCGGAATTTTTTCCGAACGTTCCTAAAATAAAGTGAAACTCTTCTGCAATCCCAGAGTTAGGTAATAGTTCGGAAATAATTTTTCAAGAACAAAATTTTTCCATGTGGCAGTAACTAAAACTTGATATGGTGAGAAAGCTTTAAGGCCGTAATTTCGAAATGTGTTTTGGTACTTTACATAGTAATCGAAAAAGCGACAAATCTCAGAAAGTAGTTTCAAGGCGAAACTCGAATGACCACGTTTAATGTTGGTGAACGTCTTTCTACGAGATCACACAAGTTTACAATCAAAACTTAGCAAGGTCACAAAAAAAACCAGCTGACCTTAACGCAGGGCTTGCATTTACTAATATATCGTCAAGGTACACCACTGTCTACGAGATTACAATCACATTATTTTTTTTCGAAATTAAGTAATTTGAACAATTTCGTATTTAAGAAATTCGAAATTTATCACATTGAAAAGTCCCAAAAAACTAATTTCACTATTAAAAAACTTGATTTTCTTGATTTGGGTACCGCTAATTTAGTCGAAAAATGGAAATGAGTATTGGATTCTAAGGTATTTAGAAAGTTAATTAATTAATCGATTTAAAAAGTGAAAATCCGAAATTTCTTTCGAATTGATTCAGGTGTTAAATCTTCAGTGATGCAGATGATGAATTTAAGTATATATAAGTGACTGCGGCCTTCACTTGAGATGCAGGAAATTCCGCTAGTGCAGCGCCCACCCTGTGACCCTAAGATAACTAAATTGTTTTAAAATGAAGGAAGAAAAACAGAAAAAGAGAGAAAATTGATTAACAATTCAAATTGATTAACAATTCAAATTGATTAAGTGAAATTTCACTGATTTACTCTTTTTGACTCTTTTCTCACGATCTCAATCAGTGAAAAATCTACTGGAAAATAGTGAAAAGTCACTGAAATTTTCAGCAACCAACATTGGAACTACTGAAAATTTTATTTAGTCCAAAAAGACCAAAACATCTATCAAATGTTAAAAAAAAATCTGAAGCAGTTCAAAAAGCTTTAAACTTATTGGAATTGATCCGAAGAGGATCAAAAATGACCAGAAAGAAATTAAGTAATCTAAAATAGTACAAGTCTGTCCGAATTGATTCTAAATCCCAGACCTAATTTATAATAAAAAAATCTAACAGTATGTAAAATCTAAAATGTAAATTTATTTTCTCGTATGATAATTGTGATTCTTATAGAGCGGATCCATTGCCGAAAGTTAGGCCTTTCTTATAAATACCGTTTCATTCGAACGTTGAAGTTTACACGTATCCAACCTCTGATGAATTCTCATCCTCCATTGATCAGAGTAAAGGAGGACACGACAGTCAGAAGATGCTAAGCGTGTCCCATTTGACGTCGAGAGGGAGCGTTATGAAAGTAAAAAGATCTTGGAACGGAAGCTGTGTTCTCAGCAAATAGAAAAAGTCTTTCCGAAAGAATTTCGGTCACTTTTCCCGAGTTAATTCACTCAAATGGAACCTGTCATTCTTGCTTTTCTAAATTTTTAATTTTTAATTCGACTATGAATTCTATGAATTTATATTTTATAATATCATCTAACACTGGATGAACCGTTTATTTGGAACAACATATATTGTTCTCCCAGTTCCACAAACATCAAGTTTTTGTTATTTTAACTAAACTTTTATCTAAACCCCAAAGTTTATTAGAATAACAAAATATTTTATTTCTTCTATATAGGAACATTGGATTATAAAATTTGTATTAAAAAATAGACTGTGTCTAACTTGTACTTGATTGCTACGAAGAGAGAAAGGCACTTCGAAAACGTTTTTGTTGAGACAATAAACAAAATTTCTACGTTAGTTGTGCAAAGAAATTTTTTTGTTTACTTAGCCTTCGACCTTGATGAAACAATTGGCAGGAGCAAGAAGCAGGTGGTCAACGATAGGTGGAAAAGAACAACGAGAAAAGACAATGATAGACATGCTACACGCTCCGTTATCGAAACTCGGCACTTGTTGTGCACCTCGAGAATAAGTGGGTTAACAGCATCTGACGATACTCGATAGAGATAGTACTCAAGTTTATACTCTATGGTCTATAGTCTCTAAGATAGGTGTAACAACGTGTGAACGTGCCCTAGAAAAATCCAAATATCGGTCAAAGCACTTTCTTTGAACTTCAGAAATTCCAAAACAGTTTATTGCGGTACTCTTCGTTAAGAACCCCGTTCTGCTTCGGATGTTCCGATACCTGAAACTCGAATCTTAGAACATTTCTTCAAAAGATGCGTTCCTTAGAATTTCAAATTTCTTTTCACGAAAGTGTCCTAAATTTTATCAATAATTTAAGTTTATGATAATTTTTCAAAATCTTGTGTTAAAATATCTTAATATTCAATAATTTGATTTTAGAATCAAAAACAAAACTAGCTATGAAGTTGTATCAACTTTTGTGCTCATTCAATGAGCACTTTGCTTCCTGTAAGCAAATATGATTTGCTTCCTCATAGAGGAAGCATTAAGTATTCTTTACATCAACATTAAATTTTGATTATTTGAGAAGTTATATTCGAAAAATTCATTTTCAAAAATTACAATAAAGCACAATTTTCTTATTTTTCAATGAAATGCATTAATCTCATAGGTCAAACGATTCGTTTCGACGTAAGGAACCTTTATTTTCCTTACGTCAGCTTCGAATTTTGAATATTAGAGAAGTTATAGTTGAAAAACAAATTTTTCAAAATTAAATAGATCAATAATTTTGTTATTTTTCAATGAAATGAAATAATATTATAGACCAATCGATTCGTCTCGATGCAAGGAACATTTATTTTCCTTATGTTAAGTCAAAATTTTGATTATTTGAAAAGTTATAGTCGAAAAATTAATTTTTTAAAATACAATTAACCATAACATCCTTATTTTTCAATGAAATGCATTAATCTTATAGGTCAATCGATTCGTCTCGACGTAAGGAACCTTTATTTTCCTTACGTCAGCTTCGAATTTTGAATATTATAGAAGTTATAGTTGAAAAACTAATTTTTTAAAATTAAATAAAACCATAACTTTGTTATTTTTCAATGAAATTAAATAATATTATAGACCAATCGATTCGTCTCGATGCAAGGAACATTTATTTTCCTTACGTCAAGTCAAAATTTTGATTATTGGAAAGTTATAGTCGAAAAATTAATTTTTGAAAATACAATTAACCATAACTTTGTTATTTTTTAATGAAATGCATTAATAATATAGGTCAATCGATTCGTTTCGACACAAGGAATCTACGTTTTCCTTACATCATCTTTGAATTTTGATTATTTGAGAAGTTATAGTGAAAAAATGAATTTTAAGAAAATTAAAAAAGTACATAAAACTTGTAAAATTAAATATTTTGTTAAACCATTGTAAGAAATTCAACTAGGTGTATAATGAAATAACTATGCAAAATTTCATCAATTTATCTCTACGCGTTTTCAAGAAATTGCTGGATCGTGACACACACACACACATATACACACACACACACACACAAAATTTTTTCAGGACATCATGTTAGATATATTGCCCTTGAAATATGTTGAAAAAAACCTTTTTTAGGAAACTGGATTTTGTCACCACCACAAAGCTTCCTCTATGAGGAAGCAAAACAAACAAAATCCTAAAAACTGCTTCTATAAACTTGATTCCAAAAGATTAAAAAATATATTTTTTAAAGTATTCTATATAGTGTTCTTTTGATACAAAACCTTCGGAATCATATAAAAAAAATAAAAAATCATGAAAATTTCTCTATAAGAAAATTTAAGATGGTTCTAACAGGTACAGGCAGGTCCGAAGATCCAATTAGGATAAACAGGTGTTCGATTTCACTTCAAATTCGAAAGCCTTCTTCCGATGCGTCACAGAGGACGTGGTCCTAGGAACATTTCTTCAGTTATCGAAAGCAGATTGTAAGGAACAGAGTAGTAATGTTGTGTGACAAGTTCCTTGAGATTCTAGCTCAGGCGAAAGTAAAAATCAAATGAAAAAATAACGGTTTTTAACTTGAAGTGAGAATCCTACTGGAGTGGTGACAAAATCCCATCAGCAAATGAGTGTAGCGGATTCTGTAATAGGACCCATTACTAATTAACCAGGTAGTGGAGGTCGGCCCACTTACCCACTAACGCAAGGCGCTATACCATCACCATCACCATCTGCGTTCATTGCATGATTGCCAGGAATTGCTGGTGAGATGAAACATCATCCTCCAGGTCGCTCTCGTGTCTATGTGAATCCCATGACAAGGAAGGAGAGAGCTTGCCGAAATGGATCTAAGAAAGAGGCAAAACCCGCATAGAAAGAAAGATACGGCTCTTTCTCTCTCGTTCTCTCCCGCTGCTCAACTTTCTCCATAACAAGTACCGTTCGTCTTCCAACTATGTTGTTGGTACCAATGCCGCTGGCGTGAATGCACGATCTCGTGACCAATGGATATATTATGGCGGTCATGACCTTCGAAACCGAGACCTTAACTTAAGAATGGTATTAATAGGGTTTCGAGGATTATGAATTTAAATGGAAAAAATTTATGGTTTTGACTTTCTTCTGTGTTACTGATTCCGCTGCAAAAGTCGGCTACTAATTTACTTTAGTAGCCGACTAATTTTTTTACTAATTATTAGTTGTATTTCACTATTTCATTTAGTAGTTTTCAATGTACGACTATAAAGTTTTAGTCAAAAAAGATTAATAATTAGTGGAAGTTTTTGACTCAAGTTATAAATTAGTGAAGATTTAGATGTGAAAAGTCCTTTATTACAAATGAATCAAAAGTTACTAATTTAGTTGTTAATAAGGTCGATTTAAATAAATGAGTAATACTCCTTATTTGTTTAAATCCCCTAAAATTTCTTAAAATTCCACGAGGAATTATAAAATCCTTTAAAAACACTTGAAACTCGTCAAAACCTTTTGAAAGGGGTCCAAATCCTATATAGCTTAGAATTAGTTCAGAAAGGTCCAAATTGATCTGTAAAATTTTAAAAAGATCTGAACTTGTCCTAACAAGAAGTTAACAAGAAGAGTTAACATTTAAGGTGTTCAATTATAATCTACTTTTCAAAAATACTGAAAACATATATTAAAATTTAACATAACTCTTGGGAGGGATTTTAATAGATTTTTCTATTAGCTTGTCTGAATAAAATTTAAAGGGTTCTTAATGAAGGGCATTAATTATACCTATCGATCAAGTAATTGTATCTCCCGTTGTTTTTTTCAGTAATTACAATATCAGGATGAAATTTTTGGAAATAATAGGGAATATATTGGAAAAGTTCGTTAATTGTGATTTTACAAGTGAGAGAGATGAGACTTTCACTTCGTCAGATGGTATGATGATTATTTTTTACTATCATCCACCATTAACTTGTGGACTTCAAGGAGAATTATCTATTCTACTGTTTTCCATTTTTTCAGATAATATTAAGTTTCACAATTTGATAGTCAAGCTTTTGATTAACTTTGAGATTTATATTGAGTGTTAAAATATCGAATTAGTGTCAATCAAATTGTTACATAAATTACGAAATT
Source organism: Synergus gifuensis (assembly GCA_904066015.1). Classification (NCBI taxonomy): domain Eukaryota; kingdom Metazoa; phylum Arthropoda; class Insecta; order Hymenoptera; family Cynipidae; genus Synergus; species Synergus gifuensis. The sequence goes on from CAJFCO010000087.1 coordinate 156,484, forward strand.
AGAAAGCTGTGAAAATCAAAAATAATTACTAGAGAAATACCATAAAAACAGAAAAGTTATTAAAATTCATTGTTTGCAAACGTTAAATGATCAGGTACTTTAATTTTCAAGAATTAGCAAATACTTGGAAAGTTTAAAGGGTTTAGATACTATGTAAAAAAACGATTAAAAAAATAACAAGAACAGAAAAAGTCCAATTTCCTTTTGACACCAGTAATCATAAATTTCTCGCTGTAGAGCATTTTATCAATAACTGTCAGTGAAACTACCAATGCAAGGAACATCAACTTGAATGACCTTGATTGTGGTTTTTTCAGAGTAGTCATCTTCAAATTTGCGGTTAAAACCACAGCTTTTAGCTAAAATTGTCATTTCTAGCTCGTTTGAATGAAGTTCAATAAACACTTTCACTGTCACTAATAGTTTCTTATTTATTAACTAACAATTGTTGATTATTTTTCATCACTTATTTGCCATTGCATACATCACTATTATTTCATTATAATATTATTAATTCATTATAATCAAATAATAGGAAATAATAGGAATCAAACTTAAACTCAGGAGACTTTATCTCGATTCTAAAATCAAATAAATAATTGACCCAACCAAAAATTTGAAAAATAAAAAAATATGTACATTTTTATTCCATAATAATTGTCTTCCAAGTTCTTAATCCTTGTTACATTGTTGCAAAGTGTGCCGCACTTAGGATTACGTGGATTACGTGGTCATATAGTGGACACATCAAAATTAATCGAGGCGACAGGAAATCGTAAATAGTGATTGAAGCTGTCGCGCAACATGCGTGCAAAGATTAGCTTTCGCGAAGGAAGTAATTCACGATGAATTGGCAAACACTTATGAGTGCAACAACGCAAAGTCGGCCAATTAATTAGGCGCTTAATGCAACTTTTGAGGCAATGGCTGTGAATCGTTGAATCAAATTGTGACGCTTCTTGCGAAAAAGGGAGAGGATTTAACGGTGAAATTTTGCTATTTATGAGCGGCCTTAATGATCTGAAGGATTCCACTTATTGCAGTAAGTCATCTGTCTGAGCCAATGAAATCTGTCAAGAGGAACAGGCCTTAATTATATCTTTGATTTCCCTCTTCTCATTTCCTTTTTTCGCTTTGTTTTTCAAAATACGTATCTTCTTTTTCAAGATAAATTATTTTTCAAGATAACTTCATTTTCAAGGATTCAAGAAGTTATTGCACTTTTTTTTTGTTAATTTAATTGCAATGTTTCTTCCAATTTCCAAGAAAAAAACTTATATTTTGAGAGCTTTCATGTGTAAATTTTCTTGTATTTAAAATACAAAGTAGTCAATATCTAATAAAAACGTTGATTAATCTGAGAATGTAATCAATCAAAGTTCGTTATGAATGGGAAATTAATTCAACTTTACATAGAAGTACTGGTTTCTGTAGAATGAGAATTCAACTTTTTGCTGTTGATATCTGCCCAGCAAGTGTCGATTAATAGAAGGGTATGAAGAAGGTAATAAATATTAATGGGCTCGGTCTTTTCTCTTTGATACGAAACTGACATGTCAGAAACTATCCATTTATCATATCATAATCGTTCATAATTGATATATTTACCTTAACCCTTGCTTGCTACACCTCCGTGGAGTAACACGCTTGCCACACCGGGGTGTCGGCCACCCCAGCCATAAAAACTGTAATAAAAAATTAACTATTGGATATTTTTTTTGAAAATTGGTATGGAATTTCTCAAAAGCTTACTTTAAAAGATCATATAAGTTATATAGCCAAGAATTAAGTTTAAGTAGACTAAAAAATGCGCGATTTTCTTCATGTTTAGGTACTTAAAATTAAGAAATAAAAAACCTGGGGTGAAATCCACCCCACAGTGGCAAGTAAGGGTTAAATTACATGCAAAGTTAAACTTTCTGCAGGAAACTGCAACATTTTATGTGAAAAAATTAAATTGTACTCTCATTTTTCTAAAAATATATTTCATGTCCAAGTCTGCAACTAATAAAAGAATAGAAAGTTTCTACGACGCATCTCAACTTCGGTCTCGTTACTCGTTATAATAAAAAATTTTCACCCGAATATGTAAATCACTTTCTTCGACTATTAATTATAATTAACAATTTTTTGTAAATTTTCTTAAAAATCACTTGTATCTTTATGTGCCTGATTCCTAGTGTAAATTTACACATCAGGACTTTTTACTGTCTAGTGTCCTCCATTTATCAAAAAGTGACCTTGTTGACTGGAAAAGAGTGTTGGTTCAAGGCACTGAATTCATGATTCAGCTGAATCTGATATTTGATGATGATGGTCATTTCTATACGGAAGACTACATCAAAGTAACAATAAAAAATAATACAAAAATAAAGCAAAAGCATAAAACTATACAGTAATTATATCAATATAAAAGAATCACTAGTAGAACACTTCTATAGGGTTTCAAGGGCTTCGAGGGCTGCATGATAATACAAGAAGGGTTCGTGTATGTCACAAAAGAGGGATTTACAAATCGATTGAAACGCATTTGAACAAGTATTCTAAACTTATTCTCTTATAAAATATAATTAAGAATTTAATTACGCCAATTACTTCCGTTCTGCACTAGAATGATTAACTAAATGTCAAAATTGTGAAATATGCCTAGATAATTACAGCAATTAGGGACCTTATTTACAATTTAATTATATGTTGAAGACAATCTAAATGCCAAATCAAAATCCTTTTTTTATAGCCATAAGATACAAATTTCTATATAACATGAGTGACAGATTTTATTTATTGCACCTGTCGATGAATACGTTTTGGATAAAAATTTGCCACCTTGGAATTTATTCAGTGTCAAAGAACTCAAATTCTAGAAAGAAATTTTTACGGCCCATAATAAAAATTCTCAGCCTGTCACAAATCCAAAAAAGGAATGAAATGAAGCATATGTTTAAAATAAGTTGAAGGAACAAATATTACAAGGATGTGAATATCCCATGTGATATTTCCATCTCGCATATTTTTTACGAAAATCTTTCCTCATTTGCTTCTCAAATGGGCATTTCAATGTCTTAAAAGCCCTATATAAACTCAACCATAACTCGTGAAACCTGTTATATACAAATTGCATATTACATTCTCATTTTCATTTATTTTCATATGTATTATTTATCTCAAAATCCAAGGGCAGTCTTAAAACGAGGAAACGCCTTCGGATTTTGCAAATTATATTCCCAACTAAATTGGATCGTTCATTTAAAACTTCCTCATTTTCGTATTGTTTCTTACCGTCACTGTATCAGCCGAAACGATAAGACGCTTGATAAGAAGGATTTGATAAGAATCATTAGACACATCTATACATAATTTTACATATGCATATTACATGCGTATATGTAAACTAATTAAAATATCTACAAATTGTGACAACTATAAGAAGTAAAGATCAAGATAATTAATCTTGTAAAAACAAATTTATCATTTCGATCAAGGGCGGGTTGACTATTCGACTGTTAAGAGAACATCAGATGTTAAGATTTCATAAGATTTCCACTCATTTCAACTTTTACAATATTTAAAACAATAAAAACTAAATTTCACAAATGACATACTTGTAACGTGTCAAGAATCCAACAGGAAGAATAAGTAGCTATATACAACACATGACATACGATTGCAAGGATGATTTGGCACAAATCAAAATCTATTTAGTTCCAGTTGACAATGCTTACGTCTCGAGTGCATCAATCTCTCCTTTATATCCGCATGTCCCACAAGAATTTCATAAAAAAAAAGTCTAAGAAAGTCATAACTGACAAACTTAAGACCTAACAAAGTTCCTATTAGAATTACGAAACGAGATTACTTTTCTTACATACTCACAACCACCAATAGGAAATATATTAACTGTAGAAGCGCGAATGAAATAAATTACATAATTTAATCCATTGAACTCTGAAAATAAAGAGGGGGAGTCATACTCGATATTCCCTATAAAGTAAGAGCAGCAAGTGCATATATTCTCATTCCTATTCTCAGATTCTGGATATTCCAATTTGATTGCACGCACATATCTTTCCCTTAAACGGAAATCCATGACATTATATCAATTGCAAATAGCGAAATAACCATAAGGTGATTATGTGTCTGATGATCAGCTCAAGATCAAACTTTTCTTTGACCTTAAGAGAAATATCATTCTTTTAATTTTAGTCTAAAACATGCAATAAACGCAATAATTTGTTTTTTGCAGTGAAAATGGCATCGGCAGCTGCGGAATTGGTGGCAGAAAGGGAGCCAGAGCCACGACTTGAGATTATTAAGGACACAAATAGGTCGTTTGTTGGAGCCGAAGGTCTCGTTCGAATGGCTTTGGAGCAATATACTGAGATTCTAACCACCGTTTCAGACCCGAGGGTCAGTGATTGGCCCTTGATGGACTCGCCAATTCCAACCTTAGCAATTGTGCTCTTGTACCTGTACAGTGTAACGATCCTCGGTCCACGAATCATGAGCAACAGAAAACCTTTTCGTTTGAGGAATATTCTGGTTGCCTACAACGCTTTTCAAGTAATTTTTTCTCTTGGAATGATGTACGAGGTAATTATCCACTCATGTGATGTCTAATTTGATGAACATGATGACATAGTTTTTGCTTAATGTCATTTCTTAAGCAATATCTTAATACACATGTATGTTTATCCCTTTTCTGGCTAAAAAGATACATCAGTTCTTAAAAAGAAAACAAACAGACAAGCAGACACTATATTCCATCATGTCCATCAATATTATATAATTAAGTTAAATTTACAGCATTAGGGAGTTTTTGGGATCTAACATCTAGCATCTTATGGCATCAACTGATGCAAATTTCTGCAAGTTGAATGAGATTGAAGGCAATATGTTGTGCGTTGTTGAAAATAGAAATTGTACAGGAAATTGCTGTACATACAGATATAGAGAATGATGCTCGATCTGAATGAATGAAAATCCATTCTCGTTATAAAAAGAGATGGAGATGTGTATGAAACGCGCGAAAATAACTTACGAACCGGTAACCCGGTTAGACTACTTCTTCGGGTAACAGGAAAGTGGGGCAATGACTTTTCGTCAAAAAATACAGGATATACCTTACATCGCTCTGTATATACATATTTAACAGCCAATAACTTCACACAGCAAAAAAAAAAGAAAAGACTATTACTTATGACTTTTAAAAAGCATTATGTTTATTCTTTTCATCACCTGCAACATTTCTGAAATCCTTTTTAAGAAGACTGATTTCATCGCGTAATAACAGGGTGGCCACATGTCAGGAAAATGCGAGCAGTTGTCAGGGAAAATAGAAATGGACATTTATGCTATGTTATTTTTGTCGTATTGCATATATAGATTTTATAGTTTATTTAACAGATTTTAGATTCCAAGTACATATTTCGAAGGATTATATAAAATTTCCAGGCATTCTTTAAAATTCTTTGGGTTTCTAATGATTTTAAAGTTCCTTGTGGAATTTTAAAGGATTTCATGTGATTTTTATGATTTTTAAAAGATTTTGTGGAATTTTACAAAATTTTAAGAGATTTTTACATATTTAAAAAAATTTTTAAGTTTTCCATGGAATTATAGAGGATTATTAAGAAACTTGGAAGAGTTTTAAGAAATTTTAAGGGATTGTAAATATTCTCGTGGAATTTTATGGAATTTCAAGAGGTTTTAATGTATTTTAGAGAATTTCAAAGTTCCTTATTGAATTATAAAGGATTTCACGAGATTTTTGTGATTCGTAAAATATTTTGTGAAATTGTAAAGGATTTCATGGGATTTTAATAGATTTTAAAGAATTTACGACATATAATAGGATTTTAAATATTATAGTGAAATTTTAAGGAATTTAAAGATGATTCTAGGAATTTCAAAAGATTTTAGCGAATTTTAAGGGTTTTTAATAAGTTTCCAATAATTTTAAGAGATTTTGACGCATTTTAAGTAATATTAAAGTTCCTCGTGGAATTTTGAAGGATTGTAAGAAATTTTATAGATTTTTAGGAATTTAAAAATATTTTAGAGTTTTTTGAGGATTTTAAAGGATTTTCAGGAATTTTAAAACAATTAGACAAAATTAAAGGTTTTCATAAATTATTAACAAATTTGAAGGGATTTTGTCGAATTTTAAGATATTTCTAGGAATTTCAAGAAATTTCAATGAATTTTAAGAGATTTCCAAGATTGTCGTAAATTTGAGAGATTTTTACGAATTTTAAGTGTTGTGAAGTGATTTTAAATTTCAAAAGCTTTAAAGTGATATTATATTAAATTTTTGAAAAATTTCAATAGTATTTTTACTGAAAATTAGTTCGCATTTTTAATACTTTTCTGTCAGGATTTGCCTGAAAATCAGGGAAAAGTCAGGGAAATGAAAAAATTGAATCTTGTGGCCAACCTGAATAATAAATATTATTAGACAAATTTGCAACATTATACGCGCTCGAAAACACGTGGGAAACATTGCATGGACAATTAATAATATTCAAATGCATACAAAAATGATACAAAGTTATATGATTCCAATTTAATGTTTATAACGATTTAAACATTGTATTATTTACAAGGCATTTTATTTATGCATATTTGATGACATCAAAATTTCAAAAATTCTGAGGAATTCTAAAGAATTTCAGAGGGTTTGACAAGATTTCAGAGGGTTTGACAAAAGGAATTTTTTAAAAATCCCTTGAAAAATAAATAGAAAGAATGGAATTAATCCAAGAGAAATAATTGAAGTAAAAACATGAATAGATGGTAAGAAGGGAACATGTAATGTACAAATAAAATGAGAATTTATCTTGGGTGACTATCTTGAGCTAAAGATGTGCAAAGCTTAGGACTCGCCAATGATCTATCGGTACATTTCCCAACGGACTTTTGTTCGCAAATCGCAAGTGCGGTTTGTTAAAGGCGAAGCATCCTGTTTTCGAGCGTTTGTGCAATGATTCTTTTTTCCCCCCTCGAGGAATTTCCTTCGACTACTTTCCATAAGCCAAGGTCCTCGCTCTCGCTCTGCAAAACACCTGAACGCAGCTTGCGTACATTAGTACCGATCAAAAGCGACCGGAGTAGACTGAGCAATATCGGATTATTAAAGTCTGAAACTGAAATCTTTCCTCTGACTTCGCTTTCCAAACACCTTTGAAAATAATCATTATGAACCTCTATAAACTTCCCAGCAAATTAAGGCTCTGTAGCACTAATCTTTTTTCAAATATAAGACTGCGTACAGAGCGAAAAAATATTTATTTTCGATACTTTTTGCATAAAACGAAGAATTCAAAATCTAACTTCAAAATTCAATATTTTCATTTTACCTAAAAAATATTTAAATTAGATATTTTCTCGCTCTGTGCACTTAAGGCCATGTAAGACTTACCCGATCCCTACCTTATCGACATTTTTTTCTCTGCAACGCTACGTCTACATTTATTGATATCAAATTAAAAATTTCTAAAATTGAAGCTAAAGCATTAAGGTACGTTTGATATTTATAACTAAAAATATTGATATTTATAACAAAAAATTTTTTTCAAAAAAGTTTTTTTTATTTTTACAAAAATTTAAGACCAAATAAACATACCTTAGCATATTTTCTTTAATTTTAGAAATTTTCAATTTGAAATCTTAATAAATGTAGACGTATCGTTGCAGAGAAAAAAATGTCGGTAAGGTAGGAATCGGGTAAGTCTTACATGGCCTTAATTCTAGTTAAAAATTGATGAATTTTACAGAGGGAAAAAATCCCAATTTTAATATTTGTTGAGTAAAATGAAGAAATCGAGTTTTTAGATTGCAACTTGGCTCCAACACCCTTAAACAGGAAAATAAAATGAAAGCAAGGCCTCAACAAAAAGCTTTACCTTCTTTACCATTATTTATTGGACAAAAATAAGAAAATACCTGTTTTCGTACTTGCCGATAAAATAAAATCAAGTTCAATAAGAAAAGCTCGTATTTTTGTGCGAAAAAAAGTAGGAAAAAGTGAATGAACGAGGAAGTCCGAGGCCTGGTGAATATATAATAATTAATCATAGCAATAACTTAATAGGGTGATAAAAACACGTGTCCGATTTTATTTTCACTATAACGAGTAGCGTGCATTTTATAGGTTGAAAGTAGATGACCAGCAATTAGTTCCATGATTTCAAGAACTAGAAGTAAAAGATTGCCAAATTCTGCTTTTACTCAAAGAATTCGACAAGTGTGTAATTGGTAAACAGATTTTTTAGATGAAAGATATATGCTGGACGTGGCGCGTATGTGTGTTACAAGAGTTAAAACTTTTAATGAGTACCTGAACAGCGAAACGTTTTAAACATAACTGCGCTCAACTCTCAAGTCAACTATGCAGAAATCGCTGCTATGTGCTTATAAACTTTACAAGTTAAACACATCAATATTACATAGAAAGATGGACACGAGTATTAGAGAAGAAGAAATGAATACAAATAGGTCGATTTATAAAAGTTACGAGCTGCAATTGTGTAGCGAGTTTTCTCTCAACAAATTTTTTGCAAATTCCTGAGAATAATTCTTTTTGGCGCTCATTGTATTTTTTTATGTTCAAAAAGCCTCGCTCAGTCAATGTAAATTCTTTTTATGCTTTTTATATTTTTAATAATTGATAATAGTTACTAATTAGAGGGAGTAACTTCAAGTTTCTTTAAAAGTTATATTAAAAAAATATATAGAGATTGGTGAGCCAGCGATAACAAATTAACGATTAAATATTTGATCAGAAATTGACCTCTTTTTATGTTTTCAGCATTTAATGTCAGGATGGTTGCTAGACTATAGCTACAAATGTCAACCAGTCGACTACTCTCATAACCCGTCAGCCCTCAGGATGGCAAATCTTTGCTGGTGGTATTTCATAAGCAAATTTACAGAATTCGCCGACACGGTATGTTTATAAATGTTATTACACTAATAAATGTGACGAGTTTTATCCATAATTCTGGTTGCATTAAAGTACTTCGTAATGAAAAGTAATACATATTTTTCACGAAAAAAAAGGTGTCAAAAACCGGCTAATGCGATGTTAACAGCAATGATTTGGAAAGCACGTCATTCGAAAAAGTATGTCGTGAATGATTAGTCGATTTTCCTGCATTGCTTCTCACACTTTTTGCTCTTTTAGTTCTATATAATTTGCCAAATTGCAAAGAAATTTTCTTTCACTCTTTTACGAAGCACTAATCTTTTGACAAAGTGCGTACATCGTTATAAAAAATCACAAACTCCTGTAATTTTCTTCTCAATAAGGAATTGAAAATTTCTCCACGTTTTATAGTAACTTTTATAATGAAATTAGCTGCACTTATTAGTTCGGTTTACCTATTCTTACTTTATGAGAAAAATATTCTTTTAAATAATGGATGTGAGTCAAATTGTTCCTTTTTCTCAGTGAACAAGTGAATAAGACCTTGGGATGAAAATTGTATAAGTTGATTATAAAGAAAAAAAAAAAAGAGAAATGATAGTCTCAATCTGCTAATCGATTAAAAAGTCATAACGTTACTATTTCTCATGGCAATAGTGTCTTAAGCAATGTCGATAGACCACAAGTGCTCACGCAAATAGTCATACGTTGCAATTATCTTTATGAACGCAATACCCCTTCGTAGACTTCACAACTATTAGATTTAATTTATTTTCTAGGTCCAGTACATTGCAGTCTTTTTTAAAGTCGTTAGTTATTATTGCAATAAGAGTGTCTCACATACAAGGATGGTTACAATTTTTTTTAAATCTAAGAATTATCTATATGACGTGGCAGAAAAATATTTGCTTTCTTCATCCCGTTACACATTTGTTAGTTTTTTACAATGGTTAAAAAACCATGTTACCCTATCATTTTATCATTGTTTTTGAGACTAAAATCAAATTATTTAAGATTAAGACATTTGAAATTTGAAATTCTTTAAAATCTCATGAAATTTCTTTAATTCTTTCGAATTCTTTTAAAATACTTTGAAATGCCTTGAAATCCGGTAGAAAAAGTATTTGTTTATTGTAGGTCGGTGACACGACACTTCCATGTTTTACTGACAATGACACTAGACAAGGACGCTAAAAACAATGTCAATGAAATGAACTTCTGAGTGAGCAAGTAGTCTAGCCACAACTTTATTGTCTCTGATGATCGATTAATTTCCAGAAAAACTATTAAATTATCTGCTTCCCTTATTGTTGCTATGTATATAACAATTTATTAACAATTTTCTAAATTCCGGAAAGCTATTGAAAATTGTTCAATTATGAATGGTCCAAATTAAAAATTTGAATCCAGAAATTCTAATTCTGAATCGACAGGCTTTTTTGAAATCACAAAGTGAAACATACACTTCTCGAATTTGATGAAATTAATTTAATAAAGTTGTCTCGAATTAATAAACTGCAGATTCTAATTCAACATTTTTTTCAGATGTTCTTCGTGTTGCGGAAAAAGGAAAGCCAAGTGACGTTCTTGCATCTCTACCACCATTCTTTGACTCCTCTCGAAACTTGGATTTGCGTTAAGTTCATCGCTGGAGGTCACGGTACCCTCGGAAATTTGATAAACAATGGTGTGCATGTGGTCATGTATTTATATTATATGTTAGCAGCCATGGGACCCGAATATCAGAAATATCTTTGGTGGAAAAAGCATCTCACCTCAGTGCAACTGGTAAGAATCGATAAGTTGAAATTCGATAAGTCTTACATCTTACCCATTTGATATCTTTGAAACTAACGAAATTCAATTCTTTATAATTCTTTAAATATCAAACAACTTTATATTGAGTCACAAAACTCTCATGTCTTGAGAGTAAAAAGTTAAATTGATTAAAATCAATGTAAATTTAATATGATACCTGGGTCAGTCAACGGAAATTTACAAAAGCACCTCAATTTCCGGACCAAAGTTCTCTACTAAAAGAATAATAATAATAATAATAATAATAATAATTCCTTGAGCGATTTCCCGATCCAGTCCAAGAATAAAATCTGATTTTATCTTGCGCAAGTTCATTCGGCTTGGGATAATTCGAGTCAACAAAAGTGAATGGTTTTCTGACCAGGACAAATGGTAGAGACAATTTCCAGAAAATCGATTAATAAATTTAAGAAGAATCGAATTAAAAGTTCTACTAAAACGCCAGTAATCTATGATTTAAAACTGGGATTTAAAAATTAGGACAAGCCGAGAGTGAAACAGACACTGGAAAATATGATTGCGACATGAAATGCGTTTACGAGCTATTAATCTTCTCAAGACTTCACGAAGTTAACGCATGGCTAAAGGCATGAGAAGGAAAAATCTCTATTAATTAGGAAACTACGGAATAATTCTCGATAGTTGAGATATAGAAAATTAGAAAAATGAGAAATGAAGCAACAAGTAAGTGCTAGGTGTATAATTAAGACCCAGAGTTTCAACAAAAAAATTTATTTAGCGTAAGATGTTAATTCATAATGATTATGAAGTCTTCATTTTCTCATAAATCTAGGTCAAGTTGACAGAACGAACAATGGAAATGGACGAGCGAAACAAAGAATTTGTAAATAAATAATCGGAGGATAAAAACACCTTTCCCTTATGTATATATATGTATTATGGTACTATGGTGTGTATTTAAAAGATTCAATAATGTAAATAATTTGAAACGATGTAAGATGTGTTTGACCGAAAAGAAAAGCTTCTATATGATATCAAATTTATCAACATCGATAATGATTTTGATTCATGATTTTAATTAATCAAAAGAGTCAAAAAGAAGAAAATATCAATCTATCACCTATTGAATTGAAAGACATAAATAGAAAAAGGAAAGTGACTAATTAGTCCCGATTTGGAATGGTTCTCAATAGAATTCGTCTCCACACCTTTCCAGGTTGTCTAATGAGAAAGGAATCGAAATAGAAGGAGAATGTGGAACCAAAAACCAAGTTGGAGAAGTCAGGAGCTGCTGTTGGTGGTGGTCTATTTCAATGGTCACCCTAGAGTAGAGGTGCAGCATGATTTTTAATTCGTGATCTCTGGTGGATTCTGGGCCGAGCTCTGAGGTCGCCAAGGCAAAATTTAGCGATGGAGGGGAAGGGAAAGTGAAAAGTACTCGTTGAGCAATTGCAACTTACTCGCTTTGCCGGACTACGACGCTCGGTGGCGCAATAATTTGGCATTCCGATATATGTACACACAAACTGGCAAAAGGAGCACACGTGGTTGTAAGGCCAGACGAGTATTAGTACCTGGAGTGGACCTGACCAACCGCGTGCCTACGAATCATACCTATAAAGTATAAAGCTCGCTTAGGTTTTAATCTGGCATGATTCAAGAGTCCTCACGACCCTAGCAAAAAGTCAAACTGGACATTCCCAGTCAAGAGTTTCTCTTGAAAGAACTCTCTCGAATTGAAGAAGAATTATAGAAGAATTCCAGGTTATAGAAGCAGTTTTTATGACAAGATCGTTTTTGAGACTAAAATCAAATTAACGTAGATTAAGATATTTTAACAGAAGATTTTTAGAAATTATCATAAATATAAATTATTGAAAAAGGCACGAGCTTTAGCGCGCGCATGACATTTTAGTGCACTAAATTAAATTAACAAGTAAAATGAAAATTCTTCACTTACCATTCATACTCGATCAATAAATCAATCCAGCGTTCATCACGTTCTTCCATTTTTCTTTTACAGGTCCAATTCTTCCTGGTCTTCATTCACAGTGCTCAGGCTTTGATTTTCGATTGTGGGTATCCAAAACTCGTCGCTGGACTTCTTTTGCTCCACTCAACTATCTTCTTCGCTCTGTTCTTCGACTTTTATAGGCAAGCGTATCGTAAAGAAAAAATGTCTTCTGTCGCCAAAGCAAAGGTCAAGGAGCTCAAGTCCGAGTAAACAAATGACAGAAGGAATCCTGATTTTCAAATGGACGAGATACCCTTTCGCCTTAATCTAGTCCAACTCGTGCTGATTCTCGATCGTAATGGCCATGGGCGATCCGTCCGAGCAGAAGATGAGAACGTAGATCGGAGGAAGAATCACGAGACGGCGTGAAAGCGTCAAATATTCTCGGATCGAATCGGTCTCGATGTCTGATAATGTCCTAGATTATTTCATAAGAAATTATCATAATTAAGAAACTGTACAGTTAAGTAATAATGTAGTTAAAAAAACCTTTTACTAATCTTTAATCAAAAAATTTGAAGCCTTTGAAGCCTTTGGTATTGAAAATAAATAAATATATTGAACTACTTGCCTTGAAAACAAATCATCAAAAAAATCTATCTTTGAAACCAGTCAAGATCATCTAAATAACAGAAAAGCGTACAAATTTCAAAGCCTCCAAATTGAAAATAAAATTCACAAATCAAAAAAAATGCCCTACAAAATTCCAACAAAAAAATCAACGTCGAGAGTCGATTCATCCGAGCAGTCATGATTCGTGCTTAGCTGTCTTCACGAGTTACTGCGACACCTAATAAAAGACTTGCTTCTGGGAAAATCTTTTTGAACCACACTCTCTTTTTATTTTTTCAGATCTCCAAATTTTTAAAAATATATTTTAAAATATAATTTTAGAAACTATAATTTATTACCTAAATTATTATTTATTTTAACCTACTTTTATCTGGAAGGGTTTTTCATGTTTAATTATGTGCTCGAGAGAGTCCCAAATGCAAGTCTCTGTTAGCAATCGCGTTACGTAGGCTTTAAAATAAAATATACGCTCCGCATTTCAGAAATATTAACGGTCATATCAGAAGCTGAAATCAAAGATTATTTCTGAGAGAACAGTTTTGCTACAATTTTACAATTAAGTGTTAAATATTTGACATTAGTAACTGGTGAATTTGTAGCTTATATTAAGAAACAATTGTCTATAACTAAATCGAAAAAATATTTATCTATTTATTATATTAATAATTATTCCGAATATAAACTTTGGATTAGTTGCAAAATGTTGGAAAAAACTCTTCTGAAACGAATTTTATCACCAAAGAAACGTTTTAAGGAAACACTAATTTGCAATTCAATTCTAGGTAATCTAGTTGAATTTTAAACATTTTTTTTTCCTTAAGAGTTAATTAATTACGATCGTTCAAATGAATGAAAATAATTCTGTTGGAACAATATTTTGTGACTAAAATAGAATTCGAGAAAATATTTCGATCATTTGAACGTTCAAAATTTCTGCTACATAAAATGATGGAATATTCTTCGGACATTTTTGAGCCGGGATGAAAAATATTTTCTTAATGGAAAAGACTGGTTGGAAATTTCCTCAGTGTATAAATTGTTCTCTCAGATTACTGGAAGGATATTTTTAAAAACCGCTTACCAACAACTACGACTTGTGTGGACAGAACCAGCTCAAATTTTGTAATTATTAAATTTTCCTATTTATAAAATACGAACGAGTACTAAGGCCAAATCTTTGCCACACGCGAGCGAACCTGAAGTCTTTCCTGCGGCACGTAGAGGAGCTTTCACAGAGCACACTGTACCAGTGTTTGTCAAGATGCATCAAGTTTTGATGCCCTAATACCGCAGTGCGTCACTCGCGGGGCTATTTTTCAATCTAATAATGCATCCAAAAAACTCTTAGTGCATAGTAGACAATATCCTCGAAATTTCATCGAGGTGGCGAAAAATCCAGCAAAGGTCTTGTCATTTTTCGAGGATCCGAAAGACTAACCGCGACAAGAGGCAGGGGCGGTTTACAAAATAGAAGAACTGCAATTTAGGGATGTCGATTTCAGATAGAAGTATAAATTTCTTGTTTTTCACAGATGGGAACTCTAAATGTTAGTTCCGATCTTGAATAAATGAAAGATTACAAAGAAATGATACTAGGAAAAAATACACAAATGGGAGAAATTTTTGTAACTCATTTTAGATAATATTTTTAAAAACTTTTATTAGAAACAAGTCTCGGGGCACTGATTGTGTTAAACTGTCCCTGACGAGCGGGAAATGGATTTGTCATGAAAATTGGTATTTTTTCAAGAGTAATAACGAATTTAAGGAATGTCGGAAAAACGAAATATTTAGAACGATAACTGAACACTTTGAAAATGTTTTGAATTTTTAAAACCGGCAACTTTCGAGCGAAAATGGTGTGCCTAATTTTTCTGAGGTGTCTATATGCGTGCTGAACAACCCGGCGCTAAAATCGATTTTGTCGAGTGGGTGTACAGTGGCGCTCATTCTCAATCGATGATAACCGATCAGAAAACAATCCGCATTTCCAATTAAGAGTCTTGAAATTATTCGCCTAATACCGCAGCAGTTCGTTTATCTCCGAATTAAAGTTTAAGGTTGATTTTAAGGGACTAGTTTTTATTATAATACTTTGTAAATATGCCCTTTTTAAATAACAATTAAATAACAAGTACCAATCAAATATATTCCTATGCATTGCTGTGTTTTATGCCCATTTTTTATAATCATTGAGATCTCTTGAATAAAAAATAATAGGAAGTGGTTTATTGATTCGAATTTCAAAGTTATAATTTTAAGGTCCAGAGGAAGCTATTTAAACGTAGATTAGAATTTTTTCTATTTTAGAGGAATAAAAGGTTACTTGACTTGATTTTTAAATGTATAAATATATAAAATTAAATATAATAACTTTGTGAGAAGCTATATTTTGAAGAAGGAAAATGTCGTTAATGGATAATCGACATTTTATTAATTTATATACAATAGGCGTAAAATATTCTTACGATTCCTAGGATGCGAATAACAAACGTAGCATGTATCTACAACAAAGAAACAAGCTCAAGCAGCTGCAGCTTGCTCTTCCTTCTGAAGTCTCCTCTTTTTCCTTTCCAGAAGACGGCGTTCCCTTTCGTATTCCTTCATTCGCAAGATCCAACTGAAATTGATAAATATGAGTCAGTTTTTTTATTTTGTTGTTTTATTAAAATCATAATCAAGCCTCAGACAGTATGCTATTGAAGGCTTCGAACTGCTAGAAGACTCTAAAAAGTGTGAAGCACTTCTTTTCTACCCTCTTTTATGTAAAAATGAAATTTTTATTCTTAAAAAGAAAAATTTATTATCGAGCACAAGAGGAACCAAAAAAGGGTCAGTTCGAAGCCTAATTTTCTTATTAAAATAAAATTTAAAAATAGATTAGGAATACTTACTCGTCTACAAGGCACTCCTGGAATTTATCTTTAATGTCAACACATTTTATAATCCATGGAAGCACACGGGCTCGACATCCCTCAAGTTCCAAATACAAATGTGCACAATAATCTCGCAGTTCTGGTGGTACCTTATTGGCTCTCATTTCTTGTTCCGTAGCTATCATAACTGAAAGACAAAAGAGAATAATTTAAAAATAATATCAAGTGGCATTTAGAATTACTGAATAGACTTTTTAAATGTTACTAAGCATGAATATAAACATGTAACTTTGCAATATATATTTTGATACATAAAAAATAGAATTATAAAAGCTATCTCTCATTATTACTTATAAGAAATATTCTACGTTTTTTTAAACAAAAAATATCATTAAATATAATAACAAACGTCAAGGTATCTTCCCTAAACAAGCAGTCTATGGAGTTTGATTATGTCATAGCTTTTTCGGAGCACTCAATAGGAATAACGTAAATAACAAAAAAACATTCGAATCCAAAATGTTAATTAGAAAATTGATTATTTGTTTCTTTCTTACGTTTATATATATGTATATATATTAAGCGATATTAAAATAATCAAGAAACTAAAGTGAAATATCTAAAAATCAAGATACTTCGTTAATTTTAAGGTTAAGTCAAAATTCACTTACCTCTTTCCTTTCTACCATTTGGAAATCCCATTAATGGGTCAAAACTTGGTGGTTCCAATGCAGTAGGCATTGTATCCGGTGATGTAATATATTTTTTGGTCCAATTCGCACCCATTTTTTCGAAAAAAGACGGTTGAAAAATAGAAAAATTTACCTTCGAACCGTCCTTCCTTGTCACCCGAAGTCGGGTTCGTTCGTTCGTTGATTCGTTCGTGTCAGTGCAGGTAGATGCGATTAATCGATTATTGGTCACATTATTATTGGTCACACTCTTGATCGCCTAGGGTTTAAGTAAAGGAGCGAAAATTCAAATTTTAAAAGGAAACTACAAAATTAAAAGAACTTTACACTTTGATAAATGATATTTTCCACATATATTAGATCTAAATTTATTATTATCCGCAAATGAGAAGAAATAAAGTTAAAAACGCTACAAATTAAATGAAATGAGTCAAACCATGTTAATTTTTCCCATTTATTTTTCAATCACCTGCGTTGATTCTTTACAAAATACGTACCTGGTTATATTCAACCACGAAGCTAGTCACGAAATCTTGAAGCTTCTCCCTAAAAGATATTAATTTTGTAACTGACTTGTTTAATCATAATATCATATACTTCAATTCTGCTTTCGAACCTAGGTTACAAATTATAATTTATAAATCGCTTCAAAGCCCTTGACTTATTGCAAGAGTTTATTTACAGTTCTGGTTGGTTTTCACAGAAAACAAGAAAAAATAGTATCGACTTTCTCGCAACTGCATGTGTGTAGTATACAGTATTTATTAACTTGATATCGTACATCATTTAAAATCGATACCCTCAATACTTACACCTTTCCGACCAAGTTAGCTGTGACTATTTTTTAACCATTTTAACAATTTTAATTTGACCAGCTTCGAATTTTTTCTGTACGCTCCGTTGTTATATCTACAAAAAGGTGGCATTATAGATACAAAAAAAAAGTACGCCTCCATGTGGGAGGATCTTTTACCACCTATTTGCAGAAAGAACCTAGAAGATAACTTGGTAAAAATTTAACTTAGTCCTCATCCTCTTCCTCCATGGCCTCTCCACTTGCTTCACCTGTAACATTATAATTCTATTCATTAATACAAACTGCAGTAAAAGAAAACATCATCCTTTATATACGTCAAATAATTTAATATTAAAAATGCAGTATTCCGTCAAGAATACAATATTATTAATTCTATTATTAATTGCTAAAGTATTATAATTTTTAAAAAGTGTTAATAAGTGAACGATAAAAGTAAGAAATAAAAGGGGACATTAAAAAAAATATGAATGTTAATTTTTTTTTACACCATGTACTTAGATACTTTCTGTAATGAACAAGTAAGGAATGAAGTAGAAAGTATGAAGCCTAAAAATAAAATAAAAGAGAAATTACACAAATTACAAGAAAATTGTAAATAATATTATGTGAAGAAATTAAATACCGTTTCTCTGTATTTCTCCTGGAATGTGACCTGCTTGAAGTAGTTTGTTAAGTCGTTGAATTTCCTCTAGTGAAGAAGTCTTTGAAATCGCCTCCCGAATTTTATTTCGTTCATCTGCGGTCAAGATAGGTTTATCGAGGCCATTCATATTTTGTGACTGTGCTTTCGCTTTCTTGGCAACTTCTCTCGCAATATCCTTGCCCTTTTTGCTTCTGAAGAACGCGATCGCTGCTTCACGTTCCTGTTTCTTGATTTTTCTGAAGTCCAGTAGTCTCAGCGATGGAAATTTGTAAACGATGTACTGTCTGTATTGTGGTTTAGCGGAGACTGGATTCTGTAAGAGACACAAGCTCTGGAGATTTTTCAGAGGAACAAGTGGTTCCAAGTCGCTCAGTTCTTGAATCATGTTGCCAGTCAACATAAGCGTATCTAAATTCGGTATGCAGTGTTCCAAACCATCGGCAATTCTGACTATTCTATTGTTGTTGAAGAACAGAGTTTTCAGCCTCTTCAAAAGCGGAAAACCGTCCAATTTGCGAATATCGTTATCTGAAAAGTCAATGGTGTCGAATTGATCCTGTAAAAGAATAAAAACACATACTTACACTTTATGCCTATAAGTAAAAGATAAATAAAGTAACTTATCGTAAAGCCATGTTTAAGTTATCCGGTCTTTAATTTTAGTTCAAAGTATTTTTTTCTAAAACTAATATTTATCGAGGTAAAATGGAAAAAAGTGAAAAAAATAACGTTTTTTTTTATTTTGACCTTGAAGATGTCACTTGAGCCAATTTTCTTAGTCATTTTCATAATCAGCAAGTCAAAAATAAGTATAACGTACATATTACAGCCTCAACGAAGTCAGGCTGTCAGAGGTAAGCCGAAGCGTTACTCAGAACTTTAACCTCGGATATAACTAATACAATGCTTTAAACATTTAGTTGATAGATTTTAACATATATTATGGAAATTAAAAAAATTAATTATCAGTTAAATATAGAGAATTCGGTTAATTTACTGATTTAATTGCAATCCGGAATATGTATTTCAAATACGTATTGCATTGAGCCTAACGTATAAAACAGAGTAATTTCGAATTGACTTACCAGAGTTGCTCCCAAGTTCTCAATTGTGGGAATTTTGTAGCCTGAAACAGAAAATAAAAATAGTATCAGGTAATATTAAAGGTTTATAGGTATAAATCGTTTAAATAAATAAAAAAGGAATTTTGTCTTTCTAACCTCTAAGATCCAGTTCTCGATCTCTGACAGGATTTATGAACTGCATCGACTGCTGAATTAGGTCCGGCGATAATTTGACCATTTTTTTGTCTCCTGTTGATGATTTGTGTATAAATACAGTATATAATAACAATTATTGTCTGATTTTAGACAAAGATATTATCTTTGTTTTAGATGAAAATGATGAAAATTAAAGCGTCCTTGCTGTTTTTGCCAGTTTTGCCTTCTTCTTCTTCTTTTAGATCCGCTAATTCGCCAATCCAGACAATCCAGATTCCAGACAGCAGAAAACGACGATGATAGGCTAGTGTGGGCTAGTGAAGGGAAGTGACCGTCATGGCGGGTTTTTTGAATCTCTGAATTATGTACATACATTTTAAATTGTTGCAACCAGAAATAATGCTAAAATTTTCGTTTAATATAAAAAGATTTTATTTTTGAAAAGTATTTTCACTATAATATATACACCACATTATAGAAGTATGTATTTGTATTTGTATTTCTCTGCTAACTGCTTGTTACAGCGCATACGCCATATTATTGACAAGTGCAAATGCACCAGCCAGTACATATTTTGCGATTTTTGCGCGACGCTGCGACGCAATCGAAGCAATGTTCGTAGTGATTCGGCGTTGTGACGTTTATATTCCAGAAGAAGTATTTGTTATTCAAAAAATAAGAAAAGCGGTGTGCCTTAAAATGCGAAATTCCTAGCATTCTTAAATCCGTCGATCCGCCTCAATGATCTTGCGGACGACAGGATCAGTGACGTATGTTTATTATTAGTGCACCTGAACTCAAAAAGCGGTTGTGATTGTGAGGTCGCCTAAGCTGATCGTCAGGTGGGAACTGTCAAATTATCAAAGTACCTGTCAAAATCCTTAGCCATGGCAAATCTGGCAGGTAGTTCGGCTGCATTTCCGAAACCTCCAACAATGTTGGAACAATTACTTGAAGAAATTAATTTTCAAAGGACGAAAGAAATGCGTCAGTTACTTAAGGATGGTACGTATAATTATCATGAACCATCCCCGGGGGTTCTTTGGAAGAGGTAGGGTTGATAAATTGCTATCAACTTAGGGTTACTAAAAAAACAATCAAGAGATTCGTACAAGAAATTCCATTAGGACACTAATTTCAGAGGTGCTAATTTCATGTAACAATTGAGTAATTTATTTCTCAATTTTTGTAACAAGTGGAACCAATATTTATTCAAATTCCATGTTTTCTTTTGTCTGATTTAAATTAGAAAAATCAAAATTAAAATTATTAAAATATTCGAAAATATGTATATAAATATTTTTTACAGGGCTACCAATTCTTATATAAATGGGAAACACTGATATCGATTATCGATTGAAAAAAAATATTTTTAATTACGTAATTGATTTTTATTTATTATCTATTTGAGATCATTTCGTATACATATTAATTAAATATTTATTTTTTAATTCTAAAACTAAATTTTCAACTTCTTTACTCGATTTGAAATTTTGTATTTTGTTTGTATCTAAATAAAGATAAGAGTTTATTTATGAACCAGAATTTACCGATTAGGAATCATTTTTTCTTCTCAACCTGCCATTGCAATTGTATTACTTTTATTATTCGTCGAATAAAAAACTACATTTTTTTTAATAATTTTATTTCTTTACAAACAAATCTCACAAACCAACCGTGAATATCTCTCCCTTCTTCAATGTGTAAACATGTCAATTTCAGTTGACATTATATTTTCCCGATCACATTCATGAGTTAACAGAATAATTATTATGTAAATCAGACACTATATGTATATATTTCTGCATTGCTAATAACCTGAGGAGGAAAAAAGATAACCAGAACCTAAGGAGACGATGACTCAACAAAAAAATTACATTCTATTCTTAACATGTAATAAAATCTAAAAAAAAATTCTAAATGACTTTTGTAAACTACTCCATTTAAAAACGTAAATTCTTTGAATTATGTAACAATATTATAATTTAATAATTTTAATTGAATTTACTAGTTGAAATAACGTTTAAAATAAAATATTAATACTGTTATTTTTCTTAATTTATACTTTCAGATTCGGGATTTGTGATGTTGCAAGGCACTACTTATTGGACAGATCTTTTTGTGCGACATTTCCTTTTTCAAGCAGAACACACAATTGATGGCGATGATCTCTTATTCTTTGTCCGAAAGAAGCACGTAAAAACTTCTTCGAGATATTTGCCAAAATTCGAAACAGAAGTGAACGTTTTCCGCAAGGATAGCAAAAAACTGCCAATTGGTGATCCTGATATTGATTGGGAAGAAACTGTTTATCTGAATCTAGTCGTGCATCAGTTTGATTATACGCTAACTCTTGCCACTTGTACGCGAACGAGTCCAAAGGAATTACAAGTAATATAATCTCTACTTTTCACAATTTTACCTTCATGAGTTATATTCTCATTATTATGTAGTTTATCGAGAGAAAAATAAAAACAGCCAAAAATATGATGAAATTCGTGAAAAATTGAAACTAATACCTAAAATGAATTTTTGCAACAGGTATTAAGAAGACACTCGCAGAAAGTATATGCAAGTCCTAGTCGTCGACGAATGGATGCCAAAGGCGAACTAGAGGAAATGACATATCCACACATTTGCTTCATGGTTGATAACTTTGACGAAGTTTTCTGTGATATACTAGTCAGGGATGGAGAGATGGTTTGCGTCGAATTAGTCGCCTCCGACAGAGACGGTGCTGTTCAAGGAGTTATTTTCCTTGGTTCCATCAGATATGACGCATTAAAAAAAGTTTATGATGCCAGGGTAATTCATGAATTCCCTCTACAACCTATAATTCTATAAGAATCAATTCACTCCTTTCATAAACCACTTTTTAAAATGAAATAACTTTTACAGTCGAGCCTAAGCAGCAAAGTAGCACAACGTATGACCTTTGGTCTTTTTTCTGGCGCAGCTTCTCAAAGGGTCGAATTCGTACGGATGAAAGGACCGCAGGGTAAAATTTTTTATTAATTTAAAAATTAAATTCCACGAAAAATATTAAATTAATATTAAATAAAAATATGTATTTATTTATTCCTTGTTAATTATTGTGTAGGAAAAGGTCACGCTGAAATGGCAGTGACGAAACCTAAAGGAACAGGTGCAGAAACACCAACATCAGAACCTGGATATTGTGCAACTGATCTTTGGGACGCTGACTGGGAGGATGCAGAGGACTTGTTCATGTATCGTCATCAACGCAGGCTTTCCGATCCGAGTGCAAATTTGAATAATTATGTTCGAGGAGGTTGGAGGACGAAACCGGAAACTGTAGCAACGAAGGCAAGATCTGAAAACGAGGGGCTAGATTCGATGGCTAATGGACTTAGCGAAATCGAAGCTGGAGATGTTCGGGATGGTAAACTGGTTGTCAATTTTCGTATTTATTTCAATATTAATATTATAGAGAATCTAGAGTCTCAGGTTTACAAAGAGTACATCAAGGACCTCTTTTGAAACACTTTCAATCTTTCTGAGACGATCGTCCTCGCCCTTTTTTTTATTAAACAATAGAAACCGAGCATATAATTCTTTAAATCAAGTATTTGGTCGAAGACATTCGTCGATCAATATTTTTTGCTGTTAAACTTTTATCTTCAACTTTACCGATCAGCACTTTAAGATACTTTTTGCATGAGCGTATTTATGAGTGTTTCTGCACAATTTTATACATTGTAAATTAACAAAACACACAGACTCCGTTCGAACTGTACATTCATAAAACAGTACTAACTGAAAGTCACAATAATTTGTATTCGTTTCATAATGGACAGTTC
>CAJFCO010000087.1:179851-222583 GCA_904066015.1 Synergus gifuensis
CAGAGCCTCATGAAATACACCTATGGTTTTTCTTCTTGTTTAAGAAATAATGCCCTTCGAACGCCCTTGCGACTTAAAAATTTAATTCAAGAAGAAAAAATATGGTAAAGTTCTTCAAATTATCCATATTTATATTGAAAAATTGTCTCTGAGAGAATAATTGGTTGTAAGCTAGATTAATTTTTGGTTCAGGGGCTTTCGAAAGGTCCTTTCGATTGCAACTTGTCACTTAAAAAACGGTAAACGGTAAGGAGTTCACGTTCTGATGCACTTTTCATTATTTTTTGTTTTTAAATTCTTCTTGCGTGTAAAGATCGTATAATTTGTAATAGAATGTATTTTCGGTGTGAAGAAGCACCGTTTGAAAATGTGAGACACAAAGAAGAATCACCACTTTCACACACGAAATAAGTCTGTCCTCGGAGAACACATGTCTCTAATCTTTGGCACGTCCTTTTTTCCGGCTGTTTCCTTTGTAGCTGATGGACAGAATAGCAGTTGGGGCGGCCGGGACTCACCTGGAAATCGCAGAAGTCCGAATCCCCGACGCAGAAGATCGCCGCTGCGTTCAGCCCGGCATTCTGGTCGGAAGCAAAGGAATTCAAGGGATCGATCCGGGAAGGAGAACCAGAGCTCACCGAATCACAAGAAGGCCTACCGCGACACTCGCGGTGAGTGTGCCCGCGCGAAATAGCAAAAGAAAAAAAAGCGTCTCTCGCATAGGTCCACTGAGACTTGATGGAACAATCTTTCGGATTTAAGATCAAAAAATTTTTTGTTTTGATAGCAAACAATTTTTTAGCCTAGAATCGGGTTAATTGGAGGATTAGAAAAGTAGAAGTAGAATTTGGTTGCACAATCAAGTGAACTCCTATTTACCAAATTTTTACTGTTTTTTTGTTTTCTCATTTCATTTTATATAAAATTTAATTTGTTTCAGTTTTCTTAAAATGTACCTTCTAAATGTAAAAACCTATCTGTATTATATTATCCTATCATAAGAAAGAGGTTGCGATTTGTATTCGCCGCCTATACTTTAGAATCGAAATTGAAGATTCAAATATTTCAACACAAGATTTTTAATAATTATTCTAAGCATAAATTATTAATATTGTAGTCTTGCTATATGAATTGCTAATTTTATTATTATTTTAATGCACTTTTTCTCTGCATCTCTTTGATTTTTTTTTAGTTTCCAATCCAACACCTAAATTGAACTCAAGTCCTATTCTCCAAAAATTGAGATTCTGGATTCAGATAATCTGCAATAATATACTAATATAAATTTTAAAATATCAATACAGTACCCCGAGTCTCAGTGACCCTCAGAGTTAGTAACAAGACGTAAAAAAATATATAACCGTGATAAATCTAGCGTCCGCGACTCGTAAAAATCGATCGCGGACTGCGCGCAAAAAAAAACATTGGTAAAAATTTCACGGACACTTTTTCGGATTTCGCGGCAGGCACCCAGAAACATCAGCAAACAATCGAGATTGGCAGCGAGCTTCTTCTTCCATCTGGAGCTTCTCTGACCGACGACAATGTAAGGCAGAAACTTGACGCTGGGGCAATACTCGTAGATGGCAAGGAGGAATTACCCCTAGACTTCGAACCGAAGGAGCATAATCCTTGGAATCAACAACAACCATACTTGGACCACGACTGCAAAACAATTGTTTTCGAAGACGAAGAGGACGACCATATTACTGTACCAAAAGGTGAAGGAAGGACCAATCATGATCTTCGAGGATATGGAAGCGATCGTGAAGATGTTTCTAGAAAAAATCGTAAAAAGACCGATGAAGAGATCAGCGGTTTCCGGGACAGAAATGCAAATTCGAAATTGATGCGATCACACAGTTGCACTCATAGACAGAGTGCCACCCTCCCAAGGCCACGAAGACGACGAGCCTATTCTGGAAGCTATTGTGAGAATCCACTACCTCCTCATCGTGTCACCACTGATGGAACAGCTATCTACTATTGGTGCGAACTCCCGCGCCGCCCCGGCTCTCAGGGTAAATTCTTCCCCGCATAAACCTCTTTGATCAGCATCCTTATCAAATTATACCCCGCGCATCTCACTGGTTATTCGCCATAACTTCAGAATCAACTTTAAAATTCATCACTGTTCATAAAACGGTTCGGGAAGAATTTATCATTTATATTATTAATGCTTTTGTCAATGAAAACTTGAGTTGAAAGCAGTTGAAAGTTAGGATGGTTTTCTAAATAATCGTTTTCTGATTCTTGGGTCCAATGTTAATTCAATGTTTTTTTGGAAGGGAAGACCTGGCGGAATTTATTTCAAATCATACAGGCTCGACATGTCCAAGTCATAGAATCATCTGCAAATAAATTATATTTTTTTGCAAAGGATTTTAGACAACATGTATTTCACCGATTTAAAAGAGAATGTTTTTTGACGAAGTTATGAGTATTTGAAATTTAGAATTGAATTGAATTTAATATAATTTTAAAATTTTTCAGTACCAGTAAATTTTGTTGTCAAGTTCAAAGTTCACAGTAAAATCTTTTTTTAGCCAAGTTGCTATTCAAATAAGTTTAAAAATATACCTGTGCAAGGTCAACTTTTGTCTCTTGTGTGCTCGGCATGAAATTAATCTATTCTCTTCATAAGTTTCATTTCATCTAGTAAGTTTAATTTCGTAAAAATGATTGTCGACCATCGGAAATATGTAATTAAAAATGACTGCAAGCTTTCACTAACAAGAAAAAGCCAAAAAATTTATCCAAAAAAATAGCATTTCAAAGGAACTGCTTTTCCCGTTACTTAAATTTTAATATTCTTTCGAATGTATATATTTTTAAAATATTTATTAGTAAATGCCTGAGTGTGTGTGTACGCAATTATTCAGCTTCAATTACGAAAATTGCTTGAGTCATTAATTATGTTTTAAAGATCGTTCTAATCAATATGAGGACATAAAAAAGTCTCTAAATAATTTCATGTCATTTTGCTTCAATTGCTGTCCGCCTCTTTCTCAATTCAATAATTTAATTGTGCATAAAATTGCTTTTTGCCTTTTTGTTAGTTTCGATAAGGATCATACATGTAGTCGATTCAAATTTTCATAATCCCGTGTAGTCTTTTAAAATTCCAATAAAACAAATGAAGATTTGATTTTTAATTTGAATTTTGAAGGCTTTGGGAATATTTGATAAACAGTTTTGATGGAGTTTGTAATTAAAGGTATCCTCTTATCACTTCTGACAGAATTGGACGATGGGGCCTACAATCCTCTATGGACGATGCGCGGTTTTACGCAGACTTTTCACTTCTGGAAGGAGACGAAAAGAGCCCAGTCCGTCCCTTTAAATGCATTCCTCACATATATTACTCTCCCCTGGTGGAGTATAGCTAAAGGTATTTTATTAATAAATTATTCTTTAATAATCTTCATTCTTTTACCCAGTGAATTTTTTGAATAAAACTGAATTTTGAGTTAGTTCCTCATTTATTTTTTAAATTGTTTCAGATATCCTTGACCATCGAGATGGACCCATTCTGACATTTTAGCTCGTTACATGACGGAATCATTGTTCTTTTTTTTATTACTTGTACAATCGCTCCAAGAACTGCGAAATCGTAATGTACAAATAAAAAAATAAATTATGTACTATTTACACATTTATGTTTATGGTAATATTTTGAAAAAATCAATGATTCATATTTTGTCCCTATTTTAATGTTTTTTATTTAATTAAGACACTATAAAAAATTATTTTATCTGACATTTTCTGTATTAAAATTTGTATAGTATTTGCTATAGCAGCAAAATTATTAAAAATATGGAAGAACCAGCAGAAATTTACTCGGATTTACCCAGAATTGAAAGAGATTTTAAGTGTCATTAAAGAATTTCAAGGGACTTTAAAAGTATTTTAAGGGATTTCATATTAGTGACTTTAAGGGCGTTGGACCCAAGTGTTAAGCTCAAAATTCCATTCTCCATTTTACTCAACGAAAATTATAGATAAATATATTTTTGCTCTGTAGCGCTAATCTTTTTTCAAATATAAGACTGCATACAGAGCGAAAAAATATTTAATTATGATACTTTTTGCACAAAATGAAGAATTCAAAATCTAACTTCAAAATTGAATATTTTCATTTTACTTAAAAAATATTTGAATTAGATATTTTCTCGCTCTGTACGTATAATTCTAGTTAAAAATTGATTAATTCTACGAAAAAATCAAATATTTAGATTAGAACTTGGCTCTAACACCTTTCAAGGATTTTAGGAAATTCGGAAACATTGAAAATAGTTCAAGGAATTCAAAGAAAGTAATGATTTTTAGTCGAAATATTTTTATTGACTGAAAAACATCATTTTAAATTTAAATTATAGTATTATCAAGATTAAAAATTTTTAATTCCAAGGAATTTAAGAGTTCTGTCTGTGTTCTGTTTAAAAATTTAAATTTCGAACATGTTTTTAGAAATCTCCTATAGATAGCGTTACCTGCGCAGATCCATAAAATCAGTTATGTACCAAAAAAGAGAACAAAGCAAGACACTTGTTTTATGATCACATATTTCACGCATAGTTTCGGAATATCAGTTTTTCCAGAAATAGTGTTTACCTGTGCGAAGGTAAGCATTTCAAATTCAGTTCTTATCACAGTTAACATGAAATTCTCATCCTATATGATCGAAGTGACAAGAAATACAAAATTCACTTCGCGGTTTTGACATTTAATGTTTCTCTCTTTCTATAGTAAAATGGCCAGTCTTGTCAGCTGTCTTTTTAATTCCTTTTAACCTTTTATTATCTAAAATAATAATCACTCTCCGAAAAAGAAGAGTACATATTCAAATCCATTGAAGTGTTTCAAAACTTCGCGTGTGAAGTATATGTCAAAAATTTGAGGTTAGGTGGTTGCCCCAAAAAAATCAAAGTTGATTCGTCACGAAATGTCAAATTTCTGTTTACAAAATTTTAAGTAAATTGCGAATTTTTTATAGCTTAAATTAATGTTTGATTTCCTTCGTGAATTTATCGCAATATTTTATTAAAATTGAGAGTTTCACTTACTTTCGAGGCTTACACAATGTTAATGAGAAAAAACAAATTAGTGGAAAGAATGGAATAAAACCTTGTTTATAAAAGCGGTCAGGGCTTACGGTTCTATGTAAATTTTGCTTTTCTATATTCTGTTGAGTTTTTAATGATTGCTTTTGTTCTACCACATGTTCTTCATTTGATACTTAATATTTTATTATGTTCGTGAAAATTTTATTCATTTTAATTGTTTTAATTTATAATTATCTATGGGAGTTGATACTTTAAATGTAGATCATCTGCGATTTAATTCATTGATTTTATAATAGGTACGTAAATTCACATTTCGGAAACGTATATTTACGTAATCTTTGTGCTGGATCGCAACATGCATGAATTTTTCTCTGGCATATTGATTACAATTTTCTGGGTTATTCACGATGAAATTCTTTACATACTTAAAAACTAGTGTAAGAAACATTCTTCACGACTCTCGTAATTTATTCTAATCAAAATATGATTTCTTTTTACTAATTTCAAATTATTTTATTATTTTATTTCAGCATATGTTATCAGATTTATCATATAATGGCAAATTTTCGTTTTAAAAATATTAAATTAACAATTAGCAATTACACTCAGACATGCATTTTTATTTACTCTACATTTTATTTACTCGATGCATCTTGAATCTTTTGCAAATATTTTACCAGACTTTTCTTTTTAAATGAAGATAACAGTAAATTTTATTCTTAAGCAAAGAAAAGAGAAAGAATTCTTAGTTTCATAAAATTTACCTGCATCTCGTAAATGACTCATTTTAAAGAAATAGAATTTTGATCAAATCTTAACTAAAGTTTTAACTTCATAAACTACTTTTTTATCCAACTAGTTATCTATGACTTTATGTGTAAGAACAGAGAAAAATTAAAAGCATAAAGATTACATACATAGAAGGAAGAACAAAATCTAATCGTCAATAATTTTATTCATTATCCATAACCTTGGTTCAGGTTTTTTCCTGATACAAAGTAAATAAATATTGAAAACGTTCACTCTTCTTTTCTAAATGTTCTCAACAAGATTTTTACTTCTGCTTCATTTTGTTTTCATTATTATTAAGAAAGAAATATTTAAAAAATGAGATTTTCGATCTGTATTTTTTTCATAATTTGAATGGCCATTCTGCAATGTATATGTATAATTGTATAATACCACAAAATAATAAGAAAAATTAATTTAAACAGATTATTCCATGGGTGGTCTTCCAGTTGAGGGGGTCTGAATTCCAGCCAAGTCTTCAAAATCGATTTCAAAATGTAAAAATCGGGATTCAATTAAAGGTCTCTGAAAAATAGAAGAGAGTTTTTTTAAAATAGTGACAGCCAAAAAAAGCGCAAAAATGAAGTTATCACCAGTGGACTATATTGGCTTCGCGGCAATGGACCGTCGATTTAGTGCTCCTATGTTGCCTTGGGTTATCAGTGAGATCAAGAGAAGAAATAAGCGTGAAAAGGTTTGTATGCTTGCTAAACTATTAAAAGATCACATGCTAAACTTTTGTCCTAATACATAAGTTGAAACTGCCTTTTATTATATCTGAATGAAAAGAAGAGTGGAATGACACTCCACTCAAATGTTTACCATTCGTTTTAAAAACCAAGGCCACTTGCTTTCATAACAAGTTATAATCATACAAAAAAATTATATTCACTAAGGTGCCACGAGAAATAACTACATGAAAAGTAGAAAATATTCTGCTTTTTGTTGAAGTAAATGAAATATTTTTTCAATTTTCGCTTAAGAATTCCTACTATATCTAAATAAAAATGGGGAATTTCCAAAATTTCCCTGTATTTTGAAAAAAATGTTGGAAATTTTATTTTAAATTTAAATTATGTAGATAAACTCTTTCCTTGCTTGTTTTTTATTCATGAAAAGATACACACATGAGACGAATTATGGTTACATAACTAAAAAATGATTGAGCATGCAATAATGAGCAACAATTTTCTATCCGGAAAAAAATTCTCTGGACAAAAAAAGAAACAATACATAGATATTTGAAAAGATTTTATAGAAATCAATAGATTTCAAGAGCTTTAACATACAACTTGATATCTTTGAAATCCCTTTAAAATCCTTAAATTTTTTTATATTCTTTTAAAGTCCTTTGATGACGAGATAATATTTTCGATATAATCGCAACCTCTTTTTTATAAGAGGTCTTAAACGAAGCACGAAAACAAGAATGTATATAGGTGTAAGAATGATGATCAAAATTAAGATCTAAAATGTGGGAAATGATGAAACTGCTGAGAATCATATAGATAATGCAAAGCTTGAACGCAAAACTGACAAAGTAGTGGCTAGAAGTCCAGTTTCGTAGAACTGAACCCCGATTTCGTTACCGGATAAAGTTCATTCATAGACTCGTACTTGAAAGGAATAAAAGCTGGATTATCAAAAGTTTAGAGTTTTATCAAATGCGTCCTTGTCGCTTTGTCTGACAAACGATGCAAGCACTTATCATTTCTTGCATCAAATGTATTTGTAGATCGCTTTTAATGGAGGATTCGTTGTTATGGTTAACTTTGTGTGGGTTGCCTCGCTATTGGAACTAAAGGAGGGAGTGCCGTAAAATAGTATAAACTTAACGGCTCTTTAGCAAATAGTAACTTTCCATGACACAAACAACAGAGGCGAAATTCTAATTGCATCCTATATGGATTTGTGTTATTAATTAATCCTGATTTAAATGAAAATATGAACAGAAAAAAATGCTATTTAAGTTTTTCTTCAAGAATTATAAAAAATAATAAAAAATTAACCGTCCTGATTATACTTTATAATTAATGAGTTTTTTTTCTAAAAGAAACATCCATTTTTTTAATTCGTTGATAAACTCTATTCGAATTAATTTAGTTCACAGAAATGTTTGGAATTGCGTGAATATTAAAGTATTTGAACTTCTGTTGGAAAGTAATTACAATAATGTTTGTCGCTTTACTCAGCTGAATATATTTTCTAATCGCGACGAAATAACGTCTGTGTTGATTTAGACTTTACACAAAAATATGGCATTACATTTTACTGAAACTTTGTTCTTATCTTTTTCGTATTTTCTTTTTAAATTCGAGAATTTGTAAATGCTTTATAATTCAAATAGGTATTTTTTTAATTCTAGGGAAAGAATTTATCTTAGATTTAATAAAATAAATAAAATTTAATATTTTAAATCTAAAAACAATAAGAAAAAGAATAATTTTAGAATGAAATTATTTAAATTAGACAAATTGAAATCTTTTGTAGCAACGAATCTAATAACCTCATCGCAACTGAAGATGCACTTGTGTTCCCGCGATAAAAGATTGAGGTATGTCATGCAGGAAATTCCAAGCTAGGTCGCGTTCGCATTGTCCTTCGCAAATTCAGTAAGAAAACGGATGTCTTTCTATTGTGCGTTTTAAAAAGCATCCGATTGAAGAATGAATTTGATTGTCATGTTCTCATGCAGTTAAGTTTCTCATCTATCAAGGACAAGAATATAATCCCATCACATGAATGCGGGAAAAATATATAAAATAATGACTGAGACGAAGATATAAATATTAGTATCCTTAATTCCTTAGTCGAATAAATAAATTTATTTTCTTGAGAAGATGTACATAGCTATAAATATCAAAAGTTCAAGTCGCTTATCCTACCATAAAAAAGAGGTTTCGATTATATCAAAAATAGATTCTTGCAATTTCGAAACCTGAAACCTCATTTTCTCCTCACCTATTGGCTGGATTTGTATTTTCCACCTGTACTTTAGAATCGAAATTTGTTTTTAATTTAAATACATACTACATTACTTTCCTTACTTTTACTATTATGAATATATTTTTTTTAAATATGCCTAACAATGTTAATTTAGGTCAACCTTCTGCTGGCTTCTGGATCCATTTCGGCATACGTTGCGAACAAAGAGGAGCCGTTGTTTAGGCACACCTTAAACAGCACTTTAAAACCTCAAATGGTACCACCAAATTCCCAGGATGCAAAAGGTTGCAGCTTCCTTTACACTCTAAAAGGTGACGATGGACTTTATTATTGTCATCTATTTAAAGCCAAGGATTCCAATGCGGTGAGTACTTTTCAATTAAAAGTTCACTACTTTTTTTTTTTGTTATTTTTATTTATTATAGGTATAAAACGAGAACTAATGAATCCTGTTCGCACATTTTCTCGAAATAAAAAATTAAAAGTATGCCAATTAAATTAGCCGCCAAAGACATATGGTATGGTCATGCCAACACTTTTTTTTTAGAAAATTAATAATACATTTTTCTTTAATTAAATTATTATAAATTTTCATCGTGTACGTATAGAGTAAAGTAATCATCATAGTCCTCATTTTCCTTTCATTTTTATTAACCTTTTTGTATTACCTACAAAACATACGCCTCTGAGGGGTAACGCCTTCTCATCAATAATAATTACGTAAGGGTCATTTTTGGAATTTTTCCCTCCCATCAAAAGGCTTTCGTATTTAATAGATGCTCCCCTATTGTGTGGATATTATTAACTAACTTTGAGAACCTTACGAAGTCATATATTTTTTTTAATTTCACTTCTGGCTAGAAATTCTAAAATAGATATTTTAACTCTAATTTATTAACACTGTCACAATCTAAATTGTTTACATTATAAATTTATAAAACCGACCTTGTTACATTTGAATCTAAATAATCACAGTAATGCTTCTGAATTCTGTAAAGTCCATCGCAAGAATTTTGATTTTCACAACTATTTGTTTTCTCGCACCAACCACATCTATATTTTTTTTCCACTGATAAACAAGAGTTGCAATCTTTCGCCATTTCTCCACATTTGTATATCTCGATACTAATATTCTTTGGATTATCGAGATGAAAACCAGGTCTTCCAGCAAGTACAAAAAATGGTACTGATATTTTGGAATCCTTAGACTTGTAGGTAAATTCAATTTGATCGCAGTAAATTGTATCTGCTAATAATCTCGCCTTAACTTCAAGAATTTGGTTTTCCAAATCGAAGCGGCAGAGGAAATTTGCTTGAATCAGGAAGCCCTTGAAAGTTCAGAAAGATTTAGTTTAGTTCTATCTTTTATCAATGAGAATGAGAGAGAGAGAGAGAGATTATTCAGAAAGATTGATGGGAAAGATTTCAATTCATGAAAAAAGATAATTGTTCTTTTTCCTTAAGAATAAAAACTCAAGTTTTTCTTTGGATATGATAATGTCAGTGTAACGATTAATAGTAGTTTGGCTATCAGCATTTTTTGCACATTGTAAAGTAGCAAAACGAGAAATTCAAGCTTCGAACCGGTATCATAATCACTTATTCAGCTAGTGCCTTTCATTTCCTCAACTTTTAACTTGAAATTAATAAAACTCACAAAAATTAGTTTTTTTTTTTTTTTTTGAATAGACGATAAATACAAACCTCTATCATGAAACCGTTGACCTTCACTGCTTTCTTTGTTCCTGAGGGCACTAAAATTATTGGATCGTCGATAATAATCGAAGGACACATTTGTAGTCCACTCTCGGCAGTCTATAATAAATACATAATTCGATTTTTAAAGTATTTTTCATTTTTTCCACGTTTAAAATTTTTATTTTCTATTGGAAGAAATTTTTTATAAAATCAAATAAGATATTATCTTAGACTTACTAAAACTTTATTGTTCGATTGGTTAGTGATGCATTTTCCATTTAAATTTTGACTGCAGTAGCCACACTTATTATCTTCTCGTAACCATTCACAAGGGAAGCCGGCAAATATACATTCAGAGCAAATTTGATAAGTGCTACAGTCAAAGACAGTAAAATTTGTGCTCACTAAATCAGCCATTCTTACCGATAATTTCCAATTTGCAAAATTTTCTCCATTTTTCATTTTCGGAAATGCTATTGGTGATGAACAATTTACTCCGTTATCGGTTCTCACAGCCTTAGTTTCAAAGAAATGGTCTTCTGAGGAAAACACACAGAGAAAATCTGTTTTAATCTTTGGCATTGAGTCGATAATGATCTCAATTTGAGTAGTCGTCGATAATTGAAGTTGAGAGGGTTTTAAGGAAATAATTTTCAAGTTGCTAGGAACTCTCAGTTCTTGAGTGATAGTCACATTTTCTTTATTTGGAAGACTGGTGGCAATTCCTGATACTGTAAATAACTTCAGAATCAAAAGTAAACAAAGTAATCTTCGATTTAAAAAAATCTGTCCCATGATGAATTCCTTCCAGTTGGATGCTAACTTTAACTAGTCTGTTTACAACTCTACACTCAGTATTCTTACATTCAATGCAGAACTGGTTGTTCGATGAGAAAAGAAGAGTTACAATCGATAAATCTGTTAAGTGGTAAACGTGAAGGTGAAGGAGCAAGCTAGAGTTAGTTTTTCTGATGAAGAGAGAGATAATCGTACGATCTTGAACTTTGGAAGGCCATCATTATTCCAAGCTTCGTTGATGAAGTTTTTTTGGCATTAGACCCTTGGCTTGACACGTATAAAAAAAATTTGCCATTTACCAACAAGATTTCTTGTTGGCAATACTGAAAGAATCACTTTGTCAAACTTATGTAAGAAATGTTTCTTGCAGTTCGGTTGGTAAACATTTGGAAAAGTTTTTGTATTTTCCAAGGAGAGTTTTAGCTATTATTATTGATTTGAGATATTGATTTGAGCTAATAAATACGAAGAAAAAAATATGAGACAATGCATTTTACAATTATTATCAAAGAAAATTGCTCGAATATAATTTTTTTTGATATCCTATGTATAATTATATCACTTAGATGTCCGTGAATGAAGTTACCACTCACGCAGCGGCTCAAGATATTTTAAGATGTAGTCGCTAGACAGTTTGGCAACGACGTGAAGTAAATTTTCTTGTACCAAACACCACTCCCGATTTTTTTTGAATAGATTTTCCTCTTCTTTATATAAATAATTATATTAGAAAGACAGAAAATTACATTACATTGAGCCAATATGGATAACTAAATTTTTTTTAGTTTAGATAAAAAACCTTTTTAAATATTTCCAGAGTTATTTTATTTAAAATATAAATAGCAGAATTTTCAATATTTGGAATTTGGAAATGAGGTTTAGTAGACTTTGATTCTAAAATTGCAAGCATTTGTTTGTTTTACTCTGTCTCTGATCATATAAATATTTACATCTGCAATATCAATGAAATATTCATTATTATGAACCATTTTAGCGAAAGCTATAAATTCCTGCAAACATTTTCCCTCTTTAAAAATAATTCTCAAAGTCAAATAACTTTTATTTGTTTATGAAAAGCTGTCACTTCTTATCATAAAAATTATTTTGAATTACGTAATATTATTCGAGATAAATCATCGATATCATGACAATACTCGCGTGATGATAAACTGCTGTCACGTTTACCTACTTTTTATCTTACTTTGTCATTACTATTGAAGAATTCATTACGCTGATTAGATATTAAAGTATTTACTTGCAATTTCATTTTACATGAGAAACTCTGAGAATAAGTATAGTGCAAATCAATTCCTTTCATACTGACAATGAGTAATCTTCTCTAAAGAAAATAAGTTTTAACAATTTAAAAACTAAGATTTAAAATTATTAAAAGTTTTAAAAGATTTATAATTTTCGTTGCGGGAAAATAATTTTATGAATGATCTCAAGAAAGTAAGCCAACTATTTTTGAGGTCTTGGGTTTTAATTTTAAACCCGGAAATTTAAACTTAGAATAGCATGTTTCGTTTCGAAAGAACATTTTACTGGCCAAAAAAAGTTCGAAGTAAAGTTTTTCTTTTTATTAAAACGTTAGAGTAGTATATCTGATAAATGATATTGACATTTATAATGTACAGTGATTCTTCGGCAATATTAATATTAATTGTTACAGTCAATGGTAGAAGATTTTAGAGGACTTTAGAACTTTAGCCTTTAGCAAATCTCATTTCGGTGCATCCATGAAGATGTATAGTGCACGCGTGGTCCTCAAAATAGAGACACGTGAAGCACACACTGACCACGCATGAACCTAATGATCCACGGGCTCTTCAGTACCTCCACTGATGACTAAACATCTGTCACAAATTTTACACTAACGAAATTTCTTTGCTCAGTGATAAATACTGACATATTCATTTTCTAAGAATTTTTATTTATTTGCCAAACAATTTTGAGTAAGATACTTTTTTTAAAGTATGTAACTCGTTTTACAATTTCCTTATCTTGGTAGTAAATATTTACAGAATTTGTA
The DNA here is from genome assembly GCA_904066015.1 of Synergus gifuensis. NCBI lineage: Eukaryota > Metazoa > Arthropoda > Insecta > Hymenoptera > Cynipidae > Synergus > Synergus gifuensis. The sequence continues at coordinate 193,181 of CAJFCO010000087.1, forward strand.
GCTTTCCAAGTAAACCATGAAAAATTCAAAGATTCTTTCAGCCTCGTGCACGGAAAAAATTATTTTCTTAGATTTTAAAACAGTATTTGCTGACTTTCGGACACAGAGAAGTCAGAGAAAAGTATTATAATATTTCAGTGAATTTCATGAGATATTAGAAAAGAGTTTATTAATTTTTAGAACAGATTTCTAAAAATTGTGGAAATCTGTTCTAAAAATTAATAAACTCTTTTCTAATATCTCACAAAATTCACTGAAATATTATAATACTTTTCTCTGACTTCTCTGTGTCCGAAAGTCAGCAAATACTGTTTTAAAATCTAAGAAAATAATTTTTTCCGTGTGGCTGACTTAACTGAAAAAGGGTTGTAACTTTAGATCTAACTAATTTCTTGGCATGGAATTACTCGTACTTTATAATGACAGAAAACAGATACACCTGCATCGATCACAATAGCGATAAATGAAATATAATAATGAAGGGTAAATAATCATATAATATTTTGACTCATGCAACTTCGTTGATATACGGCCTTTAACAATTAAAGCGTGGGTCGATGGAAATTGACAAAGTATGTACTCTTAGAAAATAATCGTATCATCTTAAATATTATACAATTAATAATTAGAAAGGGTGTTTTATTGAAACAGACATTTTATGTGAAGTTTAAAAACAAATATTTACTTCCCATTGTTAGAACTACTTTTACGATTGTAAATTACATTCGTCGATTTAAACGACAGATATCCGCTTTCCTGAGCGTGTTTTAATGATCGATTCAATAACGTTTTCATTCTTTTGCCACACAGGAAACACTCGGGAATTTACAAATCATTTTATTCACTTGCATTTTAAAGACCTATCTTTCAGTTTACAACTGCGTTATATTTTTGCAAAACAAATGGTAAATAATCTAAAAATTATAATTCTTTGTTTGATGAATCATCTCACGATAATCATTTTGCTAAATTATTCAGAAGTTTAGGTAAATTATTTTGAAGGTTTCTTTCTACAAGTGGTCAGGATTAATAGACTTTGGCGATTTGCCTGAATCTACCAGTACTATTCATCATCCTCTTGCGTGATGGTTTTCTCAGTTCGAATAGTTATTTTGTAAATTCCCACTCTATCGTCGCTCGTATAAGTTACCTTGAATAGGTTTTATTTAAAAAATTGCTCACTTCCAGTTTTCTCGTCCAGCAAAAGATCTTAAGACATACCACGTTTGAAGGAAAATATAGTTTCAAGTGATTCCAAGAGATTCTTTTTATGAGATAATCAAATTTTTGGAAATTGAATTCTAATGATTAAATGTTTTATTCCTTAAATTTTAATGACTGGTATACTATTTTTTCAATCAGGAGGAAATCGTTAATTCGTTATGTGACTTCGGAACCTGCATATTTTCAGTATTTCATGAAATTCTTCTGACCCAAAAATCATCTTTTGGCACCCAACAAAGATCCAAGTCATTTCAAGGTTCCAAAAGGCAGTCAATTTTCAAAATGTCATTTCTTGGCAGTCAGTGTGTTTACTTTCAAGTCAGAAGAGAAAGCTTATAACAAATGTCCAATGTCCACGTTTCCTTTATATTGTTTCACGAATACTGTTGTTTGTTCCATGTGCAGTTTACGCGCATCTTGCAGCTCATCGAATTTGTTAAGTGCATGCATATTTACATGCATACATTCACACATTCACACATGCAAATACATACATTATGCAGTCAACTATGTAATAAACATCGTCAGCTTCAACACATCTGACTTGGGTGTCATACTTTCAAGGTGGCCAATTGCCGTGAGAATAAGAGTCTCGTATAGACTTTAGTACTGCGAATCACAGCAAATCGCAGGGACTTGTGCCAGTACAGCAATGGAACTTTGCCGTTGACCGCCGTCACTATTATTAAATTCGTCCTTAACGTTTAGTTTGCTCTTGCTGTCAAGCCATTCTATTTTATTGTCCGAAACGTCCCGGATAAAAAAAGTGACTCGTCTCCAACAGGAGGAAGAATTTTATTTTATTTTATTTTATTTTGAATTGTGCTCGTGAAGTGATAGTGGATATTTTGTCCTTTAAGATTGTGCATAATCAAATACGGAATTCTTGAAAGAAGAGTTTGGATTATTTCAAAATTCTCGAGAGTATCGAGAGGTGAGTCTTACATAAGAATTAGTATTGCATTCGAGCAATATTTGACCATATTTCCACGAGTTTCTGTTTCATCGAACTTTATTATTATTTCCGTGCAAGACTGAAATATAACAGTAATGCGTGAAATTTACATCTCATGAATGAAATGCAGGCATTAATTGAGAAATTAAAATAGAAAAAACGGCTCCTTTTCAAGAATTAGATTTTTACAGATGTTAATGAAGTCGCATTTTTTGCTATTTTTATTTTTGCATGCAGTCTTTTATATAATTATAAATATACTTAACTGCTGCTCTAGATTCCTGAGATTCACTTTCTGCATTCAAGTCTTTATCTATTTGTATTTATTGTTTTCACTAGGTGGCCACATGTCAGGGAAATTGAAAAATTGGATCTTGTGGCCATGAAGCCTTGATTTGAGAATCTTTGCTTAGATGTCAAATCTTTGATAAAACTTTTCTTTTGGCTCGAATCCAACACTAATAAGAATGCAAAAATGTAAAGACACTTGGGAAAATTCCGAGTTTTAGCAGATCACCTGAATAAAGAGGGGAATGACCTTGTGCTACTCGCCAAAGAGCATATATTCAATTTTCAAATTCTGATTTTAATTGTTCGCCTCGTTATCGTCTTTATTTAAATATTTCTCAAGCCTTCAAAGAAGTGAAAACGAGGAGGCGGGAAGTGATTGGAATAATACTTGAACATGAAAGTAGGACGCTTTTGATGACCATGAACAGAACTCTAGTAAACAGTGAGAAACCAGGTTCGATACGTGTCATCATTTTTCCTGATATTATTTTGTCTTTTCTTGAAAAGGAGCTAGGTCAGTCGCACAAGTATTATTTTATTATATAAGGATATTCTTTAGAAAAGGCAGGACGACAGATTATTTTCCGCGGTGGACAATGTTACGTAATGAAAATTACCTGGCTCATTCGCACTTAATACACGACACGCATAGTTTATTTTTGGAAGGCAATGAAACGTCGAACGGCTGATTGTTTAGCTGACTGATGCACGTTGCAAAACTGCTGCTGTTGTCTGGTGTTTACCAACGACACATCGATATTGAGAGTTCGTACAGCTGCATAAAATGCATGGTATTTAAAAATCCAGACAGTAGTTACCTTTCCGAGGGGAGACTACATAAAAACATCCTGGTCTCGCAGAAATAGTAATCATTATTCTCCTAGATTTTCGAGAAATTTCAAAGACTCATCAGCTGGATCAAAAAAAGAAATGATCTTAAGTAAGAAACGAGTTTTGCTTTTGGCTTTTTTGTTTTACTTGACTGAAGTCTCTGTCTTGTATATCAGAGGAACAATACTTTATGCAAAATAGATTGAGGTACTGATAAACAGACTGCAAAAATTATACTTTTAAATCTGGAATTATATTTGGGAATTTCAGGAACGCTGAGGAATTTCATTATGTACCATACAGCTTCTCAGAAAAACTTACGTCTTCACTTTCAATTGTGCACTTGACTTTTTTGCCCTACGCTTCGATGCAGATGATCAAATAGGCGGATAACACTATTATATAGTTTATAGTAGTCACTTCAGCACCGCGTGTCACGATTTCAAAGTGACTTTTTAATTTCAATCATTTCTTTACAGAATACTTCTACTTTCATCGATTTTAAATCACATGAAATTATTTACTATCTCTTTGCATTCGTTCGGTAATATTACGTTGTATAACCGTTTATCTAATACCTATTGCCAAGGTAAATATTCCTTTTTTAAAAGGAATCGACAGACCTTCAATTAGAAATTTTATATAGAAAGTTCCTTGTTTTCAAGAATCTTATCAAAACATGTTGAGGAAAGTGTTCACTCATGCGATTGACATTTAATTAAAATATAGAAGTTTTCTGAATTAATAACATTGATAAGATCTTCCACTTGAATTCTCATATCATAAATTATAGTTGCGCACTTTCGAAATTATTTATAACACAAATGATAATTTAAAATCTAAGGTGATATTATATTAATACTTCGGAATCTTGATTGGTGTAAAATTAAAGTTTAATTTCGCTTGCTTTTGGAGAATTTAAAATAATGTCGAAACGAGGAGTTAGCCACTACTGAATACGTTTGAATTCTTGAAGTCAGGTGTACATTAAAATTGCCAATAATCCCTCATGTGGAAATAATTTAAAGCGATGCATGATTTCATCCGATTTGCATTGTTTTTTTTTTCGAATTCACCCGAACAGCAAAGTTAATTGATTTTTCTTGTTTAAGTCCACGTGATAAATTGAATTTAATAAGTGTACCGCTTTTTGTGAAATAAAAACGCTCTTGACCCAAGTAGTAGCACATCATTGTTGTATCAAGATAATGTTTCGTAGCCTGACGTCAAGTACCAATATCATTCAGTTGTATTAAATCAGGCACTTATTCCGAAGTTCTTATATTAAATCGCAAAAAATTGACGCTCATCTTCATTTGTTTGATCTGGTGATTCATAAGAAGTACTTGGGTTAATTGAGAGTTTCAATTACTTGTCGTCATAAAAATCCTCCTGAAGTAGACAATCAAGACACTTTTGTAAAGGTCAGATAAGAAGTCACTTGCAATTAATCTGAGCTTTTTCCCTACCTATTCATTATTTTTGAGCCTTCGGTAGGAAAAATCTTTCTGATAATAGTTTGTCTAGTACGAAATAATTAAATATGTACTTGCTTGAAAATTACATTAGCAAGTTGGAAGTATTGAAAAAAATTAAAGGATATCTTTCATCTGTTATTAAAATTTAGATCAACTTGTCTTTTGTTGCAGACAGTTTTAAAGACTTTGTTGCTTTATTGCCGTGTTTCTGCCTGCTTCATAAATATGAAATAAGGAGAAATTTATTTTTTCTGGTTTGACCAGAACTTTTCCCGAGACTGAAATCATGCAATACGTTTCGTTGAAATTCTTTTTGTATTTGAATTAAGGCAGGAAATACCATTTTTCAAAAACATTTTGTATCCTATCATAAAAAATAGGTTGAAATTATATCGAGAATAGATTCTCACAATCTCAAATTCTGAAGTTGAAGCACCATTAAAACGATTTCAACAGATTGGAAGTGATTTTAAGGAATTTTTAATGAAATCTTCTGCAATCTTCACTTTACTTGAAATCTTCTAAATTATTTGAAATATTTCGAAATGTAAGGGTATTGGAGCCAAGCTCTAATCTAAAAATTCGATTTCTTCATTTTACTCAACAAATATTAAATTTAGAATTTTTTCCCTCTGTAGAATTAATCAATTTTTAACTAGAATTATGCGTACAGAGCAAGAAAATATCTAATTCAAATATTTTTTAAGTAAAATGAAAATATTCAATTTTGAAGTTAGATTTTGAATTCTTCATTTTATGCAAAAAGTATCATAATTAAATATTTTTTTCACTCTGTACGCAGTCTTATATTTGAAAAAAGATTAGCGCCACAGAGCGAAAAAATATTTATCTATAATTTTCGTTGAGTAAAATGGAGAATGGAATTTTGAGCTTAACACTTAGGTCCAACGCCCTTAAGTCTAAAATCAAGTTATTGAAGATTCTGGCTCAATGATATTTTCAGTGACAAATTTCTTGTTTTAATTTACTTCTTATATAGTTTAAATCACAATATATTCTTTTTATAGAGGCAAATTGCGTCGTGGTAAACCTGCAGGTCCATTTTCCACGTTAAATCATGGAATCGTGGACTTTGGTCATCCTAAGTGTTTTTCTTCTCTTGGCTTTCAGCTGATGAACAGACTATGATGTTGATGAACATCGTCTTTTAATATAGGAGCGCGACCCTAACCGCTCGGTCCAAGAATCTATTCGCATCGACACTACGGCAAGGCAAAACGCCAATTTATTGTCAGTCTGTGCCGGCACGTTCGTCGGCAGGGATCCTCTTGTCCCAAGATATTCAGGATGAGGATCGTGGTTCAAAAAAGAATATTCGCCATGATTCAGTATAATTTCCTATGTTCATCGGACAAGTGTTCTATCTTTAAGAATTTCACTTACCTCGTGAAATTTTCACGAAGGAAGCTACCACCCTCTCCCAGTTAAATTGATTCTCTACTTTTATTTGAAAACATTGCCACAGTTTTTATTTTAAAAAACTCAGAAGTTAAACTTCTCGCAACCAGTGCGCGATTTTCAAAACTCGTCTTCTAATTATCACATCAACACTTTTTATATTTGTGCAGAACTTTGGAATTATTTAATGATGATTATGTTTAGTAGAAATTTGTGATTTTTGTGAATAAGGTGTTGCTTTTTTTTGGAACGATTGAGAGATCAAATTACAATCATGATTACTGTACCGATTACTGCTTCCAGTCCTTATGTGACTGTCACCTCCTACAGCGATGCCAGCGCTCTCAGTAAAAAACCATCGGTAAGAGTCAAGAACTTGATGATTTAAAATTTAGCAACAAAATTCCATACGAAATTATTTTAATCTGATATTTTATAAGGCTACAAAATTTTAAGCTCTAAGTTACGTAATGGCAATGTTAGTGTTGATATACAAACCGTATTAAACATCAACTATCCAATTGATGTCTTCAAAACAATGGATTAAAAGTTGATTAGAAGTTAATTGAGAGAAGTCAAGTTACATAAAGCTTTCTGAATTCAAGGAGAATAATTTCATGTCCTTTATCTAAACGATTCGAATTTAAATCAAAATTTACTTTTTGTTTAACTTTTTTATAATATATACGAAAAAAATTAGTTATCGAAATTTTCCTTGACTGTTATCGACTTTAGGATAGGTCAAAGGATTTAAAATATTTTATAAATTTTTTTCTATAATCCGAAGAACTTTTCGTGAAGAATTCTAAAACAGTTCTCGAAATTTTCATTGACTTGGTCGAGATGTTGAGAGTTAATGAAAATTTAGAAAACTGTTTTAGAATTCTTCACGAAAAGTTCTTCAGATTATAGAAAAAGATTTATGAAATATTTTTAATCCTTTGACCTATCCTAAAGTCGATAACAGTGAAGGAAAATTTCGATAACTAATTTAAATGCAACTCTTGTTTTTCTTAATCAAGAGTATATTTTTATTTCTTACAAATTTTATTCCATATCTTATCTCTAAAACGAAACAGAATTTATTTCTTTTAACATAATTTCTGAATAATAAATTAGGTTCATACCTCAATTATTTCACCCCAAATTCGTGTTTACCTTTATTTCTCCAATAAATACGTAATCAACGTAAGAGAGATAAAAATATGAAGGGCGTTTGGAACAAATTGTACTAAACGATGAAAATTCACCTTCATTTTTATTGATTAATACAATAGCCTAAGGGGTTAATCTCTAATCACGTTTCCTATTTCATTAATGTGGATAATGAACGATAAAGCAAAGACTTACGTCGATCTAAATTTAAAATTCTAATCCTTTGCCAGCCCTCATTGAGTGACCGTGTTCGCGATAGCCAACAAAATAAAACAACGAGCCAAACATCAAAATTTTACTGTCCTTGTTTGCATTCTGTTGACATAGAGAAAGCATGAGCTGATCGTGTGTTTCATTAATCAAACACAAAATCAGCTGATTTTAATATCAAAAAGTCAGGGATCCTTAGAAATACACTACCGGATAGAATGATTGTGAGGTCATCTGTTTTTCGATGATCGTTTAAGTTCTCTTAAATTTAATTACTATTTCTTTGAATTCATATGAATTCGGATTTCTTTGAATCCTTTGTAATTTTGACAGTTTTATTTGATTGAATATGTTGAATTATTTAAATAATGAGAGGATTTGAAAATACACTACGACAGAAACAATCAATAAAAATAGAGTTTTGTACCAAACGCATTTATGAATTGAAAAAACATTTCTATATAAATGATAATTTATGGAGGTCCTATTTTGCTTTCTTCTTTATTCAAATATAATAAAAGACTCTGACAAACAACTTTTTACCTTCCTCGGAATGTTTACGAAATATCTGACCCAAAGTCTTCTTTTTTACATTAATGATTTGCATTCATCTGAGGATTTTTTCATATTTTTACTTGAAAAAGAAAATATATGCTTGCTACTTGTGTTTCAAGAAATTTATGTAAATTCAAGTTAGAGATGAAAATGTTAAGGTTAAAAACGATTCCAATTGATTTCGTCTATCCCTTAGATTATTTTTCAAAATATTAAATGATCAAAATTAAAATATTTTTCATTTTATCAGTTTTTCTTGAAGATTTGTGTGCACATAAAGGGGCGTTAATGAAATGATTGGTTTCGAGTCTGCAATCAGGACAACATCTGTGTTTCTATTGGCATAAGCCAGACCACTCAATGAACGATTACAAATTTAGATTTCAGTTGAAGATTTTCATGCCATTCCATGTTGAGAAAGAAACAACTTTAAATTTATTTTATAATTAGATAAGTAGAACTTTAATATTAATGCAAGTTTTTATATTCTAGTTTGAAATGATTTATTGACTATTTTTAACGTAGCTCAATATATCTACTTTAATAACAATCAAAATTGACCGATAAATTATTATCAGGTCAGTCGTGAATTAAATCGTTGATATTTTATTTATAAATCTATTTCTCTCGTCCTGACTGTCCTTCATTTTATAATGTATGTCGACAAACATCAATTGTACTAATAGAAGGTTTTTTTAAAAAAACATTATTTATCCATTTACAGACTTTTTTTTATATATATTTACACTTTCCAATCTTTTTTGCTTAATTAAATATGATTAGTAATTACTAATATTTGGAATCAATACATCTTTATTTCTTTTATTAAAACTATCTTTTAATCCGAAAATTTGCAATGTTATTTTCTTACTTGCCTCTGCGATGATTATTTCCCAGTTGAAAGAAGATTATTATACGCTATAATATTCGAAGGTCTCTCGTTTTTATTTTTATGGTCTTGTTTACGCTGAAAATTTATGAATTTTAAGAATAAAAGGACTGCGGATAAGAGAAACTGATTTATCTTTCTTCAAAATATGATCTTTTTATAATAGAAAGTTAAAACACTAAACAATGACAGACTTTGAAGTAGGTTATCCTTTCCACTATTTGAACACGATTTTTAAAAAACTTAAGGCCATGTGTCAGTTATCCGATCCCTGCCTTACCGGAATTTTTTCCTACAATGCCATTTCTACATTTATTGAGATATCAATTTGAAAGTTTCTCAAATTAAAGGAAAGATATTAATATACGTTTATCTGGTCCTAAATTTTTAGTAAAACAAAACAAAAATTTAATAACTTTTTTTATAAATGTAAATATTTAGGCCCTGATAAACGCATTTTAATGCTTTTACTTTAATTTTAGAAATTTCCAACACAATATCTCAATAAATGTAGATATGGCCTTGCAGAAAAAAAATGCCATTAAAATAGAAATCGTATAACTAATAACGTTAAATTGTTAAATGTTGAAAAAATTTTTAATTTAAAAATTATTGAGGAATCGTGAAGCTTAAAAAAATATATCCTGCTTGTGCTACTCTTTTATAATTTTATTAGTGTGTATATTAAAATTTTTTATTGACTAAAATTTTTCTCTTAGTCGACAATTGAATTTCAATGAAGCACGTGCCCTTTAATTGGAAAGTCTAGGTTGCTAAACGTGAAGCATCAAACACGTCGACGGTGGTAGATAATAATAATATACTCGTCTCATAATTGGATAGAGGAAGCCTCTCATATCGATCTGATTTCTGTGTCAGCAACACCGTCCGAGAATTTCTGCTACAAAATAAAAAACCATTTATAACATAAGTGTGTATGTGTGGCGCGTGGGATGAAGGAAGGTACTTAGCGACCAAATTCACTTTTACGAGAAAAGGGGATTTGAAACTTTATCCGCTCTTGAACGCGCGATGCACGCTCAGATTTTGAACTTCATTATCTACCTTAATTATGAAACCATAAATTCTGGATTGGTCTTAATCAATTCAGATGAGTTTTTTTCTACATAAATAGATCTAAAATTTAAAATCGATTTTTTCGTCGCTAAGTATTTTTCTTCATTCCACGCCACATATACATATATTCTATCATAAAAAGAGGTTGCGATTTTATTGAAAATAGATTCTCGCAATCTTGAAATCTGAAGCCACATTCTCTTTTGCCGTATTGGATTTTTATTCGCTCCCTATACTTTAAAATCGAGATTAAAGCTGCCAATTGATTTTAAAGAATTTAAAAAGAATTTTTTTAAAATTCAGAAAAGTTTAAAATTTTACAAAATTGTTTAAAATACTTTTCTAAAAAGAATAATTGCTAATTCTTATAAATGAAATATAATCGTCAATCAGAATGAGACAACTGATTATAGAAAATTTTTAAGGTAAAAATGTTTTCTACTTTCCAAATATGTACATACATACCTGCGCTTGCACAAAGAAAGCTAATATAACAATGGTGAGAGCTTATTTTTCCAGAAAGAATGAAAGAAAGAGAGAAAGAAAGAAAGAAGATACACGCGACCCAGAAAGAGTCATTTCTCAGATAAAACAACTCTGTCCAATTATAAACCTCACATTAAGTTGAAAAAATGGCTCATTAGCGACCCTCTTCTCGTTTCTTTACTAGGCGACAAGAAAAAGCTATTCCAAAATTCTCCAACTAGAAGATATAGTTCAACAGGCGAGGTAACTCGTTATAAAATAATTAGATATGTTGTTGATGGATAAGAGCATTTTTTTGCTGTTTCAGGTTCAGGAGCTTTTCAATGCAATGAAGGAACAATCCTCAACGAAAAATGAGAGAGACAGAGATGTTCCTCAAAGGTCGTACAGCAGTGCTGCGACCTTGACAAGCATAGGTGCTGACATATCTCCAAGTTCATCACATTTTTTCGAGGTAATTAATTTATTTCTCCGAAAACTAATAAAAATTCTTAAACTTTAGAATATCTGAAAAAATGGTTTTCGACAGAACTCTTCGTAATATGTATTCTTGTCTTATATTATAGTTTATTTTTAGAATAGCTAAATAGTTTCACAAACTAAGAATTCTTATTTTAGGTACTATATCTGGGGAAAATAAAATTAAATCAAGGAAAATTACCCCATGGCAAATTACCTCATTCGATAGTATCTCAAACATTTATAGACGACGCCCTCGTTAAATTACGTGGACGTGGACTAGAGAAATCGAAATCATCTGCAAGTAATCTGCTAGCTCAGTGCCAACAGCTCAAAAACCAAACAAGTACTTCCGATCTTTTGTCCAATGTCAGGAGGGACAGTGTGGTTGGTGAAAAAAATATCAAAATTAAAATATAAACAGGGTGGCGACTTGACCAAGAAACCAGGAAATGATCGAGAATTTTTTTGACCGGGAAAAAACTAGGAAACGACTGAAAATTTAATTAAAAAATCGGGAATTTACTTCTGATCGCACTCAAATTCAAGTTTTCATTCTTTTAATAATCGGGAATTTGAAATAGTCCGCCTAATCGCCACCCTCATAAAAAAAACGACACAAAAATAATTTTGTATTTTGTTAAGTTTACTTAAGGCTCCCTCAACAAAATACAAAATTCTTAGAATTAGTCGTAAATTTAATGCTTTCAGATTTTACAACTTTTATTTCTTATTGTAGGATTCAAACACCAGTGAAATTGGAAGCACAGATAATGTATCAGGTAGTAGTTTATTGTCTCCCACGTCCTCTAGTCCTCTGGGAACCACCAAGGTGTTGGGTGGTTCCGTAGAAACTCTTCCACTGAGAGACAATAATATATCAGAGAATGATGGGCAAGAAAGTAAACAGGTGCCAAAGAAAAGTAATAGTACCAGTATACAATTACCTGACACGATGAGGAATCGTGCTGCTTCCACTGGAAGTGTTTTGACTGCGAGGAGAGATTCATCTACCGATGGTAGCGATGAGCATAACCGCACCATGTTATTCCAGGTTAGTTATTAGGTTATTACCTAATACTTTATATTTAAAATATGTCAAATCCAGTTTAGAATTCAATTTCAAAGATTTTGGTCAACAATTCCAGGTCGGTCGACAAGATCTACGCCTGATTAGTCCAGATCGTAAACAAGTCTTACTTCACAAGCAATTAAAAAATGTAGCCACTTGTGTACAAGGAATTGCAAATCCAGAACATTTTGGATTTGTATGCAGAGATCCTGGTGTTGAATGTTTCATCGCCTATGTATTTAAATGTCAATCTGAGTCTGTAGCTGACGATTTAGTCGGAGGTAATCACATACTTTAATTCTAGTATCCTGTACTTTAGAATCGAGATCAGAGCTGCCAACTGATTTTAAGGAATTTTGAAAGAATTTTTAAAGAATTAAGATTATTCTTTCTTTTGAATTTTTAATTATTAGTTGTTTCTTTATATATAATTATAAAAATATATTTTCAGCCATATCTCAAGCATTTATTGCTGGTTACGATGGAAACCGAAAGGAGAGACTTGCAGTTTTCTCTTGCGAACATTGTCCAATGGTTTGGTACAAGAAATTAGTTCAGGAAATTGACGGTACCTATCCTATTACTATTTTTAAATTATATGCACTATATTATTTTTGAATGAATGTAATAAATCAATTTTTTCCTTATTTTCAGGTCAAAATGAGAGAAAGACACAAAGTATTATATTATCTCGAATGGAGATGTTGTCAGAAGAAGAGCATGAAATTATTGTAACTAAATTCAAAGGTTCTGAAGCTGGTGGCTCTGGTGCTGGTTCGAGTATTCGTGAACAGAATAACTTTTTAATGGCACTACTTCGAGCTCACTGTGAATCAAAGCAGTCTAGACACGTTCACGACACTGCGGAAAACAGGTATACAATTTCATAATTTTTAAATTTATAATCTTTAAAATTATAATTTATCTATGTAACTGTCTTTGATATATAGATAAACTGGCTTCACGGCATTTTGCGCTATAGAGTCTGATATTTATACTCTCCAATTTGTTTTAGAAATTAAAGTTAAAATTGATCTGTTATCATCTGCTTTCAGGAGTGAATTTCTGAATCAGTATCTTAGTGTCGGTGTAGGAAGTACAATATTTATGAAAGCAAAACGTTCTCTGACGAATAGTTTTGACAACCTGATGAAAAGAAAGGGATCAAAAGACGACTTTTCCCTGGCAGCTCAGATTCGAGAATCGAATCAATTTAACTCATCAATACATAAAGCTGGTAGTCAAAGTCCTGTGAATTTGGGATCACAAACAATCACAGAGGTTTCTCCTGAATCTGATAGACCAAGATCACTTCGAGTCTCTCCAGAGCAACAGTTGACTGTAAATACAAGTCCAAAGAGTCCGATGATGGATATGTAAGCACTCACGTTTTTCAAATATCAGTTTCTAATGTAGTTTCTGAGAGAAACTTGTAATAATCACCTATTTTCTTTGCAGCTTCCTAAAAGTAGGAAACTCACCAAAGATGTCTCCAACTGAATCAGATGAAGGTGGTAGGTTACATGCTAGTGGTTCTTGGAGGCAAGCTATTCTTAATCGTGTAGTAACACCTGGCAAAGATAAAGACAATAGGGATAATGACAAATCAGGAATTAATGTTAATAAGAATCAACAGAAAAATGTCAGGAAAAGGTCTAAAGAAGAGCTTAGAGAACTGTGGAGGAAAGCCATTAATCAGCAACTGATTCTGATAAGAATGGAAAAAGAAAATGCGAGACTCAAAGGTAAGTTTCAACAGATTAATGCCTAGGTATGATGTTTCTATATAAGCTTGCAATGTTTCGGTAAACTTGATGTTAATTTCAATAATCTCGACCTCTAGTTCATCAAGAAGAAACAACACTTAAAAGGATTAAATTAGATTACGACGAACTCAGAAGCTGTGCTCGCGAGTTGGTCGAAGTCTGGGATCTCTTAGTCAGTAAAGAGTCGAGGATATCTACGAAATGTGATAATCAGATGCTATTGCAGGCCATCAAGCAAGGTAGGATTTCAATTCAGTACGAAACTCTCTGTTAATAAATTTGTAAATTTTAATTCTCTGAATACTGAATACCGAAAAACTATTTAAATTAACTTAAATAAATCTTTCATTTTAATCAGGCGTGCCGAGGGGAAAACGTGGGGAAGTTTGGCATTTCTTGGCTGAACAATTTTGCTTAAAGCAACCTCCTATAGAGACGCGTGATTTTCCGAATTACAACATGCCATATGAACTTCTTCTGAAACAACTCACGTCCCAGCAACATGCAATATTAATCGACTTGGGACGAACCTTTCCAAATCACCCTTACTTCAGTTCGCCCCTAGGACCTGGTCAGTTAGGACTTTTTAATTTATTAAAAGCCTACTCTCTTCTCGACCACGAAGTCGGATATTGTCAGGGGTTGAGTTTCGTCGCAGGTGTACTTCTCCTTCACATGGCAGAAGACCAAGCTTTCTTTCTCTTGCGACATTTAATGTTCAGAAGAGGTTTAAGAAAACTCTACCTTCCCGATATGGCTGCTCTACAGCTAAATTTGTATCAACTCTCTAGATTACTTCACGATAGATTGCCTGCTATCTACAATCATTTTGATAAGCATGAAGTCTCACCCACATTATACGCAGCACCTTGGCTTCTCACTTTATTCGCTAGCCAATTTCCTCTAGGCTTCGTTACCAGAGTCTTCGATTTGTTATTTTTGGAATCTTCAGAAGTGATCTTCAGAGTGGCTTTGGCTTTGCTCGAAGATCATCAAGATCAACTCCTCTGTTGCGACAGTTTTGAGGAGATTATGGAATACCTGAAAGTCAAAGTTCCAGCTGTTGACAAATCAGTGCTAGATCGAGTCATGAAACGAGTTTTCTATCCGGATATGGAAATTGGCAAGCAACTAAACGAGTATAGAGTTGAATACCAAGTTTTGCAAGAGGAAATGCTTTCTGTGAAGCCCCAGATCGAAAATATTGAGAAACTCGAAATGATCAATAAACAACTCACTCAGCAAAATGCAAATATCGCTAACCAACTCGAAATTGCGTTGAACAATCTACAGCGCATCGAAAACACTCGCTCGATTCAACAATCCTCTTTCCATAAACTCGAGTCTCAGAATCGAAGCTTGGAAGTAACAGTTGCAACTTTGGGAGCTTTCATTCAACAACTCGCTGATACTCGTACGGATATTGATATTCCAGGTGATGTAAGGAGAATAGTCGCACAACTGGCAATCGCTGAAAAAAGACGTAGCAACAGCGTTAGAAATTTTCCATTGAAGGTTCTTGAAGACAACAACAATAAGTATGGAATGGTGAAGAGTAACTCGACTGGAAAAGAAACACAGAAATTTCTTAAAGGTGGAATGGAAACACCGTATCCTTTAAAATCGGCTTTGAGTCAACCGAATTTGGGAAGTCGATTGGAGAAAATGTCGTCCTTCTTTGCAAATTCCCACAGTCAAATTGAACAGAAAAGAGCAGAAATTGCAGCTCTGAGAAACGAAGGCAGCAGTGATCGCAATAGTTTCAGTAGCAATGATGAAAACGATCCAAAATCTGTAAATATCGATATTCAAATCACCGATACTGTCGATTCGGCTGCGGACAGTGGCAACACGACCAACAATAATATCAAGATTGAATCGATGGCCTTAGAAAAGTCGATTTCTCTACCTTTATCAAACGCTAAAATAAAACTGAAGCCGTCTAAATCTGCCTACGAATTAGGATCAGTCAGAAAAGTGCCAACTACAAGACTCGAAGATACAACGGAGGAATCTCTTTCGAATTTAACTGGAACGATACATCCTTTGGATACTTGCAGTGACGTCAATTTTAAATATGGAGGCACTACGAAACTTAAGTCTATCAAGCCTGTCAGACTCTCTGGTCAGAGCATTCAAAATGACAATTTAAACAAGGACATTCAAAATAAAAACCCGGAAATTCTGAGTAGATAGCAGTTGCTTCTTTTTAAAATATTGAAACGGAATTTGGCGTAATCCAAACACCAGAAACGAGTTTTAACATATGATATGACCTAAATCGTCAATTAACATCTTTGAGTCCAGAATTGTTGTCATTGAAATAGAAAATAATACGAGGAAAATATAGGTACAATTTTTCATCAGCGCAGACTGACTTTCATTAGATGATTTGACGACCTTACCTACAATTTGAATAGGATCAAATTTGGATCGGCTTTTCGCTTTTTATCCTAGAAACAAAATACGACTTTGATGACGAATGAATAATTAATAATCATATGTTTTAAGTGATAGTCAATAAGTCAATTTCAAAAACGACTCCGATACCGTTACCTTATCTTGCGATTGCCAAACTTTATAAACTAAGTGTACTAAAAAACTTAGGGGATGAAATAGTCAACGTAAGTTTACAAAAAATAGTAATACAGTAATGTACTTCCAAAAGTATTACAAATGTGATGTACATCACAAAGTTCACTTCTCATAACTTTTGTTTAATCAAAATTGATTTTTTTTTCTGAAAAATAAAAATTATGACAAGTGGATTTTGTGACATAGTTGTGTCCCTTAATATGTTTTAATTCTTTTCCATTGAAAGAGACCCGAATGTTAAATGTTGCTTGTCCATACTTTTTGCATCGTTCATCAAATGCTGAAGTCACACCCTTGACCTTTGATGAAAAGACTGTCAGAAATTGCGAGTCGATGATACGATGCTATATATTTTGTAGAATTTAGATTTGTATTTTCTAGGCAGTATGTAGTTGTAAGTCAATTCTTGCGTTTGGAACGATCGCCAAATAAAATTACATCAAAATGTACTTTCGACAAAACGCAGCAGACAATGTATAGTAGATTATTGCAAAGTGTGTATAGTATAATTTAGCAATTGTGATCTCCGCTGTAAGTCTTCGATCGGTGTATACATGTAATTACTTAAGATGTATGTAAATTAGTCCTGGATTCTGTTTTCTTATTTTAAATGGGGATCCGAAAGCGGTGAAAGCAACATCAGTTTTTAAATTTATTCAGGCTCTTTGGATCCTCATGAACAGTAGAATCCTGTATATTTACTGAAAACGTAAGGTAAAAGGGATGTAAATTCAAAGCCATTCATCTGTTCAAGTAACACGCCGCGCAAACGTTAAAATTAATTTCTTAACGCTCCTCGATTTAAATAAATTTTCGCGGTATTTCTAATCCAAATTGTACTTTTAAGAACTGTCTATGAAAATCTCTGATGAAATTTATCGAAAGTGACATTAAATTAATGTTTAAGTTCTAAACTTCTTTTAATAAGACATCAGGGGTTTTCAAAGAAAATATTTGCCCAATTCCGGTTTGCACAAGGAAAGTAAAAAATTGTTCGTTTCCTTTATACTTTTCGTCCGTCAATTTTTTTTATATTTAGTAATTTAGTCATCTTGCTTATCTGAAAAAGATAAAAAAAAATGAAAAAAGCATATTTATTTATTTTTTTTTTTTTGTAAAATTATTCTTTGAAAGGGATGAATTAGGTTTCTAAAAATCTTCCGCTTTTTGGAAATGTTTTTTCTGTTCATAATATGTACATTAAAAAAATGTACAATTTATTATTTCGGAGGAATTCTCGCTAGTAGATGTTACAAAATAGCTTTTGATTTTAAAAGACTATAAATATTTGTAAACAGCAAATTTAATAATTTTTTTGAAGTTGTATAGATAAACTCAGTGATATTTTTTTACTATGATTTCAGGTCCCAATACTTTTTTGAAATATTTTATAAAAAGCACATTATATTGTAAATTAATCTTCGTTAACACATTGATATTATAAATATTAAAAAAAAATGATGGTTTAAAAAAATGATGTATCAATTATCAAAATGCCATTCGTGTAGAATATGAGCAAGATGATAGTGATAGTACGAAGTGCTCTTCTAGTAATTTTCCGTGCTTGAAGTTTTTTTTTTTATGTTAAATGTTATTGCAGGGCAACTGTTACTTCAAAAATATTAAAGGTAGTGTGGCTAATTATGATAATATAAATAATAATATGATTATTACCAATGTGAGCCGTACTACTTCAATAAAATGGAAAGAACATAATTTGGTGATTTTTTCAGAGTTCCTATATATGAATAGATATCCAGAAATTAATTTTTTCAATATGTATATTTCGTATTCAAAAAATATAATAATGAACATTACACATGCTAGCTCGTATCGTACCGTTTAATAAACTATAGTCAAACGGCTAGCGTCTGGAAAAGGCAGATATGAGATCGAAAATACAAAAAGCTGCTCGAATGGTATTCATTACGTACTTTTTCTTTTGAATAGCAAACTTAAAGCCCGGATTGCTTTACATAGGTCATAGAGAATCGCTGTTCTAAATAGTATCGTTGTGTAGTCTCTCTTTCGCGAGTAAGATTACGGACTCGCTGAACAATTTTTTTAGGAAACTTTTCTTAATTACAATGGATTACGAAATTAATGGCACTGTCATGTAGTTCTGTGCAGATTCATTCTCTAACTTTGCTCTCGGATGTATAATGTACACATAGAGTTACGCGAAATATTTAATGAAAACTTTTCAAAGTACAATGCAACGTGAGAGAACGAGTAATCTGATATGAAAATGATAGCGCATCGACTTACTTACTTTTCGAACATATCTGCATTTCTGTAATAAAATTCAAATGCCGCGTGACAATTACAAATTTTTAAACAATATTTTCTTAATTAAAATTTCGTCAGTTTTTTTTAGTTGAATCTGTTTGTCACGAGACGTTAGCTTTTTCCGATTATCACGTCTTATTCGCATGTGTATATTAATATAATACATAGTCCATTAATTACATAGTTAGATCGAAAGTAATTAGGCAGGCAAGCAAAAGCCCACACGCAATTTTTTGTTTCATAAGCCCCGAAAACCCTTACATTAATGAATTCATAATATTCATAATATTCATTATACAGTGGCAAGAAAAAACAACACTCAAATCGCCTTATGTCTTAATATTTATAATAATAATAATTATGTCATCACAGTGATAAACGAAAAATATATGTATATATATTTATATATATATAGATATATTTACTATGTATAATATATATACACACCTTTTACAGATTAAACTTTAATCACTAGTCGGATATCCATTCCTTCTATTTCTGGCAATTTGCGTGGCGTACGAAAATAATATATCTGTAAACTTGAATCCTTTTTTTACAATTTTAGGGAGAATTCAACTTTAAGATAAAATTACTTTGTTTTGCCATCCTACTTAGAGTTCTAAAATTCTAAAAACTATTTCGCTTTAGAAGTAATTTTTCTTTTTAGAACTCTAATTCTACTGCTCTTTTTTCTTACAAAGTTTCTATTTGTTCCTCGCAATTTCATTGTTTTTGTTTCACACCCCTTGTGCCTGTTTTCCGGTATTTTAAAGATTGTAGGTAACGATTTTCGTTAGGACAAAGTATTCGGAGTTTCGATTCAAGTACATATCCTGACGGAGACAATACGTTTTACGCTGCTTCAGGTTTAAAATGCTTAAGATTAAATCTATACTTAGCGATAACTTCGTTGCGTTCACTGATACCCGCGTTGTGTTTTAGCTGCGTACAAATTCGAATTCGAAAAGCGTTTTTTCGAAACATTCTTTTACCTACTTCAACGGGCTGTTTCGCAAAAATCATTAAAAATCCTTACCACATCGTACGAGAGATTTAAATTGACTGCTGCTCTATAAAAATGACGTAACTAGGAAGAGAAAGTGAAATTTGTAACTTCCAATTTTGCAAACTTGACTTTACAAAACTACAAAATTCTGGAAGCTTCACAATCAGTTAATAAGTTAAATATTAGTCTTAATAATAAACATTAGTCTTTAAAGTGAAACAAATAAGTATAAAAAACGAAAGGATATTCGAGATCGAAAATTTTTTTCTTTCAACGCTGAACTATTCAATGTGCCTCGTAGTTACGCCACTAGTTAACACATTAGGATACCTTTTTAACGACCAATAATAAAAACGTTGACAGGATTTCGAGGCTTGATTAACTTTTTCTGCGAATCCCGGAATAAAATATATCAATGAAAAAATATCTATTATACAATAAAAAAATGTCCATCAGAGTTTAATTTCAATATTATCTCAGTTTCGTAAACAACAGTGTTGAGTGGTACCTTGTAACTTTAACTTCAGTTACTTTTTTATCTTTTTACTGTTACATTTCTCGTACTCTTTATTTAAACTATAACGAGTGAACTTTTGCAAATTAACTTACCCAACACTGTACAGTAATATTGAATCACATAACATTAGACTATTAAAGTACTGTTAATTTGTTTTTCTAATTTTTTGTTTGGCATTACTTTTATATTCTATGGTTTTGCGATTACAATTTTACATGAAAACCCCCTCACGCCAGTATTCACAGAGCTATCGAATAATTTCAAGATAAAAAGGAAAGAGATTTAATTTTTAAAAAATCTGATCTGCTAATGCGTAGCTCCTGCCGTTCTTAGACAATGTAAACAATTTCTCTGAAGATTTTACCACTTATAATATGAAAACTTCTAGAGAAGTGTTATCATTCTGAAATTAGGAAGATTGCATGGATCATTCATAGCTCTGTTTCGGACGTAAAGCGCTAAATGAGGATCCAGATAAAAATTTGAATCGTATATTGTGTAACAAGGATATAAAGTCGGTCTTTTAACACAAGGCGAAAAAGACCGAATTCCTCCATATTGCACTCGATTCTTTATATAACAAAAGTATGTTTACAGGTCTTCACGAAAAAAATGTCATAAGAATGAGAATGCGGTAAAGGTAGGATTGTTACTAACTGACGGAAAACCAGTGAACAACAAATAGCCTAAGTTCTAGGTTGGAAAAATTTTAGAAAAATTTTTCTTGTGTTATATAAAAAACGTTTTTAAAACATGTATTTGATGGATTGATTTGTTTCATGTTTCAATTACAAACTTTCTGGATTCCCATTTGATAAGTACAGTGGAATTTGGAGAATTCTCCAGACCAGTTGATCCATGGCATGATTTTTATAATATAAAGTTGGCGGTAGAGAGTTTTAGGATGCGGTTTATCCAAGAACCTCTTGAATAAATAAATTCCTTTCGCACTCACAGACCTATCACGATTAGTATAATAGCATGGACAGTGTAAAGTTTTCACTCTCTCTCTCTTTCTCTCTTACAAACAGTCTTATATCGTACAATATTTAAATTATTATTTACAGACGTGTGCAACTAGCTAAAGAACAATAAAAATCATCGTCATTACGCGCAGTCGACTTACTTAGTTCGATCATTAAACTTACAAAAAGTTTTCGTTCGATCTCTCGTATGTCGTTCGACTGACTGAAATCTTAGTTACTTATACCCTGATCGTATTTACAGCTTCATCGAGATTAAATAAACACTCATATTTAAATATTTATAATGTATTTATATATTTATTTATATATTTATATATATATCTTTAGAAGTGGTCGCATTCAGAGACCATTGTCTTGCATTTCCTTGAGTTAATAATTCACTCCGAAAGACATAAGAAACAATAAATTAATAAATAAATAAAACTAAAGAGTATTTTTCAGTTAAATAGTATTTAAAAAATTTTCGTCAATAATTTTTGAAAAAATTTAAAAAGCATTTTAGTTTTTAACGAAACGATTCGACAACGGCCTGGGAACGTTAGTTAATAGTTACCGGCTCATTAATAGACTTGCACGAATTGATTTACCTCGTGCCAACTAAAATTGTACAACTTTGAACATAGGATCAAGTTTTAGTTTTTCTTTTTCTTTTTTGAATCAGTCGATGTTGGATGATATACTTATCGTCGTTATTGTATAAATACTATCGATCTGCCAACCCGATAGTAATAAAGTTCTACTATCCTTTAATAAATTTCTGAGTAGAGAATGCTCGAAATGGTTCACACATATCATCTTGATAACAATCGACACATCACAGCAGCGCCCGTGAACAACGCGAACGATATTCTTGAAAGAGACGAAGACGACGCTGAACTTGAGGCTGCCTTTGTCAAATCTTCACAGACACCTAAAACATTAAAGTAAAAAATAAATTAGAAAATTGATGATAAGGACCTAGGATTCTTTAAGAACGAAAAAAGAACTGGGAAATGAAAGTAAACATATTTTTTTCATCATTTTTTGACATGACATTAAATTTTTCAATTCTTGTTTAATTGCTACATAAGTGTAGCAAAGGCCAATCCAATCGATCCATGCTTTCAAAAGTTATCCTACTCAAAAACCTTTTTCCGGATTCAGAAAATCTCAAAACGCGAGGATTTGATGAAACTGCAGCGATTTTTAATAAAATTACCTTGACTTGTCAATTTGTAGGTCCATTGATCATCGATCTCTCTTTGACAAGAATGTGTGGGCCTCGAAAGTCGCAATTCCTGTTCTGACGAATCCAGTCTGCTATTTCCTCTGCCCAACTTATCAGAAGGATCGCCGAGTCGCATAGAGAAACATAACGTTTGTTTCTCAACGCTTGACTTATTCCTAGAGACTATCGTATACCAAGTTCCGTTTTCCTCCCAACTACCTTGACAGGAATATGGTGTAACTAAAAATAAACAAATATTTGATGAAAACACACTTAATTTAAATTCAAAATAAAAGAGAAATTTTGAATACAAAATAGAATAACTTACTAGTATCACCACGTTTGCAAGTCTTGGCTAAGATGACTTCATTCTGATCAATGGAACTACAACCAATATGAACTTCAGTGTTTTTACATTCTTCCTCCTCTTCATTATCTCGACGAATTCTAGTTAATCTTTCACGTCGCTTATTTCGCCTTGGCATACTCGATAAAGCTTGAGAAGGTAGCATATCTAATACTGAATATCTTCCTGGATGAGGACATCTTTTTTTGTGAAGCGATGAGGCTGTAGAAAATTTTTTGTGATTAATTATTTATTAGTATAAAACATATACCTTTTAAAATAATATTTGTATTTAGAATCTCACACTTTTTCTCTCAATAAAAGATAAATGTTTAATCCCCAACACTAAAGAATAAGAACAATTAAATATTTATACACAATATTTGAGAAATGAAACTTACTTATCAGAGTTGTATATGGCATATTAGAAGAATCCGATGGATTGCAGGCTTCGTTTGGCATGACTGCCTTTTGTTCTGCAAAAAATGAAAAATTCTCATTTAATTCAATTCATTAAGAAAATTCAGTTCTAAAATTTTATTTAAAAAAATTGTCATGTACTTACTAGATTGTTGAATTTCTATAATATGTGGATCTCTTTGGTGAAAGATCATGCAGACATACCCGATATCACTGTAAAGTAAATAAATAAAAATATAATTTTGATCCTATTTTTTTTATTACAGGAATTTAATTTTGTCAACTATGATATTTACCAGCCACTAGTAACATGAGCCACCAATTTGACTTTTGGTCCCTTATCAATTTTCGACTCCGATTCACTTTTTTCTAGATTATGACATACGATTTTTTCTTCGTGAAAGGTCGTCGCATTTTCGTCTTGGAAGGTAACTTTTAAAGTAGAATTCCCTACAAGGAAGTGATAATTCCTAGAACCATCCAAAGTGTGCCAGTCATGGTGTTTAATTACCCAAGAAGGATATTTACACCTCAGATGCTCTTTCTCTTCTGAAAAAAGAAGGTTTTCAAATAAATTTCAAATATTTGAACAAGATTACAATTTTAATTTTAATTTCAATTTAATTCAATATTTCATAGTACTCTTTTCATACTTCTGAGAGTTTTACTAAAATTTTTACGTGCTCACGACCGTATTGTATTAGAGCATTGATATTCTCCCATTTGCATATGACATTCTTCCCCGATCATTAAGAGTCAGGTTTGAAGTATGGAAAATATACATAATTCAAAAGCATAAAAGCTCGATGCCTACCCTTCACAAGTTTTATGGCTCGCGACCCTTCCGAAACAGAACTCAAGCCATTGCAGGTTGCATCCCCGGACTGAGCCAGTTGAAATTCACTTCTTCCTTGTTCCTTCCTTTTTTCATACAAGAAGCACCTGCACAAATAAAGTAATAAATTTATTAAAATTACAACTTACGATTTCAGTCTTAACAAATGTAAACTGATCGCAAAGATTTTCTAAAGCCAATTTTCTTTTCTCAGAACATTTTTTTTGGCAAGAAAGGTTCAACTGGTGATTATCGAAAATAGAAAATAGTGACATAAAATTAAAACTCGGTGCAACGTATGACAGGAGGCATTACATGAAATTGGAACACATTGTTCCTTTATACGTAATCATAGATTTTATTACCAATAAAAAATGCTCCGCGCAAGCAGCCACAAAAAAGTGGATTGCTTTCATAAATTTCTTCCCCTATTTGCATTTACGTGTCACTTTGTGAAGTATTGCTATAATGTCTCCAGCATTTTACTGTTTATTTTTAATGGATACAAAATTCTCTAACTTTTAACTTAAATTTGAACATTTTTTTTTCTTGAAATATTTTGTGTTTGATAAAATATATTGAAAGTCTTTGTAATTAAAACAAAAAAAAAAAAAAAAAACCAGTTTAAAATTAAGTTTACGAAATTCAATCGTTTTGAATTGAATTCTTAAACATTTTTTTACAACTTTATTTGAAATTAGCAAAAACTTTCTATTTTCCGAGAGGACTACTCTTGCTCTCTTTTAAACTTTAAGTAGTTTGGGTCTGACGTAATGAATTGATTTATTCGTCAATTAGAGGTTACATAGGGGAGGCAATTCGACAAATTGGTCTCTTTTCCAATTAGTTTTATTGGTCGTAATTCTCGAAGGCGACATACCTTGTATCAATACTTTTTAATTACAAAGACTTGAACACTTTTTGCTAGTTATATCGAATCAAAGGTCATTCGCAGCTGGAAATAAAAAAGTAAAGTTTCAAGCACACAATTACCTGTATGCTTCTTCGTTTCCTATAACAGTAGTTCTGCTGCTGCTGGGCTTCAAAGTTCCAACCAAGTACAAGTTACGTCCGTCTTTCCAAGTGGCCAGGCACTGGAGCTCCTCGTCTGTAAAAGATGAATGATACAGATAAGATGCAATGTATAAACTTTAATCTTCAGTTCAATTTAACTTACACCTAAGAAAAGATGTTGAACTTTCCAAAGTGCACTAGACTAATACAAGAATATATTGCTTACTTAAACACGAAACTACTGTGACCTAGGAAATTGTGTTGAGAAAAGTTGGAATGTTGACATTTCCATTAATTTCATTTACACAGGATCATTGTAAGATCAGAGTAAGATAGTTAAGAAATTTCGTGAAAATCAGTTAATTTTTTTTTAAATTTCAGTGGTTACTATTGTAAAATAAATTAAAATATAACAGTATTTTTAATTTTATTATAGGAAATTTTTCAGGGCATCATAAATTTGTTCCACAGTTTTCTTAAAGATATTTTTTGAAACTGTTTCGAACATTAAATTTAAAATATCTTGAAATTTCTTTAAATTCTTTTAATTCGTAAAAACCACTTAAAATCCTTCAAAGTCTTTTTAAATTCCTGGAAATATCCGAACATATATTTTTCAGTAGCAATATTGTTAAATGGAATATGTACTCTACAATTCAGACATAGTTTATAAAATATTCAGAACTTTAGAAGACCTCCATAGGTTTTTAAAAGGTTTTAAAAAAAAAAAATTATGAATTTTTAAATTCGTTTGAAGAAATCTTTTGATCTCCAGAGTTTACCAATGATATACATATTCTCCTTTCACTCACCCCGAAGAGCTTTAAAAATCCTTCATAGGATATTACAATACTTTACAATCTCAGTAATTCAAGAAATTCAAAGATGCTTAAAGCTTCCTTACAAGATTCTGACATTTTTATTAAATATTTCGAAGTCTGCAAGATTTAAAAAAATTTCAGGAGCGCTAAAAATTGTAAACTTGAAAGAGAATTAAAATCTTCTTAAGGAAATTAAAAAGTTCTTTACAATCTCAAGGAGTTAAGAACTTTCTAACTCAGATCAGAAGTATTAATCTAAATTTAAATTCTCTCTGTTCTTAATTTAATATTACAATCCTTTACGCAGCTTTCAAACTTTTCTATTTTATCACATATGTTACCTCAGAAGTGTTCTTATTTTATCAAAAAACTATAAACAAACATGTAAAATTAGATTTCTTTATGTAATTACGAAACATCGTGGAAAAGGAAAAAAAGAATATTAAGCAAAGAACACTTAAATCTGAGGATTAAGGTGCTTGACATCTCCGAGTGGGTCAAATGGCTAATATGTAAAGAGCCCTAGACTGGCTAGAAAAGGGACACTGTCTAAGACAAAAAAATCCTGTCAGTGGTTAACGAGGCGTAAAAGCACGATAATTGAATTACGTTAATAATCCTTTTAGTGGTTTCGATCTATACGAGACTTCTCTTTGTGCCGCTGTTTTATTAAGCTGCTGTCTCTACACGCGGAGGAAGCCCTTGAGTTTCGTGTCAATTATAATTTGCCCCTTGAAATGCAAATTAAACAATTCAAAAAGCACTCTAGAGGCTTTTTAAATAAGGTCAAGAGACAACTTTTTTCTGAAATTTTTATCAGAATTCCGAAAATAAAGTTCCTAGACGAATGTGAAAATGTCGCACGTGGAATAATTAAAATCTATCTGCTTAAATGTTGGATTCGAATTTGGAAGATAAAGCTTCAAGATAAAATTGAATTATATTTTTAAATTGAGAAGTTTTTTCAGGTCTCTTGAAATTCTCTGAAATTTGTTAAAATTCCTTGCAATCCTGTGAAATATTTTTAAATCCTTTGAAATCACCTAAAAACTCTTGAAATCTTTTGAAACTGAGAAACGTTTAATTAAATCATTTGAAAACTATTTTAAATTGTTACAACTACAGAGGTTACTCTATGAGGAAGCAAAGTAATTAAATTATTCGAGTTTTAACATTATATGTACATCTCGAGAAAACTACAAATTGCACAGATGAAAGGGATAGAGTTCGCAGAGATGAAAATAAAAATACGCGAACGTAAAATTAAATTTTTGCGAATTCATGAATAAGACCACGTTTGCTTTTTCTTCGGACTTAAGTTGCTGTTTGACCGAAAGTAAGAATTTCGTATGCAAACAAATTCTACTGATCTCGAGAATATCCTCACCTGGGATTCGTGTTCAAAACCATGAGGCTAGCTTTCTTGCTCAAATCCAAGCTTTCTACCAATCCCATTGCGGATACCAGAAAAGGGTCGTGTTATGATTGCGAAAAAGCCTCATGGTTACCAACACGTGTTCTCTTCAGAGACCGAAGCTGAGATTATCAGAGCCTTTGAGAAAAAAAAAAAAGGAATTTTTCGATCTCTCTCGTACACCCAAAGATAACAAAAATTATTTATTGATGAGTTTTCCAAGAAGCAGTTCTTTCACTCACAAACAGAATAAATTTTCATATTTTCTTTCAGAATATTTCCCTTTAGAGAGCGTTTGTCAATATGTCCTTTGAAAAAGAAGTACAGCTTCTCGTCTTCAAATTTTACATTATGAATTAATTAAAAATATTTTATTTCAGCTTGAAGGGCGAGGATCGATCAAATTCTTGAACTTTTCTCTGATTTATGAAAATTGATAAAGTAGAAGTTAATTAGTATCATTATCATATATTAACGTTATGCAATTAAATCATGAATCTTTTCACCCATTCGCATTATAGAGATCGTAAAGATATTTTAGATTGCAAAGTGAGTTAAAAATGTAGATTACTGATTATGAGAAAATAATGCTCCTGTTGGGATCTTTGAATAATTAAGAGCAATTAAAGTTGTTTCGTAACTGCAATAAGTTAGCGAAATATAGGTCTCTAATTAAGGTTGACCTTCTTAAATGATTGCAGTAAAAGAATAAATGAGTTTAAATGTTTAAAATTTCTTTAATACAGCTAGTAAAAAAAAATATTATATTAAATAATTATGATACATAAGTGTTAAAATAATTGATAACTTACTATTGCTCTCGGTGCCACTGACGTCGGGACAGGCTTGATACTTGAGAAGTAATTTGCTTTCGTCTGTACAGCTCTCAGCTTGGTTTTCTGGTACCTTACATTCTCCATGTCCTCGATTGTAAGAAAAGGTGAACGGTCCTTGAAATGGACAAGGTATGGGTTTGGCATTCAATCGGAACATAGAAAAGAGACTCTCGTCCGATAAAACCACCGTGCACATTTCATCAATAGATTTTAGGTGCGGATTACACCATCCAACTGAAAAACACAATAAAACACTAAATTAGTTACAATTATTCTAACATTGGTAAATTAAGAGACTTTAAAGTTAGAAAATATACTCTGTATTTTTCCGTTTCAGTTTGATATATTTAGTATATTTATAGTAATATCAGGGTGGCCACAAAATTTAATTTTTTCACTTTTAGACAAATTTCCCTGACAGAAAAGTATTAAAAATGCGAACAAATTTTCAGTAAAAATACTACTGAAATTTTGCAAAAATTTCATATATCACTTTAAATATTTTTAAATTTAAAATCACTTCACAACACTTAAAATTCGTAAAAATCTCTCAAATTTACGATAACCTTAGATATCTCTTAAAATTCATTGAAATTTCTTTAAATTCTTAGAAATATCTTAAAAATCGACGAAATCCCTTTAAATTTGTTAATATTTCATAAAAACATTTAAATTTTCAATAATTGTTTTAAAATTTCTCAAAATCATTTCAAGTCCTTTAAATTCATCAAAAAACTTCAAAATCTTTTACAATTCCCAACTAGCTGTGAAGTTGTATCAACTTTTGTGCTCAACCAATGAGCACTTTGCTTCCTGTAAGCAAATATGATTTGCTTCCTCATAGAGGAAGCATTAAGTATTATTTACATCAGCATTCAATTTTGATTATTTGAGAAGTTACATTCGAAAAATTCATTTTCGAAAATTACAATAAAGCACAACTTTCTTATTTTTCAATGAAATGCACGCAAATCTCGACGCAAGGAACCCTTATTTTCCTTACGTCAGCTTCGAATTTTTAATATTTGAGAAGTTATAGTTGAAAAACTAATTTTTCAAAATTAAATAGATCAATAATTTTGTTATTTTTCAATCAAATGAAATAATATTATAGACCAATCGATTCGTCTCGATGCAAGGAACATTTATTTTCCTTATGTCAAGTCAAAATTTTGATTAATTGCAAAGTTATAGTCGAAAAATTAATTTTTTAAAATACAATTAACCATAACATCCTTATTTTTCAATGA
>CAJFCO010000087.1:230634-245459 GCA_904066015.1 Synergus gifuensis
AATTTCGTATAATATCACTTTCAATCTTTTGAAATTTAAAATCACTTCACAACACTTAAAATTCGTATAAATCTCTCAAATTTACGACAATCTTGGAAATCTTTTAAAATTCATTGAAATTTCTTGAAATTCCTAGAAACATCTTAAAATTCGACGAAATTTCATGAAAATCCTTAAATTTTCATTAATTGTTTTTAAATGCCTCAAAATCATTTAAAATCCTTTAAATTCCTCAAAAAACTTCAAAATATTTTTAAATTCCTAAAAATCTCTTAAAATTTTCTACAATCCTTCAAAATTACATAAAATTTTTTAAAAATCTCTTGAAACATTTCAAAATTCCACGAGGAACTAACTTTAATATCTCTTAAAATGCGTCAAAATCTCTTCAAATTATTGGATATACTTATTGAAATTTTTTGAAATTCTTAGAAACATCTCTAAATTCCTTAAAATTTCACTAATAATATTGAAAATCCTATAAAATGTCATAAATTCTTTAAAATTCCATGAAATCCTTTACAATTTCAAAAATCTTGCACAAAACATAAAAATCTCGCGAAATCCTTTAAAATTCAATAAGGAACTTTGAAACTCACCAAAATACATTACAATCTCTAAATAAAAATTCTTAGAAATCCACGAGAAATATTTAAATTCCTTAAAATCATTTTAAAAATGTCAAAATTTCTTAAAATACGTAAATATCTCTTAAAATTATTGAAAACCTCTTGAAATTCTATAAAACTCTACAAAATCTTTTATAAATCATAAAAATCTCGCGAGATTCTTTAAAATTTCAATTAAATCCTTTAAAATCATTTTTTAAAAATCGAAATTTCTTAAAATTCTTACTAGCTTTTTAAAATCCTTTAAAATTCAATAATAAAAGCTCTAATAGAAGACCTGTATATTAAATCGAAAATAAACAAGTACATAAAACTGTCCTCTACTTTTTTAAGTATTTTTTGTGTATCTTTTTCCAGAAACTCTTTGATCCGATTCCTTGCTTCTGCAACCATGTCTGAGTCCTTCTTAAAAGGAGTCGAGCAAACAAGGAAATGAACAAGAAAATTGGCGTTTCCGAGGATCCAGACTGAAGTCTTGAAGTAAATCGCGTAAAGTAAATCCTTCACTGCGTATAAAAAGCAAGGTCCTTATTTTAATTACATGATATTCAAAGGTATGAACTTGATCGGGGTCAACAGACAGACTATAATTTCGAGCTTAATTAAGCTTGTTTAATTACATCATAGAGATAAGAGATTAATGAACTACAAGAAGCAGAATTCACAAGCATATGCATATATCAAATATTTATATTTTATTAAGTGAGATGGAACTACTAAAAGCTCCTTCTTGCAAAGATATTGTAATACTTACAAATACTTATAAATACTAATCTCTAAATCTGAATTGTTTATAAATGATATACCAACGAATAAATGATTTATATGATGATTACGATTATCATCATTATATGATAATTATACATTCGTATTTTTATTTTATTAGTTCGTCCCTATAGAGATACACTTTGGTGTCTCGCTTTATATAATATTTCAAAGAAACTTTAGTATATGGATTAAAATCCTTTGAGCTAGCTGGACAAAATTTGAAGTTTTAGCTTTAGAGAATATGTTTAATAATGCCGTGTTGCAGACATGCAAGCATAAACGCAATTATCCCATAATGGCGGTCCTACCTTTGGTCGTCTTCATCTCCAGTGCGGAGATTACGACGCCATGAAACCTCCATGGATTTCAGCGTAGATACACTTGCAACATCAAGAACGCGCGAGCCGCGAATTATTACTGTGCGCATGACTCTCAGTGTATTATGGATGCGTTATATGCAGGGTGTTTCCTGAAAATTGACATTCATAGTGTTCAATCCATAGAAATTCATAAAATAACTCCATGCTTTCCAAGATTTTACAACCTGTAAAGAAGCAGGTGTAGGAATTTACAACTCTCATAGAAGAAACATGGTATTAAACATTTGAAAAATATTATGCAATATACAGGGAACTAGCAAAAATTTTCTCGACGTTGCGCAGGATTAAGAGAGATTTTAAGAGATTTTCAAGTAACATTAAGGAATTTTAAGAAATCTCAAGAGAGTTTTAGGAACTTTAAGGGATTTTAAAAATATTTTAAAACAGTGTAAAGATTTTGAAGAGATTTCACAAGATTTTAAGAATTATTAAAGGATGATATTATGGATGATATTATGGAATTTCAAAGAATTAAAAATAATTTCAAAACCTTCAAGACCAATTTATAAATATTTTCATATTTTTGAATTAATACCAGATTCTGCAGTCTGAATATTCTGAAATACTAAACCATTTGGCAACCCGCAATATTGGGTCATCTTGTCTAGTTGGTCTAGTTCTGTTTACATATGGGACAGTTCATTCATTTCAATTTGAGATCGCGTAATACTGATATTCGGATGCATGTTGTATGGTCACTTAATTAAAAATACATAATTAAAATACCTTCTCAAATAACTTATTATATCACACTAAATCCCAGAATGTCAATTTCTAATTCAAAGATGAATCAAAACATTCCACAATGGAAAAACAATTGACATCTACATCCATTAAATTCACTTTTGAAAAATCAAAATTTCTTAAAATCCTTACAAGCCTTTTAAAATCTTTTAAAATCCCTTAAAATTTCTTAAAATTTTCAAGTTTCTTAAAATCCTTTATAATTCCCTGAAAAACTTTGAAATCCTTTAAAATATCTAAAAATCTTAAAATTTTGTAAAATTCCACAAAATCTTTTAAAAATCAGAAAAATCTCGTGAAATCCTTTAAAATTCCAGTGAATCTTTTAAATATTATACAAATCTCTTGTAATCCCTTTAAATTCCTAGAAACCTCTTAAAATCTTTTGAAATTATTGAAAATCTCCTGACATCATTAGAAATCCAAGAAATTTGAAAGAATACCTGGAAATTCTTTATAATCGTTAGAATAAATGTCAATTTTTCTATTTGCCCTGACAACCACTCGCATTTCCCTGAAATTTTCCTGACTTCCCTGACATACTGGCCACCCTGTTCAAAAGTATATCCAATCCTCATAATGCGTAGAAATAATTTGATTATTCTGGGAATGTAAAATTTTGGAAAATTACGAAAAGCCGTAAGGATATAATACTAAGAAAAATGATATATATAATTGGTGTATGTCACGTGCCTCAGAGGTGTTCGTTTCGAGAAAGTTAAATATAGTAATTGAACCTCACCGATGTGAATGTTCAGTGTTCATATAGAGATGAATATTGGCGGACAAACTCTGAAACCAATTTTTCCAAACGAGCCTGATAAAATCCGACCATAACTCGACCTCTTCTATAGCCCTCTTTCTCATCACTTCTGAGATCCATCGCAACCCCTGATGCGATATGTCGGAAGCATGCTAGATCAGAAATATCATTTTCTAGTTGAGTGCACTCCACGCACATTTTACACTTCAAGAAACTAGACTATTGGTACTCATATATATATAGCAAACTCTCAGAAAAACTTTTCACAATCACCTCGGGCATAATTTATATTTCATAACTATCGATGACTTCTTTCAATTTTATCATCAAATTATTTAAAAAAAAATAAAATAAAATTTAGTAGAGATACCAGCGTTCCAAAGGTTTCACAGTTAAAATAAAGAGCTTGAATGGTTTGACTTTTTTGGATTCGTTTATATTACAGTTTATTTTTAATTTCTGCAGGAAACTTTATTCAAATAGAGAAAGAATTAATTCAGAAAAGTGTCTCTTTCTTCTCCGTCCGTGTTTTGATGCAGTTTCAGATTATTTTTAAAAGCCACTCTTGCGAGTTCTTTGTTCAAGGTGCGCTGTTGAGTGCAGTTATTCACGACTGAAGAAGGAAAAGCAACTTTCGAGTTAAAAGTACTTGTATGATGCTCTGAAACTTATTCACTTTGAAATCTGTTCTTCTTAGACTTAAAAAAAATTAATTTTGTTTTGAACTCTTTTGAAAAAGTAAAATTGCCGAGAGAAATATTTCATTATTCAGGAAAGATTTAACCTTTTATTATTTTAAATATTCCTTTTTTAAAATATAAAAATACTAAATTGTGGGAGAATTTAAATATTTAAAATTAATGAATTTTAGCTAACAAAAGGCTTCGCTACACAATTTGTATCTAACATAATTGGAAGTTTGATAGTTCCCTTCTCCAATTCCTAAAACAATCAATGCATCCGAATCAAACCAGGATTAAACAAAGCTAATTAAGTTACAATCGAATTGGAATGCTTTTGGAATATTTCGCATTCCTTTACAGGGTAGAACATTATAATTAGATTCAAACACAGGGGCTTTACTACGTATTTTTACAATTTTCCAATAGAGTTAGAATTCCCCGATGAGAGGCTACGATTAAAAAACGCAAATTTGCTCGTAACCAAACGCTGTGATAGAAGCGAGCAGAATGCAATTAAGGTGTAAAATTAAAAAAAAAAAAATTAAAAATTTTAATTGAAACGTAAAAATCTCTCTTAAAAATTAACGTGCTTGAAAGTCTTAAAACTTTTCTAAATGAAATTTCTTTAAAATTCTTTTAAAACTTAACAACTCTGATCTTGATTACAAACTACAAGCGACGAATAACAATTCCCAGCCAATATTGCAAGAATCTGTTTTAGTTATAATTGCAACCTGTTTTTTATGAAAGGATCATCAAGGCTTTTCGGAATTGAATCATTTTAATTTGCATTGAAAAATAATGTCATACACATACAATATATGAAATAATTCGTTTTATTAAAAAAAAAACTAGATTATTATATACGAGAAGAATGACCAGACAAAAAAGAATCAAGATTTTTTTTCTATTTGCTGATATGGCCTAAGCCGAGCCAGGAAGCATCAATTCAGTTTATCGTAGAATATTTTCCGACAGATTGGATATTAAGGTAGGCTCAGTTTATTAAAATCCTTGTTACACTCAATTTTTGCAGATTTTCCGCAACCAGAATTGGAAGCTAAGTACCTACTGGTGCATTATGCAAGCCAGCGATTCTGACAGGCAAACAAGGTCACGACTTGAGGATAACACGACCTGGATTTAGGTGCATATAGTATGTGTATGTAACATAATGGGCAAAGGGAAATCCCATTTCTTTCAATAATCCACTAAAACGTTATTTCGCGAATCGCCATATGGCACGTTGTGTTACCGAGTGCCCTGCAGGATGTGGTCCAATACAATGGATGTCAGTTTTAGTTACGTCATGCCCGTCAGGCTCGAAATCAACGGGCGAGAGAGATGGGCCACTGCTATATACGTTTCGCTATTGCTGTGCTGGGTGTGCCTAACAATAGCCATTGTCATAGTTAAGGGCTATTTCGAAAAGCCAGGAATTCGTGATAGATACCGTAAAATCCCACCACGATTATGCCCAGAGCAACACCGATCCGAATCAAGATTTCCTGCGATAAAATACCGAAAAATGTTCTTTTGTTTCGCTGAAAGAGTTTTTAGTGCGAATAAGCTTTACAGGGCAGTTTGCCAAAAATTTTAAATACCGATTCATGAAACTTAAAATTGTTGAAATATTTTCGTTGATGCTCAATGATTTCACGAAATTTTAGATGTATATGTATATTCCTGATAATCTCAGATTTTACAGAGCATGGAGTATTTGCTGACTTTCGGACACAGAGAAGTCAGAGAAAAGTATTATAATATTTCAGTGAATTTCATGACCCGTGTGGAAATTGCCTTATTTAGCCTTATTTTAAAAAAGGCTCGGACCAGGTCCGGATCAGGCTGCCTGATTGTCAAATTTATGTAACGGCCCTGATCAGGTCCGTTTACGGCCCGGATAGGCTCCCCTTATTATTAAGTAAGGCAGCCTAAATTATACCGTAAGTAAGGTAAACGTACGGCCCTGATAGGATACGGATAAAAATGTATTGAAGATCAGGCATACAACAACACAAGTATAGTGCAAACTTTAGAAGATTTTAAATTAAATAATTTATTATTTATAATTAAAATATATTTTTTTGACTAAATAGTATTTTAAATTATTTAATTAAAAGTGTTTTATGAAATAGAATTTTGCTAGTCCTATTATATCAATCATTACTACAATATACTTTTCATCAATACTTTTACTTTCTGTAAAAGTGAACACTAAAAATATAGGAATATATTTTATTTTTTTTAACTCAAATGCATTTTTTGATTAAATTATCTCGAAAAAATTTAATCTTTGTGTGTGAATGAGTATACCGTGGAAAAATGTGGGACCACCATCTCGAGAGCTTAGGGTAATGGTTAGGTAGCTGGACTCGTGTCCCGTAGGTCGTGCGTTCGATTCCCCTCCGCGTTGCGTGCGAAATTTTATTTGTTATAAAAGCGTTAAAATTTACAAATACCGATTATTTATAAGTATACGCATAATATCTCTACGTATAAATCATGTTCTTAATTAATAAGATTTATTTTTATTTTTTATTGTAACTTCTAAGTGTAATAGGCCAATAAGGATCAGTGAAGGCGGCCAAGAACAACAACAAAATGTGTATGCGAGATTTTCGAAACATTTCGTTATCAGGGAATGCTTTGAAAAAAGTGGGGCACTAAATTTTTATTTGCTTTTTTATTGAAGCGCGTAATTTATTATATAATAACAAAATAATAATTTACGGAATTTGATAGGAATTAAATACGGCCCGGAAAAGAGCCTTACGTATTTTAAAGGCTGAGGTAAGGTTAGGATACGGACCGTCTAAGGTTGGCAACATACGGTCCTTTTACCATTGAGCGTTACAGAACACTATATGGGCCTGATAGGATTGACGGTTCCGGACCTTAAGTAAAATAAGGCAACCTTATCAGGACCTGGTAGTGCCCGGATTTAAATTTCTACACGGGGAGATATTAGAAAAGAGTTTATTAATTTTTAGAACAGATTTCTAAAAATTTTTGAAATCTGTTCTAAAAATTAATAAACTCTTTTCTAATATCTCACAAAATTCACTGAAATATTATAATACTTTTCTCTGACTTCTCTGTGTCCGAAAGTCAACAAATACTGTTTTAAAATCTAAGAAAATAATTTTTTCCGTGCACACTTTAGTTCATGAATTTGTTTTTATTTACGTTATAGAACATGTAGATATGCAAAAGGCAAATAAAATGCGAAATTTCCACCTTTCTGTGCTTTGATCCTTTAAATACACGTATTTACTTTTTTTTTCAAAATATATGTCAAAATGTCAGATTGTCTGTTTTGAATGGATCACGAAGAATGAAATAGGGAAATTGAGGATAATAAAATTGAAGCCAATATTTTTTTATCGTTATTTTCGTCATTCACCTGAGACTAATCAATCCATCAACTTGCGTTTCGAAAATCTTCCCCCTGCCTTTCAAAATAGCACTTGCAGTGTTCTGTTATTTGACAGGATCTCCCCAAATCTACTCGACGCCCTAAAGTCTATAATTTCGCTCAATTAGGGGAAACCAGAACCAGTCGTCATGTGCTATTCGGTTTTGTCGCCAAACCGCGTAAATCTCGATATCCATCTACTATACGTCTATGAAAACTCACGCCTCTATTGATAATCCATTAGAGTACATATATACTTATTACAATGTACTTGTTGACGTTTTAGAGAAGCACACAATCAAACACCGACACATTTGAGTAAGCCATTATCGATAGTTTTTATTTCCTGGCGACATATGGTCAGGCGTCATAACCCTGCATTAAAATAGGGGAAAAAGTCGTTTGGAAAGTTAGAGCTTCCTTCTTCCTGTGGCGAGAGGACTACTATATGCTTCATTTAACAATCACTTTAATAGGCAACTTACTTTTTTCCATGAGCATTAAATTAATGCTTTCTCCATAAAAAAACAAGAAGAGGAACAAAAAGTGAAATATGTGGCTGATGTCATGACTATATCCTGACAATTAGTCATTTTTCATTTTAAGACATATAATTGTAGTTACTAAAGAAAATCCAAAATTTGAACTTACCCTCTCGATATTGAATGACGTTGTTATGCTGGGCGTTGATAATCATGCATCGATAACAGTTCTCGGCACTAAAATTATACGAAATAGATTGAATTAATTAGTGAAAATATATGTACATTAT
The DNA here is from genome assembly GCA_904066015.1 of Synergus gifuensis. NCBI lineage: Eukaryota > Metazoa > Arthropoda > Insecta > Hymenoptera > Cynipidae > Synergus > Synergus gifuensis. Next base: position 238,792 of record CAJFCO010000087.1, read on the forward strand.
ATCTACGTATATGGGGATTTCCTGGCATTTTATCAAAAAAAAGTTCCAAAACCAATGTGACAGAAGAATGACACTTTTTGCGTGGAAACCCTGATATATATTAAATACTAAAAGCTTCCCTGAATGAAAAACAAGTTATTTTTTATAAGATCATCAAACCACAGTTGAATCCATTGTTTCGCACTATCTATTAATTAAAAAGAAATCTACTAGAGACCATAATCAACAATTCTGTATGTGAATTTCTGATCGTCGTGTCTGCATTTATGGCATCGAATTACTCAATTCTAATCCCTCGAAATGGAATAATTCTCGCTAATGGCAACTACAGTTCGTATTGGAAAATTTTGATCAATTTTGAAAGGCACAGCAGAAGCATTAAGAGAGATCATAGGTTTGAATAAACCCGAATTTGATAATTTAATAGGAAAGATCTCGTTCTCTCTAGAATTTAAACGGATTCGTGTTTCGTTGAGGATTTCCTCGTGAAATCCGTTTCAGTTATTAACTTTACTATTTGTTTCAAGAGAATATAATTATATTTAAAACAACAATCGAAAAATAAAAAATATACTCACTGATCGTGAACTATATATTTATCATTTCTGTTCTCGTGTCTCTCGATGCAAGTCCTTCCGCCTAAAACGGTCGTATTAACTATGACAGGTGTCTCCCTGCCATACTGGAACCATTTCCCTTGCCAGGTTGCTGGAAACTCGCAAGTTCCTGAAATACAAAATTTACAATGATTCATTAGTTGCTTGCTAGACGTTCATTAAGTAGATTGGAATCAATTTTAGATGACAGATAGAAAGAATATTTCATACTCTTGAAATATGAATTAATAATAAGTTTACTAATGAAATGGTGTCAATTCGTTTACTAATTCACTTTAGTAAGAATTTTGCTTACTAATTGATTTATTTACCTTTACTAAATGCATTAATAGTTTTCTACTGTGAATTAGTAAATATAAATCGATACTGATTTCATTATTAACTTCTTCCTTGCTCGCATTGATTTATACAGGTTGCATGTAAAATATATCTCACATATCTAAGTTTGAAAGATATTTAAAGTTTCTTATTGCAATTGATTTCGGGATGATTACAAAGTGATTGCAATAATCTAAACATATATAATATTTTTCATGAAGAAATTTAACTTGTGCGCATACAAATGCGAACAATTTGATTTCCTTTGACAATTTTTTAAGAGACTGTCAACTTTAAGCTGAAGTCTGTTTCAGTCATTGGTAAATGGGTTGCTCGATTCTTTTAGTATTTTTATATAGATCTAACGCCTTAACTGAGTACAGTTAATACTACAATGCGGGCTACTTTAACGATCCGATTGAACGTTTCACAAAGGTCGTCAAAGAGCTTATTCAGAAGCTTGACGGATAAAAGGGTTTTCTTACTCTTTACCTCGATACGTGATATTGAATTTTATGTTGGTCTTTTTCTAATTTATCGACTATTAAATGATAAGTCGAGTCAAGAGTCAAGTTAAATATTTGCTCGTTAAATGATTTTCCAGTCAGAGATCAACGAGAGAACTTTTTTTTTACATAATTTAGGTCTTCTATTCCGACTCTCTAAATAAATCATAAGTTGAAAATTGCGTTTTTGCTTCAGTTCCTGAAAAATTAATTTCATCGAGTTCATATTCATGAATTATAATTATCTTGTACACATATAATGGGTACTGAAATTACCATATTTAATATATGTTTTGTAAAGAACATGTTTTTTTTTTCAATTAAAAAGTACTCAACATCTTATCACATTAAATTCCAGAAATTTTTCAATAAAAATCGATCAATACCTTCAATTTCCAAAGCTCTCAATTAAAAGTCATCCGGCAATCGCTTTCTGCACATCGGTTAGAACTGAACTCTCAAAACTATTTATTAACCCCTGGTTCCAGAAATTTAACAGCATTCAAACTAGGACACTTTCAACTCTCGGAACTTTTCAAATTTCTCCGTTTGAAAAGTTGCGAGGGGTTTCACGGTAAACTAGTTACGCCTCTTGGTATTTACGCAAAAGCTTCGCCACTCCGCACCATCAATTCCAGCACGGAAGCTTTTTCCCAGAAAAGGGAAATTGTACATTTTTCCATACCCTCGCGGCGAAATTTCAGCGCGCACCGCGATACGCATCGCGGACTTTCAGTTATATATAAATACATATATATATTATATATGTATCAACGATATATGTATCGAGAGGAATATTTATCGAAAAATAATTCGCCTTCTCAAGCATCACATCGCATTGCATCGTGCGGATCGTTTACCGCGAGCGGTGTACTGCTCACTGTCGAGCTTTGAAGCGCCATTTTCTGTTTATATTTTATAAACATATTTACTTGTACCAATATAGCAGCATGATGATCGTATAGTCGTTCGCGAATAAACCCGAGGCCATTATTGTCATCATGTGGGTGTATATACTTGCAAATGTACAATGTACATGTACATCTATCCGATATATGTATCCGATATGTGGCTCCGTTTATTCGCGCACGGTGTTGTCAATAACGTATCACGCGGCAGCATGTGCTCCCACACACACTAATTTACTACTGCATAGAAATATGTACACGCACATGCGCATTTTGGCAGGTACGGGAATATGGCCCCAAGGCAGTGGCGAACAGGTCACAGGACGCTGTTTCCCACGAAGGACCGGCAGCCTCGGGGCTGTCTATGAGGGTTGGGGTTGGGGTATATTCCACCATACATGCTCGGTATGTGTGGTTCCTATATAGCCTTGTCTTCCAATTAACGCCATTGTGCATGCCATGTATATATACACAAGCTATACATATGTACAAATAGGATATGGACACTCGTACAAACAGCAATAGGAATACATGCATGCACATTGCACATTCTATAACAATATCTATACACATATGCGTATATATATATAAAAATTAGTTATCAAAACTTTCCTTGACTGTTATCGACTTTAGGATGGGTTTAAAGTTTTAAAATATTTCATAAACTTGTTATAAAATCTGAAGTACGTTTCGTGAAGAATTCTAAAACAGTTGTCTAAATTTTTATTAACTCTCAACATCTCGACCAAGTTAATGAAAATTTGGACAACTGTTTTAGAATTCTTCAAGAAAAGTTCTTCGGATTATAGAAAAAAATTTATGAAATATTTTAAATTTAAATCCTTTGACCTATCCTAAAGTCGATAACAGTCAAGGGAAATTTCGATAACTAATTTTTTCCGTGTACATATATTGTATGGAGAACTTCATGTTTACACTGTGTAAAAGTATGTGTAGTACTAGGGTGAACCGAAAAAGGGGTAGTATGAGGTCAAATGTTGCGGAGGCATAAAAATTTTAGCACTCGCCATTGATATTCATTCCCCACTGCGGAAACGACATTTAGTCTTTTTGCTGGCGAACAAACTCGAATCGCGCCTGCTATCAACCCACGGAAACAGAGTCTAGGGATTGTTGAATTCAATTCACTACGCGCGTGTCGAAATCGCTTGTCACAAAGCTGGCGTGAAAGATAAAGGGAACCGATTCGGAAATGGAACAGTTTTGAGGGAAAGAGGGGTTGGATACTTGAGTTGCTCCATTGTTAGAGAATCCTGCACACTTAGGAACATTATAAAAATTGGAGGATTTACAAATTTGAATCATTATACAGATAATTAATAGAATGAAGAAAATGCGCTATTTCAAAATATCATAAAAGAAGAAATTCATGTTAGAATTGATGTGAATTGTGAAAGTTTAAAAAGGTTTTAAAGTTTTAAAAGGATTTTAGAAAATCCTGTAAGAACTCTAAGAAATTAAATATTTAATTTAAAATATTTAAAATATTTGAAATATGTATTTAAAATTTATATATTAAATTATTATTATTATTATTATTATTATTATTATATTTTAAATTTATATATTTAAAATTTATATCTAAAATATTTAATTTAAAATTTCTGCATAGGATTGATTTTCAGAGGTGTTCAAACTGCAAAGAGATTTTAATAGATTTGAGGGGAAATTAAAATTGTCTGAAGAGATTTTAAAATTTAGACACACAAATTGAGCACTACTTTAAAATTTTCAAAATTTTAAAGTAAAATTGAGATTCAATTTTTCAATTTTTCTGACTTCCTGATATCCCATTTTATAAATGCTGTTTACAAACTAAAAATTGCAATTTAATTTATTAGGATTTTATACTTTTACCCCATCTGAAAAGCTTATTTAATTCTTTTTAAAATAAAAATCGTATTCGATACCGAATGTCTTTCCTCTGAAAAGACTGTGAAGAAAATTGTAAGAATAGATGGAAGAATCTTGGATGGAAACTCAGCCACTTTAGCTGGGAATCAAAGATACGTATGATTTTCTTTTTACGTAAGAACGTCTGTGAATCTGTCTGGAAAATTTTCGATTAATATTTTCACCTTTCGCCGATTCATATTCAGCACAAATCGTTTCAGTTCATCGACTTGTTCGCGAACAAATCAATAAGTCCTCCGAGTCAAATGCTTAATATTATTTGAACAACCTGAGGATAACGAAGTCAAGACACGACAGTTATGAATCGATTTGAACCTCCTGAAAAATGTCAGAAGAAAACTGTTGAGGGAAAATCCGAGGTGACTAGGGGGAGGGTCTTCCATTTCGCTGCGAAACTCAAACGCTTATATTTGATCGAGGTATTTGAAACTGCTGACACGTAAAATGGTCGGAAGGAGAAAAGTTTCTCTCAGTTTAGGAACTGTTGCCCGCTTTGACTTAAAATCGGCGTGTCCTGATTCACTTTTTCGGCGACACGTGCTCCTAAGTGGCTACTTCCTGCAAATTCTGATCGAGCGGATGTCTTCCCCCCTTTCTAGTTCGCACGATGCTCAGAAAAGTCAGCTTGAATCAGGAAACCAGAACACGCAAAACCGCAACTATCTTCATTTTATGAGAGGGTGCGTTTGAACCAATTAAATATGACGTTAGAAGATTCTTGGCAGGTGCGATGACAGCTTTTATTATGAAAATAACGAGTCACCTACCGTTACGACACAAAAGGGAGCTTTTCGCTTTAAGTTTTGCATTTAAAAAGTGCATAAGTTTGAAAATATTTAAAAAGTTACAAAAGTCAGAAAATTGTTTAGCAGTATTTTCCAATAAAATAAATACGTATACAATTGCAAAGAATAGAAATCTGGAAGGGCATTCTGAATATAAATACTACTTTGTCTTCGGAGCTGTTTGAATGCGCATCGAGGAGATTTAAAGTGATCATCGATCTGTTTTTTAATTAAAATGTCTCCTATCTTTGGAATGATCAGCAGTTGTCTAAGGCATTTAGCATTACAGGAAATGAAAGAGCGACTTGACGTTATTAAATTACAAGTCCCAAAGGCGATAAATTTCTTCGATAAAGAATCACAGTCTCGTTCTCTTTGGAGTTTGGATGGATTTAGTGCGCATTTATTGGTCCTGCGAACAAAGGGTGATTCAGGGGCGGAAGGCATTGGAATGACCGGCAGGCATCTGCTTTGGACATTCAGCGTAATTGCATTTGCAAACACTAACGGCCAGCCGCAGTGTTACGCACATTCGAGGACTCTCGAAAGCAATGTACAGAGTGGATGCAGATCAACCGCGCACGGAAACGTTTTATTTGTTAACGATCCGTGAATCCGTTTTGACTTCCATGTCCCGGAATTACCGCAAAATCTTCAGCATTCTATGTCATTTACTACCCACTAAACTGACATCCGTAAAGCATTGAAAATTTACGAAACGAGAACATAATCAATTTTTCAATGTCACATTCTCATTTATTTTTCAACTATACAACAGGTTTATTAATACTTTGCTTATTCATAACACATTGTAAAAACCTTCATTTCATTAAAAATATTTTCATTTGTTTAGAGAGTCAATTATTAGCTTTCGCATTATTAATGATCTAAAGCTTGTTCAAATTATTTAAAACTTCATACAATGAATGCAGTGGATCGAAAATGGATTAAAGCATAATTAATAATGAGAAAAGCAATAAATATATGAGTATATTACTGACTTTTATGAGAAAAGTAACAATATTAATTCAATACGGCGAGATAATTGAATTCGTTGTATAGAATTATTTGTAATGTTTTGAAAACGTATGCATAATTACATTTCCCCTTGTCAGCTGCATAGCAAATAGCCCGAAGGTAAATGATGTTATAAAATTTGATATGAAATCACCCAATGTGAATATCGAATTTCATTTCTAAATCAAGGGTCAAATATCCGCGAAATATGATGCAATTACATCAATCTGAATGGTTGCTTACAAAAAGCATTGAAAACATGTTTGGATATGGAACAATGTAATTATAAAAAAAATCTACTCGCTTCGCGGGCACATTCTCATCGCGCGCTTGTGCCCTTCGTACAGCTTGCGCTTTACAGGACGCTTGAACCTATATATTTTTTTTTTAAGTTTAATTAAATTATATATTTTTTATATATAATTTATATTTTTATATTTTAATTTATTTTTTTATATTTGTAATTTATATTTTTATATATTATTTAAAATTTAATTAAATTAAATTTAAATTAAATTAAATTACTGCTTTGAATGCAAAAGTTAACTAATTTACTTAAGGTTCTATCGACCTTAAGGAGCA